>JAGPOW010000290.1:36019759-36037648 GCA_030014935.1 Caiman crocodilus | reverse complement strand
TTTTTTTTTTTGTAGCATAGTGGATAGCCCAGCACCTCGTTAGTCATGTGCATAACTGTAAAATTGTAATAAATATTATTTTACATTTCTGGACTGTTTCAGTATCCAAAGAAATGGTAGTATATCATACTTTCTGCCATACCTCCCCCATTTTACTTTTATTGACCCTTCCATCCATTTTGTTTGAATGCAGTGCTCAGATGGGATAGTGGATGTCTGAGCATTTACCTACCAGTTCACAGATATAGCTCATATTTCTGCATCTGAATCTGGAAATGCGTACACACTCGGGAATTTGCAGTGTTAACCTCTGTAATTTTACATAAATTATACAAAGTATCTGCAGTTAAATAAGCTTAAAAATAAGAACTGCCTATCTAAAGGACTGTGTAAATACATTTCATTTAATTTACAAAAGCAACTTCATATTAGATATTTTTCCTTATTCACCTTTTCCTCTATACAAAAATGCTCATTAATCTTCAGCCCCCCCCCCCCACACACACACACACACACTGTCACATTTAGCATATCAACCATGAACTGTGCTGTTGCACCAAATACATCTAGATGCTTGGTTACTTGAAAGACCTTGATCCATCTGTACTATTCTTTCTATACTGACATATGTCTCCTTTCAGAACAAGTATGAAATTCAAGGATGAGTTCTAACCATTTCCGTTATTGGTATTCATGCATGCTGGTTCAGATAGATTATTGTTACTGTGTTAGGCAGCTAAGATTAATGTCAAATTAACATAAAATATAAGGATGACAATATGCTGGAATTTGTATATTATACACTTGAATCTAAAGGCATTTTAGAATTGATCCTCAAGGACTAAATAAGAAATATTAGTTAACTCATTGTAACATATTTCCTGCCCTCCCCCCCAAAAAAGCATGTCTGGTGGTGTCATTCCTAGAGACACTTGCACTCAGAGTACAGCAGTGATTAGTATAGGCTGGATGATGATAATCTTGATTGAATATAATGGTGATTTTGTTATAAAAACACTGCCTCCCCTCCCCTTTCCCTATTCAAGTTGGTGCTTTGACTGGCAACAGGGAAACATGGTTGAAGAACCATGTCACTGGTGTAACACAAACATAATTTTCTGTAGACCATCTAGAAATATTCATGGCAAAGTTCAAGATTTGGGAATTGACCCTATAAATATTAAGACGGTTCAAGAATAAAAGCCAATAAAACTCTTCATACAAATAAGTGGTACTCAAGTTAGTACCTGGCCTGCATAATTAGATCCATGTAACAGAATATGGGGGCTGTATTAAAATTGCAATATTTTCTTACAAAACAAGTTTCTCTGAGTAAAATCAAAGACCAAATTCAAGTCTTTTGTTATAAATACTATTTGCTTCTGTGGGTTTATCAGATTATAAAATACAAACGGCACATCCACACATGCAGGCATGTGACCTTGCAGCAGCTCAAATGGAAGTGGCCCAAATTTAAGCCAGGGATTTTTGCCTCAGCACATGTGCTGAGACATGCACTTTGGTGTGGGCAAATTGTGCCACTTGGGGCATAATAACCCTGCCTGGCTCCTCCCAGATTTGCAGCCTGGGAGAGCTAGAGCCCAGGGCCAGCACCTGTGCTGGCCCCAGCAGTATAAAAACCTGCCCTGGACAGCACCTCAGGGCTACTTGTTCTCAGGGACCTCCGTGAAAAGGGGCTACTAGTTAGGTTGGTGGGCCTTAGCACATGGTAAGTAAATGGACACATAGATAGAAGCTTTTGGGGCCCAGCCAAGTAGTATCTGGGACACTTGCCTCTTGTGCCAGCTGGACTGCTGCAGCTGCATCCCAAATGCACTTTTTGAAAATACCCCAAAATCCATGTTCTTCCACAATTAGAAAAAAGAGATCACTACACACACACACGCGCACATGCACACACAGAGAGAGAGAGATGGATTGATTAGTTGGGCAATGTTTTATTGATATATTTACAAGATTAAAGCAATATTTACAATTTGGAAGCCTACCAGTGTCTCTATCATCATAATAAAATAATATCTAAATATTTATTTGTGCTGATGTGTGTTTTTGGTTTTCTTCTCACATGATGGGTGTGTTGTGGGGGGGATGTGGGGTTTGCATATGAGGGATGGGAAGGAGTGTGGCGGGATGCATGTGGGTATGGAGGGATAAGGGGGCAAGTGTGTCAGTGTGGTGGGATTGTGGGGGGAATGTGGGTATGGGAGGACTGTATAGGGAGGGCTATTCAGGAGGGGTGGGTCCCCTGCCCCTGACAGGGTGCAGCCACCCCACATAGCATATGGGCTGCCCTGCTGCAGGGCCCCAGCTCCTCCCTGCAGGGTCCCAGCCTCCCCACAGGGTCTCAGTCACCCTACAGGGCCACAGGCCCCCACACTGTACAGGGCCCAAAACTCACCCCCTGCTGCAGCAGCAGCAGCAGCAGGAATGGGGCACTCAGGGCCCATTTCTGCCAGCCCCTCCCCCACCCCCCATGGTATGGCACAGCTCCAAGCTGCTCAGAGCTGGCACCACTTGTGCCACTCAATGCAGGACAGGCCTGGCTTGCTATGGTGCCAAGTACCCTTCTGCAGCCCAGGAGCTGCTTGTGCTGTCACCTGGGAGCTGGTGCCACTCACAGGGACAGGTTGTTGCTCTGACCCAGGTCCTGAAGCAGGGACGGTGGCTGCCCAGGGAAGTGCTGGACTCCCCCAGCCTCCAGTGACTCCTGTCCCTGCTTCAGCATTCTGGGCAGCAGGGACAGAGGGGAGCTGCAGCACTAGGGAGAACAGAGGTCTGCCTGCTGCTCATTGGTGACATGTAGGGAGTGCACACGGGTGCACATGTACCCCTGAGCATGGCAATGCAGCCCCTATGAAAAGGGACTGCTGACATTGTCAGCAGCACCTGAGGGCAGTCACCACTCGCCACCCCCCCACTGCCAACACCTCCAGTGGTGTCTGCAGGAGGTCAGCGATCACCATTAGCTGCCAGTAGCATCTGTGGGTGGTCACTGACCCCTGGTTGGCGCTTGTCATCCCCACCTCTGCTGCCAACAGTGCTGGTGGCATCTGCTGGAGCTCTCTACTTACTGCTGCTATGCCCCCCCCAGCCACCAGGGGCATGCATTATTCATGATGCCACTCACTATTGTGCCGCTGGAGTGGGGCAGGGGAGCATGTGTGGATGGAAAGGGAGGAAGGGAGTGAAGGAGCTCACTACTCAAAGCCCTGCCAGGTAAGCAGCTATAGACAGAAGAGGTAATCAGCAGCAGATACAAACTCAAATAGCTAGTGATGACAGCTCAGCTCCCTGCCCCCACTTAACTGTCTCACTGCCAGCAGCAGCAGGTGATTCCCTGCCCTTCACAGCACTGTAAGCCAGGCAGGCAGCACTGATCTCACCCTTCCCCTTGCCCTGCTAATGGAGGAGCTGGGCTCAGCCACAGGGCAAAAAGTAGGCAGGAGGGAAGCTCCCACATGCACACACCCAGCCCACCCACACCCCACACACGCAGTGCACTAGCATTTCCATTTAGCATTTACAAAGTCGATGATGATGTAGTGCTGCAAGACCTGGACCAGCTCCATTCAGCATGTATAAAGCTTGGGTCTCACAGTGCCATGTTGCTGCCAGCTGTAGCTGAAGCTGGGGCACAGCCATGCTGCCTGATGCCCCAGGTGCTGTGGGGAGTGGGCAGTGGGGCAGGTGTGCAGTGGACCCCGCTTGAGGCCCTCCACAAACCCACACATCCCCCCTGCCTCTTCCCATACCCCCAATATTTCCCATTCCATTCCGCATATCCCCGATATCCCCCTGTCACCCCCCTCCATGGCCAACCACACCCATAAACCCCCCTATCTCCACATCCCTATTTACCCATGACAGCTCCTGGGGCCTGACCCTTGTCGCACTTTTGCTTGCCCCAGCATGGTAAGGGCCATGCCCTGCATGCTGGGCCAGCAAGAACACCATAGAGATGCTCTGGCCAGAAACCAGAGCTTCTCTCTTGGAGGACTAGCTATCAGGTTGCCTTAGGATACAGGCCCAGACTGTGCACTGCCCCACTTTTTTCACCTGGAGTATTTTTTGACCTCTGGATATCCAGGGGTCCAATTTTGTCCCTGTGCTGCAAATCTGCAGTGTGGAAAATATTCTTTTGTTCCTGCACGTTCCTGCATGTGCAGTGTCTCAAAGGGGTTTCAGATGCTTGAAGAGGCACGTGCGTGCTTGTCTGGACATACCCAAAGAAGCTCTTAACTAACCAATATTTGCTAAGCTATTCTTGCAAATATGAATCACACTACACAAGTGGTGCTCAACTTGCCAACAGGCCAGATCCAAGTTGTCCCTCCCTCTAAAGAAAATGGATCTGGCCTTCAGCATGGGAGGAATTAATAATGAGATGAGCAGTTTGATACAATGTGTCCCTTTCTCTTCCCTGTCATGCTTCTGATCCCTTTGCAGACAGAAGTAAGCTCTCTTCCTTTTACTCTCCCACACAAGAGGCCTTTAACATAGCCAGCCACATCTCTGCTCCTCCTTTGCTTCCCTGCCACAGAGGAATGATGACCCATAGCGTAATCAGGTAGCTAACCCTCAGCCCATCACTTTAAAATTTTGAACTCCACTACTGTAAACCGATCCTCTTGAGAGACTAGATCTTGGGATCGTAGGGTGCTGAAGTGACAAGGGTTTAGTCCTCTAAATTGAAATAGTGGGTTGATTAAAAACCCACCATAGCAATTTAGGGCCTTCCATCACTGTTATAGCAAGGGACTCAATCCTATTTTCTTGTTCACAGAGCAATCCCACATCTCCCACAGTGGAGGATCAAGCTGTCAGTGGACTGAGTAACCCCTAAGCTGCAGGTGGCCCTAGTCCTTTCTTTCACTGTGGTGGCACCCTCCGGGGATGCCCGGGCAGGCTGCTAGTAGGTGGGTGCTGCCCCAGCTTGGGCTTGGGAAATAGTTGGATCCAGGCAGCATGAACCAACTAGCAGCCTACCTGGGTAGCACCAAAGGGCAGTGCCACCGAAGAGGAAGGACTGGGCCCCACCACAGCAACGGAGCTGTGAGGCCTACTGGCAACTTGTACACACAGACCCTGTCAGGGGGAGGGAAAAAAAAAGAAGCAGAAAGGAGGGAGCCTGATCCTTTTGTTTAGTTTTCCATAGAGCCTTTCTGCCACTCCTGCAGCCAGGTGAGATGCTGGTGAGCTCCAAGCTGCGAGGGCCTGGTCCAAGTGGGCTGCTAGTGGGAGGTGTTGCCTCAGCTCAGAGGCAGCACCCAGCCTGATCCAACTGTTCCCTGAGCCCAAGTTAGAGCAGCACCTGCCCACTGGCAGCCTGCCTGGGCAGCCTTCGGGAGTGTTGCTGCTGTGGAAGGAAGGACCTGGGTCCCCCTCAGCTCAAGGGCCACTTGGCACACCAACAGCTTGCCCCCCATGGGTGGCATGGGAAAGCTCAGGAAAAAAAAAAAAAAAGAAAAAGAATCGGGCCCCTAGCCACTTCTGCCTTCAGCCCACCTCTCCCATGGCAGGGCGGTGAGCTTCCAAAAGGCTCCAACGTTACAGATAGCTACATTGCAAACTAAACTACGTGCAGATGTGGCTTAGTTTGCAAAGTTACAAACTAATTTAAATAATAAAAAATTCCTGTATGCGTACAGTATGACACAATTAAACCACAAAAATGGTCAATTTTCGTCACGTGTGCAAGCACCCACATATATTAATCCTAATTGGTGCACTTCGCCCAAAGACAAGTAGAGCTATTTTGAGCAACAGATAGCCTGTAGAATAACCAGGTAGGGGTTGTCTAAAGAATCTTGCAATTTAGGAGCTTTGTGACTTCTTTCTGCTCTCAATCCTCAACTCACAGTCCAGAAAAGGTAAGTTGGTCAGTGATCTCGAGTGTGAAAAATCTTAAGGAACAGAGAGAAGATATTATTTAATCCAGGCATTACATACACTCCCTCTAAAGAAATAACTTTAGATTAAGTTATTTAATTACACATATAGATAATGTACTAAAACAGCTTTTCCATGGAATTTGCTTAACATGTGTACCACTATTTCCCAGCATTTTTTTTTCTGTAAAAAAAATACACAGAATTTTAAAGGAGAGCATGCAATATCATAGAATTTGATGCTCAGCTGATGTCGTGGCAGAATGCAACAAGTATCGAGACAGACAAAATTATTCTTATAACTGCAAGCATTTATGAAGCTAGTAGCTCACTAGATCTCTCATTTTATGGGGGGAAAAGGATAAAATTAAAAGGATTGTGGACTTTTAAATTTTTTCCCTTCTGATCCACCCAGATGTTAGCCATAAACTCTTTCCTAGAAGAAGTTATGCTACTATGAGATACCATAACTAGGTAGAGAGAGACTTCTTCCCCTCTCTTATCAATTACAATTGAAATCGAGGGGACCTGCACAGCTCTAGTTACAAAAGCAAGTTTGGGTCATGTCTAATTCATTTAATTAGACCTCAGATAAAACTTAAGCACAGGATAAGGAAGGACTTTTTTCTGCTTTATTTAACAAAACCCAAGCCAATAAATATGTGGCAAGTTTCTGGCTTTGCCCTCTGTCACTAACCAGTTTTTCACAGATTGTTTCCATATTTGAAGTTAATTGGTCAGGGAATATGCAGATGCCAATCTCTCTTATCTTGACCCCAGATTAAGCATATGCTTATGTTTTTGCAAGATTAGGGTCTTAATAGGTTCAATGCCAAGGCTCTGGTGACAGATCTGGGAACCATGCCTCACTGTTATTTGTGGATCTGTTAGTTGCTGACAGATTCCTGGCAGACCCTAAGAGTAAAACTAATACTGCATTCCCTATACCTCTAAACATTCCCAGTCATTTCCACCTTCCTGAACGCACATAGGAATGCAGCCGTGTTTGAAGCCTCCCCACCAATGGTTTCTGAAGTATTTGCAAATGGAGATGAGGTAGATTTGCACCCTACAGACTAACTAAATAATATGTGTACAGAGCATACACTTTTATGAGCTCAACCTCACTTCACTGGATGCATTATCTACCCTGCCTTCTTCCTTACTTCAGGCTAACATGGCTACCTACTTCTCTCTGTTGAGAATAGTCATTGGAGTTGTTCACTTTGAATCATAAGAACTGAAGCTTGTGGGAATGTATTAGCTTTTGCAAACATAGAATTTCTGGTCAAAACCAGAAAGAGAGATCAACACTCAGCCTCTCCAGAATAGAAGCAGTCAATGTTTATGACACTCAGAAGACTGAAACTCAAGTCTGTGATCTAAATTTGTTCAAGCACCTTGGTCTCTTTCACCCATAATGAATGCATCAAACCAGGCTATTAGCATTTCTGGGATAGGTGATATTCTCTCTTGGATAGCTAGGATAAATCTGCATCTTCTTCTTATGGAAAACAGGACATGGATAAGTTACAATGGAATGGGAAAAGATTTAATTTTCAAAAACAGTGTTGGGATGAACAAAACATTTCCCACCTGTCTGAATAAAGAAAATGCCACAAAAAGCCATGGACACAAAAGCAGACTTATTGTATATGCACATTTATGCCAGTAAACAGCAATTGTTTATGAGTTGCAACAGAAAAGGTTCACAATCACAATGATTCCACAAGTAAATCTTTTTCAAATTTGAGCAAATACGTGTTCATATGAGGTCCCAAGCTTATTGATGATCCCCAGGCTTATTAACTACTACATGTTCAATACCATCTCAGCTGGTTGAACTTGTAGCTGCATGCTACAGCCTATCACTATGTCGAGGTTCTAATTTCCACTGTCATTTCTTCATACTTAGTCCTATAATGAGTTTTATTCATGGCAGAAGTGATCCAATCATAGGAACACTTCTGAATTTTAAAATAAAATTGAAATGTAAATTATCTGTAAATTAAACATTTTATAATTAACAAGAATGCCAGAAGAGAGAATTCTAAGGTCAGTTACTTCTAATTTATTTTAAAATGTTCAGAAAAATAAGTCCACATATTTTGCGTCTGTTATTGCCTACCATTCCTGTTATCTTCTTTAAGGATTGTAAGAAGAAAAAAAACACATAATGCCACAAAAACTAAGTGCACATAAATTAATATCTTACTTTTCACTCATGACAGAAATACAACTGCAGTATTTGGGGTGCACTCAACTAGAGAGGTCAGATGTACTATGAGAGCAAAGCAAGTATATGGTACAAGAACTCTCAAAGAACAATTACAGTGTTGGATAGGAATCCTGTCCATCTGCCATATACTTCACAAGAGGAGTAAAAATGTTGGGTTAAAACAGAAGAAACAAAAAATGCATACAAATATAACTAATATATTCAATAGTGTGCTCAATAATCATGTGCAACATGAAACAAAGGTCAAAATGATTCAGAACTACAATACAAAGTTTAAAGGAAATTTAAGTACTGATAAGTGCCACATGATGGCAATCTGAAATGCCAGGAATAACTTTTTAAAATAGATGCCAACCGCAAGTTACTATAGTCTATACTATCCATGTAATTACTAAAGATGACATGAAGTCAGATCATTGAAAGCATAAAGAAAAAACAAAGAATGAAACACAAAGAGATTGGAAGTATGCTGGTATTTTTTTTTTTATTATAAAGCTGAATGCTTTTCAAGAGTTGTTGAAGTCAGAATACAACTATGCTGCTTCATCCTCTGAGGAAAAGAGTTCTGGGGGACTGAAGGAATAACATAGACACAGTTAAGTTAACCCCATCTAAAGGGGTTCTCATCAAGTTATCATGGTAATAGCAGTATTTTTTCCTTAAATGTGACTGAGGAATGAACCTACCAGGTTGGTATCTATTAGGAACATCTGGTGACAGTTGCTAACAAAAATGGATGTCAGTAATCTTTGGATCAAGGGATTTTAAGAGAAATTTAGACCAGCTAATGTGTGATTCCTTGAAAATGGAAATACCAGGCAATTGTGGGTAATCACAAGAAGTTTATGACTAGAGAGTAAAAATGTCAGATCATAAACCATAGAAAAGCTAGGTCAGCAATCCAATAAATTCAGCCTATACGTGATGCCTGCAGAAGATGCTAGTAAAAGTACAGATTTTGACGTACATGGAAAATATGTTTCTAGATAAGAAATAATGATGGTAGACATATTGTCAAGCAAAATTTACCCTGATATCTCATGGGATGAGCCATCACTAAAGCAACATGTATTCCCTGTAGGCTCACAATTACCTATTTCAGCAGATTTAGAAGAAAAATTGAGAGCTGCCACTAGCATGGAACAAGTAGAACAGCATTTGACCAATTTAGTATCTACTGTGTATTCTGAAAAAGGAAACCATTTAAAGGGGTGCTCGCAGCTATTCTAACAATAGGATGGACTCAGAAGGCTTTATTCTGATAGAGGAAATAATAGCTCTAAAAAAATATTGAACCCCTCTCAACCCCCACAAGCACAAAGACATTGCAGTTCTGTAATACAAAACAGCACATAATGAATACGCTTTCTGTTATGCGCAAGTATGAAGGATCTGATGCAACATTACATTCTTTATGTCAGAATATACATGAGTAAGTATGATACATCACAAGCTAGACAATCTAGCTAAACAAGCAGGACAATCTTTACTAACTATACAGAGCTATTAATTATTGTGCAACAGCCAAAAAGTTATGAAAAAACTGAATTAAGCCTATTAAAAACAAGTAAAAAAGAACCACCTTGTCTCAGCTCACTTCAGTAACTATCTGAAACTTAGCTGACCAACAACAAAAAAAACCTTATTAGAGTCATCGTCTTAAACTTAGTCATCATTTCTGCAGGATGATCAAAATAGACAACAGGCTTCAATTATCAGGTAAATAATTCAGTTATTTCCAATGAAATACAAATCAAACAAAACTTGAACATCAAACCCAATTCTTCTTCAGTTAAATTCTTTTTTATTTGGTACAAAGTTTCAAGGATTTAAAGAAAAACATCAAGAGATTGAATCAACTGGTAAAGGATGCTCCTTTCTTATAGAAACACATAATAGAAATCATGTGGATTATGGTCTACACAAATGTCAGTGAGCAACTCTAGAAAAAAAACCACTAGTTTGCTGGCTACCTGAAAAGCAAGCTGTTACTTCCTTTAATTTTTTTAGACATTATTTTCTAAGATGATCCAAACCCAAAGGGGAAAAAAAACCCACATAACAGAAAATGGATTTTAGACAGACTTAGTATTGAAGATGACAAGAAAAAAAGATTCTCAGAAATCATTTTAGAAACATTACAGCTGAAGGAGTTAAAAGTAATATTGTGAGGTACATGTCCGTGAATCAAAAACAAAGAATATGTGAACCACTCACTGTAAAAACCAACTATCAGAACTCATACCCCTGTGCTAAAAGATGGAATGGCTAGACCACTCAGAGAGACAGGAAACATCTGAGACCTGCCCACAACATGATGTGCTCTAACTGATTTGAACAGTAATGATACAGATGGGACAAACCAACCATGTCAAAGCCAGCAGAGCAGCTTTATTGTTCATCACATTGGGATTGTATTATACACAATTCTCTATAGAATAGCTGAAGGGGGAAAAAAAAGAGAAAGTAGTTTCAGGTGAATACACATGTGCACTGCACCAAACCTAACTATACCAGCACAAAGGGGTTGTGGGGGTTTTTGTTTTGTTTTTTGGGGTTTTTTTTGGTTTTCATGCTTATCTATTCCATTTTTCATTATTTGGATTATAGCTACTTTTGCAACTGGACAAAAATCAGACATTCTTTTCCCCCAGTTAAATGTCATGATGGCATATATTGTTTTGAATTAAATAGCACTTTACATTTTTCCTGCCCCAATGTTGTTAATGGTGTTCAGATGTTCATCATAAAAATATTTCATTTCAGACTTCACTGATGTGATCTTCCTATTACAGTATAATATGAATCATTGCTTGCTTTGTTCTGTGTGTTTGGCTTCTTTCCTGTAACGAAAATCGTAAAGAACCTGCAATACATTTGCGATAAGAGATTTAAAATGAATCCATGCTTACAGTAAACCGATTGGCCAATTTGGGATATGTATTGCTATTTCAGTTTTATATAGACATACAAGCTCTCTCTCTTTCTCTCTCACACACACAGGATGTAATATGATCACTGTTTTCATTTCATCATAATTTTATCCTGTCCAAATTAAAATAGAACTCTCCACATGGCATCACAATGTGATTATATAAAAAAGAAGAACCATCATAAGCTTGTGTTAGACCATGCAGCAGTATTGCTGCATGTAATTCCTCCTTCCTCACATACTGTGTGGAATGCAATAAACCTTTTTCCATTTATTGTGTTATTTGTTATGCTTTGGTATCTCCATCATACAACTATTCCATTGATAAGACATTTCTTTTTCATTGATAAAAAAATTGAATAGCCTTTCCTCCTTTTTTTCTTTATGAGCAGCAAAACACACCTCAGTTAGCACATCTTAGACAATCAGATACATAATCAAGAAAGTGAGATCAGTAATTCGGTTTGCATCTCTAACCATGAGAAGGAGAAGAAACAATCTATAATTGGATAACAAGTAGCACACCTCGATGGGTAAGTTATAGGATATTCAACATACACATTTTCTTTTTCCTTTTTTTAATAAATGAAGCTGTGGCCTTTCATACAAAAAAAACTGCACATTAATTCATTTAAAATAGAATAGAACATTGCTCTTGTTGTGCTTTTATACCATGTTTGATTATCTGAGATGCACCATTATGATTTTTGCACATAAAATACAAAACAATGAAATATTCTAAACATTATTTAAGATCTTAATATTTATGTTTTTAAGGTAAGCTACTGTTATACTTTCTTAAGGTACAGTAACATCTGAACTGACTAGACAGTAGCAAAACATATCTGTTAACAGATTACAAGTTTCTCTCAGTATCCTCTAAAAAAATTCTATGAACAATTTTAAATAAGGCTGAGAGGTACTATAAACAACACATGTTGACAAGAAAGATGTTAACATTCAGAAACTAAGAGGATAAAAAATTCTTACATAGCTTGAAAAAAGGACAATACTTTGTTCACTTCACTAGGAGGGGGATCATAAATAACAAATTAAATATACAGAAAGTCTGTGTTTTTTTCATTCTGTATTGTCTCACCTGCCAATAAACAATTACCACCCCCTTCACAGCCCCCAATAATTATCCACCCTGTAGCTTAGGTAGAAAATCATTTGTCCTCCAGACATTCCAAATAGACATAAACTCTAAATTGTATTAAACTGTAGCTATAGCATTCCAAATATTATTCTAATATTTTATGTTATTCCAACTATTCTTTGTTCCTGTATTGAGCTATATTTATTGATGCCAAAAACATGCTTCTAGTTTAAAAAAAGTAAGTAATCATATTGGAAGTTGTTGGTTTTGAACACTAATAAAGCATTTTCACATGGACAGGCTTAAGCTCTCTGAATTAATGGGAATAACCAATGCTTTAGCTGTAGTTGATATTGAATAAGTAAGGAAAAAACATAATTTAAAAATTCCTATTCATACTGCCATGTGAATAAGCTAAGAACTTATTTTGGACCATGATCTTTGTATAAGGATAAATATAGCACTAGGCAGTGCTGATCGTGTTGTTGATCTAAGTTGCCTGTCTTCATAACACCGCGGTGAAATGTCCATCTAGTTTGAAGTATACAATTTAAGGTTATATTTAACAGGACACGTTCTAATGTAATCTGTTTCCTTTGGGGGCTGCATTTTTTTTTCAGGGGATGGTGAGGAGAAAAAGAGGAGCTCAAAATAGTAGCATCAGGAAGAACAGCAATATAATCCATTTTAGAACAGTAACCTGAAGAAGGTTTGTTAAGAAATAAAGCTATGCTGAAAACTAAGAAAACTGTCTTAATGGCTATGTGGGCCTATGTCCAGCAGTTGGAACTCTCCTGACTGCACATCTGTTCTTGAATGGCTCCAAGCAGAGGATTTAGCTTACAGCTACCATGCACAATGTATGTAGGTAATGAAATAGCTGGCCTTCTGTATAACTTGCGATAGAGTGTAGTATTGCTAATTATTGATAAGGGTATAGAAAAGAGAGACAGAATTCAAGCATGCTCAAGAAGCTGTGTCATGTTTAAACAGTCCTACTAACTTGACCATGGTGTATGTAACTTTTCCTTTCTGTATGTATCTTTATTCATACCACCACTTTTATCAACTCCCCACCCGCTCTTCAAATCTGATTATGCCCATGGTCTCCCTACTATCTTACATGCCAAAATCTAGTCAGCCCTTTCTCAAATCCAAATTTAGAAACAGGGTGTGCTCCTTGTGCCACTTTCTTTTCCTTTCTTTCATCTAGTATCTCAGCTGCTTAAATCTTTCGCAGACCAGTTTAAGCTATCGGACTCATGCAAAGCTGATACTTGAATACATGACTTTAATTGCAGTGAGATTTTCACTGTTATGTCATTCATTAGACTGCATAAAAATAGTGGCATTTCAAACAGGGTTTAGGATAAACCCATGATTAGCAATATGAAATACATTCAGAGATGAATGTTATTTAACTGGCCTCAGAAAAATAAGAAGCTTCTCCATACTATTACTTTGCTAGAATATTGTGGGAGGATGTTGTAAAACAAGTTTTACAATTATGGCTTATGTTGATTTGCATTTATATTTAACATCACAAAAAGATAAAATCCACATAAAATTACCCTTGCTACTTATAGAAAATTCCAATTTTGCTGCAAAGTTACTTGCTGTAAGAAGAGAATTCAATCTCTTAATTTTATTAATATATTGTTTCTTTGGAGTCATTTCTTTAACTCGATCTACTAGATAATATACCTGTAAAATTGGATACCACAGGAAATACTATGTTAAACCTGCCACAGTCATCCCACCTTTAATTCAAAACACAAGCTATTTTTGTTTTGTCATGTAAATGTGACAACACTCTTGTTTGAAGCAGTTAAGTGTAAACTGCTTACATTTGTGGCATCCTCAGGTGCTAATTTTGTTCTCTTGATATCTTGAACTTCTCACAGCCAAGTACAGTGCTAAGAAACTCATCGATTCAAATATTTTAAAAGCTGAACATAACTACTATAAATCACCTAATCCAACTTCCAGTAAAACGGGTGCACCAGAGTCTCACCCAGCAATTTCTGCAGCAGAGAGAATTGTTCTTCTCTGTGTAAGTGAACACCATTATGAACAGCAAATAGAAAGGTTTTCCAAGTATATACCCAGGAGACTTTGGTGTGTTCTGCAATAGTCCAGAATAAATTTAACATAATTTAAATATGCTAGATGTTAAAATAAAATCTTTAATCATTCATGCCCTACATTTTGAAACATTCCTTGTAGCTTTCAAGGCAATCAGACATATACAGCATTACAAAACAGCTTGAAAAAAACCGTAGGCAGCTGGAAGCAAATAGCACAGGAAGGTGACATTACTAGTATTCTCAGCAAGAATCCCAATTTTCAGTAAAAAACAAAATAAAACAAACCAAACAAAAATTTCTCAATAATCCACTCTTCCCTTCTTATGAAGGTCAAACTGGTCTTCCTCCCTCCTATTTACATTCAAACTTACTTCCTTCTTGTTGCAACTGAGGTCTGTGCAGTGGGGGAGGGAAGGGGGAGAACATATGGATGGAAAGGAAAAAGCTGATTCTAAGAGGAAAAAATGACAATATAGAAAGAGAGGTTGGTCAGGTGAAGAAAAATAGGAAGGATGATAGAGGGGATCATGGAAGGAATATGACTGCTGTTCAACAGTAAAGCTACACTCCAGCTCTTATTCTATATACAGTTATAAAATGACACTCTACGTGTAATCTACAATCTGGTTTCTAAGGATACAATAACATAAACATCACAAAGGTCCTGGTATACCACATATACAACCATTACATTGTTATCATGTGGTCTCCAAAAGCCTTATTCTTTTTCGACCCTGAACACTATTAGACAGCACCAACTGCTATTGTAACTGACTTACAGTCAAAGCAAAGCATATCAAAGCAAAACACCTCTTTTTCTTCACAGCTCTTTCCATTTTCTCCTATGACAAGTTTGTTTCTCCTCTGTTTCCATCCCCTTTAATATTTATCCTTCACATCCTCAAGCACATAACACTTTATTTCAAAACACAGTTAAGTACACTCTTGTCCAAACACTCCTATAATATCTTCAGACTCCTTTCTCTTCCTGATAAACTTCCATAATAGTTTTTGCATCTAATACTCAGATCTCTCTAATGAAATTACCACAAGTCTGCCATTGTCCCTCTGTCCCTTTAAGCTTTTAATGGCTTCTATTCATTCTAAGCTGATTCTGCTGGATTTCTTGTTTAAAGCCCTATATAGGAGAGGTTTTTTAGTTTCCCATATTCAAATACACTAAGATTTGCTCTCATGCAAAATATGCCCTCAGTTTCTGCCAGAGGTTAAGACACAATCCAAAAGGGTTAAAAAACTAGATTAAAATGAGCTAATTATATTGTTTTCTATACATCAAATAGAAACTTCCTTCCTCATTTAGCCATGCTCTAGTCCAACTAATACTAAAGAAACCTACCCTTGGTCCTAGCCAGCTACCAGGTCAAACTTCCCACTTCTGAGCAAGGCCATAGGGGAAGGTAGTCAAAGGCTTAGATTAAGGTCTATTATGCCAGCTAGTATTCCAAACATAATACAATCTGGATTTAGGTCAGAACATAAAACATGAAAATGCATTAGCACAAATAATCTTATTTTGTCAATGAAAAAAGGGCAAGTATCCATGGACTTTTCTTCAACATTAAACACTGTTAGATATGAGATACTGCTTTCTTACCTGAGAGATGTGACCAAGTCCAACATAATGATCTTGAATAATCAGAGCCCTTCTGGGATGGATACTCCTAAACAACAACGAAGAGAAAGTGCTCTACCACTCACTCAGGTAGTCTCACAATGATCAATTTCCCTTCCATCTATTTTTATCATTTAAACATGCACCCTGGGTGAAAAGGAAAGATTACAAAGGCTCAAGTACCAGTAATATCCAGATAGAATGAGGCTCTATATATGACTACACCATTATTGCAAGGATGATTTGGTACTTGGACAAGAACAGCCCGTGATTGAACAAAAGTTGAATGACATTTAACCTGAGCAAAAGAAAGGTGATACTCATAGGCAACAAAAACATTTTAAAAGGCTTGCACCCAGAAACTAATCCATTCAGACCAGTTTAGGAGTTCCCTTGGATTTCTCATAAATGCTTACCCCCTAGAAAGCAGTACCCATGAGTAACACTGTACCATTTCTGGTTTGCTTTGATATTTTGACTTATCTTGGTTATGGATGTCTGGCCTCAGTTATGCATCTATTTGTCCCCTCTTAAAAATATCTGGGCATAAAGCCTTAAGCATCTAGGGACATCCTAGTACTGAATATTGCAGTTTGTCTCTTGAGGTACATGGGTTACCAAGGTTATAGACAGGCATTACATTTGTGTTATGGGAAACACCTTGCTTCCAGAACAGAAAGTTAGTGTACAGACATTCAAGGGGTTTTATATAGAAGAGAACTAACTCTCCTACATAAGCTAAGAGAGTATATCCGATTGGAAGATTTATTCTCTTGTGCCAATGTGAATGGCTCTACAATTATCTCAGGTCCTAAGGACCTCACAGAACTCTTCAGTCCCTCTTTCTCTCCAAGGAAGGAGGAAGGCAGAAAAAGCCTGGTGAAAGCACTGGCTCACTGACACCTCACCCAGAAGTGAGCTCTAAGGGGCCCTGTGGGGACCCTGATGACACACTCCAGAAGAGTTTCCTGGGATGTTCAGAAAGCAGCATCAATACCCCCACCACTAAATGGACCTGAGTCACTGTGGCCTGTGCACTTATCACCTCTGACAAGTTATACTTCATGCTTCTTTTGCTGCAGGCCCAAATCCATATTCACCCTTTTTGCTGCTGTCACACTGCAGACTCATACTGATTTTTGTTGCACAATACTCCTAGATATTTTTCTGTAGTGCTGCCAGCAAACTAGCTTTGACCTGTGCAATGGAAAGGGTGTATTCCCCTATAACTGAACCCTGGTAGTGTCTGAGCCACGGTGGATGCACAGACTACCCCATGCACAGAAATGGGTAGTCAATCATGGGGAAGACATTTCTTGAATCTGGATCTGAGTGGTGTTTGGAGATGTGGTTAAGATGCATTTTCTATGGATGCTTTACAACCTTAATCTTGCTCTCCAGCTACCCCAGTCAAATTGGTGTCATCTACAAATTTACTACTGTAAATTCTTTTCCATCCTCAAAATTATTAATGAAAATAGGTAAATAGTACTGGACCCAGGTCAGACCCCTAGAGAATCCTATTTGATACTTTCTCTGAGTTTTTTATCTAGACATTGATGAGTAGTCTTTGAGTGCAAGGAATTGGGCAGGGAGGCAGTGGTTGGGTGGCGAGTAGAGTTCTTGAGTTTTGGAGTGCTTTGGGGGCTACTAGTCTGTGGGGTTTTTTTGTTTATTGTAAGCCACTCTGAGATTCGTGGATAGGGCAGATATAAATCTAAACAAACCTTTATCATTCTGATCATTGTTATCCATACATGCAGGGTTACACACTCAGGAGTAGAATACCCCTGGACATGTACATGTTCATAATGCCCTAAAGGTGGCCAAAAATGGTCACCTAGACAAACAGAATATCATCCTCTTACAGCATACCATGGGATTATATTACATAGTGATATGCAGATTTATCTTTAGGTTTTATCTATAGATTTGGGGTTATATATATCTAGATACCTAGAAAGGCTTTTTATATATATATATATATATA
>JAGPOW010000290.1:35969685-36019659 GCA_030014935.1 Caiman crocodilus | reverse complement strand
TCTATCTATCTATCTATCTATCTATCTATCTATCTATCTATCTATCCTTTCTAGATATATAGATATCTCATCTAGATATCTATATCTCTATATCTATCTATATCTTTCTACATGGCTATATAGATATCTAGATGAGCCTCTAGCATGGGGCTCCATGTATGACCACACTATTGTTGGTAGGATGATTTAGTGCTTGGAGAAGAACAGCCCATGACTAAAAGAAGTTGGATGAAGTTTCTACTATATAGCTATCTACTATCTATATAGATATAGATAAACCTTTTCTATATATCTATCAAAATAGATAGATAAACCCTTTCATATTACTTCATATCCTAAGACAGTAGATTGTACTGTCAAGTGTTGTATATTGATTGACATGCCATTTAATGAAGGTCCACAATGTTCTTGCATGAACCGCAAATTGTCCTTTTTGCTTCTTGGATATTCAGTTTCACAAATGTCAATATAATGCTTAAGTCAATACTAAAGTCAATTAATTGACTAGAGACAACTGGCTAAGATTAGATCATGTTCATGTAAAGATGGGATGTACATCTAGTGATGTGAGGAAAAGCTATGGTGATTTTGGTATCCATAAGATGGAATTGCTTATCATTGCTTTATCACTTTATTAGTTTGCTATCTATTTCCTAGAGCCTTACTTTACTCTCTGAAGTGTTATTCTAATATCCTTGTTTGGTCAAAGTAAAATATACCTGCCTGTAACTTAACACATCTCCAGGAATGGCCATAGTCCTTCAGGGCCACAATGCCCATTTTCCTTCTTCCTCTTCCCCAGCCTGGTCTCACTCTGTTTCCTGTCATGTCTTAACTTTAACATTAATATATTTGGGAGGAGGCTGCATTCAGGGAACAAGAATTGAGATTTCAGTGCCTTGCCTCCACCCTGCTGATCATCAGGCTGCCAGTCTGTACAATACACACTCTGCAGCCTGAGCAGGGCTTGGTCTCTCTCTTGTCTGGGCCCCTGTTTATCTAGGATTTAGGCCCACACAGACTACCAGGTCCCAGATCTTCGCAGGGCTCTATCTGGACTTTAGCCCCTCATAACAGAGTACCTCCTAGGCACCCAGCCCATGGTCTCCTCCTCTCCTTTAAGCCACCCCAAACCTCACTGTTACCATAAACCCTAAACCTATAATTTATCTCACTCCCTGCAGAGCTCCTACACTCAGAGGGCTCTGTGTCACAGTGACCTCACAGTCTTGTGCGAGAGCTTATATAATCCCTGATTCTTACTCATTTTGGTCACCTAACCCAAAAAACAGGACTCAGACACTGCCATCCTTAAATCTCCTTTAAATCTCCCTTCATTAGCTGCTCAGCCCTGCAAATCAGCTTCCTGCAGGTTTCATTTCTATAACCTTAGGCAGACCATAAGGAAATCCCCCAAATCTGGGACATCATCTTGGAAATCTGGGACACTGCTCCCCCAGCCCTGTACTCTCACAAGTCAGCAGAGAGAGTTACATGCCAGGTAGGCATTAGTACCTGCCAGAATTCCTTTGTGGCACTCTGACTCCTGGCCAGACTGTACCCCATGCATCTGCATTTTTAGGACACCCATTATAATTCCCATCAGCTGGCAGGGCCCAGCCTCTGAAATCCAAGACTGTCCAAGCTGAAACACGACATATGGTCACCATACCCAGCCTGCTTCCTGTAACACTGCTCCTTGCTGCCTTTCTGTAGCAGGGGTAGGAATCCCCTGCTACACTGACAGGCTGATACTGAAATCCTGCTTTGTTAAAAAGATACCTTACTCAAAAAGGACTTTGCTAACTCTTGTCATCATAACTAATCTGGAAATGTCAATAGTTTGTGTAATACCTATGATTTCCTTGATTTCTGTGTTTTCATCCAAAGACTAGAGATACATATACAAAGCTTTTCATTTTTGATAAAAGGATGATAGGAATGTATTAAAATACTCATGTCATCCATTCCTGAATGTACCTGTTACTGCTACTCCAAATTATGCTACACCAAAATAACTTGACTGACTGTCAGTGAGTAACACAGCTATCTGAAGTACACATATGTGGGCAGGTTAAATTATAGGGAAATAATAGGTTCTAATATAACTTCATACCTCTCTGAGTAATTATTGGCCACAGGTGAATATCTTTCTTTGGCAACCCCTCACAGTTGAGGATGATCATCTTCCATAATTTTCTTATTGGTGTGTTAGAAGATGAGTGATGAGGCCTATCTGGCATCAATGAACTCTATTGCAAGTGAACATATTATGTGGCATAATATGTGAGATGCAAAGATTTTGTAAGGTGATACTTCTATTGGACTAATTGAATAGATGAGTTAGTGATAGACAAGCTTTTGAATGCAAAACATTCTTTTTCAAGGCACTTCAACTGGCATACCATATTTACTTGAATATAAGATGAGGTTTTTCCGCACCATCAACATGGGGTGGAAATCCCCATGTCTTACATTCATAAAATAAAACCTTATTAAATTCTTTATCTATCATTAAACTGCTGCCAAAAGCAGCATATGCTCAGTAGTGGTTTGAACAGTTCACCCAGGATCCATCAGTCTCTCAGCTTGTCACCTATAATTAGCATGGCCCCACCATCCACATGTTGGAGCTGGACCAGGTTACACTATACCTTATATGCATATAAATTTTTGAAGGATCCCAGGACTCACAACAAGAACACCTGGTTCCAGTCATGAGTAGGGCTAATTAGCATGTGAATGCTGTGTAGGGGTATCTGGAGTACAGACACAAACTGAGCGGTGATGAGCTGTGGGGTCCCCATGCCTTGAAACACTGTGGTCTCTGGTGGTGTCCAGGCCAATGAGCTATATGGTAAATCATGAGCCTTTTGGTTTTGAACTAATGCTATGCATAGTTTGTACTATATATAAGCAGGGACAGAAGTGCTGCTTAAAAGTATGTTTACCGAGTATCTGTGCTCAAACTCTGCTCTCCCCTGAGCACATGGAAGCAGAGTTTGAGGGTAAGGGTTTGCCCTCCTCCCATTGTAGCAGTGAGAAGGGGGGCAAAATCAAAGCAAACCTCCAATAATCAGATTCTATTGCTGAAAAATTATAACAATTTTGTAATTTTTCCATAGATAATATCTAATTATTGGGGGGCTGGCTTATAATTAGGTTTATTTTATTTTCAAGTAAGTACACTAGCATTACCTCTTGTTACCAACATCTTTCCTTTCTTTTAATGCTGATATTGGTGCAGCAGCACCTTCATATTCAAACAATCATACACAATTACTAGCCATACTGACTACTTACATTCCAGCCTCTTCCCCCTGCAGAAGGTGACCTTCAGTTACCACCTCAAATGCTCTTATTGGTTTTGAACATTTTTTTCTTCACTTTTCATTTGCAAACATTATTTAAAAAATAGCTACACTTTACCAACTGTCGATAAATGAAAACAAAATTTATTTTCAAGACTATTTTATTTATATTTTCTTTTACATATTTTAGATATCAGTTGGCTACAAAAAATTGTGAACATTTTAATCCTGGTGTACTTTAGATTTAAATCATACTATAACATAGGATGCAGTGAGGCATATGTTCCGTAACTACTAAGGATCACAAAGATAGAAACTCAGGAAAATAGAGCTGGAGGGTACCTCAAAAGTGGGGGGGGTGAGAAACACTGGCGGAATGAGGCCACTGTTGGAGCAGAATTGAGGTGCTGGAGACGCAGGAGTTGCAACAAAAAAACCCTTTACTTACAGTCTGTATACACTGTAGGCACGTCTTGTGGAGTTACAAGACTTAAACAGGAAACAGGCATACTGATGCTCA
The DNA here is from genome assembly GCA_030014935.1 of Caiman crocodilus. Taxonomy (NCBI): domain Eukaryota; kingdom Metazoa; phylum Chordata; order Crocodylia; family Alligatoridae; genus Caiman; species Caiman crocodilus. The sequence continues at coordinate 36,015,828 of JAGPOW010000290.1, read as the reverse complement.
CACTCACGCAGGGTATGGAGCGTCGGATGATTCCGTCAGGGAGTTGTCATCGGTTGATCAGGCCTCCTTCGTAGCTTGGAAATGCACGTGGGATCTCTCCTCACGCACATTTGAGCACTCCTCCAATTTGGGCAGGCACCGCCCAAGCCTTTTATGCGGTTAGTGAGCCAATTCCTGACTGACACGTGTACATAATTTACTGTGAGCCAATCGTAAGCATGGACTCGGTGGTGCAGCTACAAGGTTTTGGCGGGCTCTGATCTTGCACTGAGACTTTTTCCCGCTGTAATCGCCGGGCGTCAAACATCTTACCTCGGGCCTCTTTGCCCTGAGGATTTGTAGATATCCAGCTGGCCATCGCAGGAAGCCTTGGAGCAGGTCTCTTTCCGCACCGGAGTCCACCCCTTTCTTTCCTGCCACGACTTTGATCTTCCAGTGGGTGGAGCTTCCCTCCGGGCGCATGTCCCCTTTGGCTACCTGCAGTCGAGATCTTCTGCGAGGCTCCTCCACCCCTTTCACCTCGCCCTTACCCTGCCTGGCAGTTCCAGGTGTTCTTGCTGCTGCTTTCTATGGCCACCACCAACAGGGAAGGCTTTCCTCCCCGCCTACTCCCACACCGCAGCCCCTTCTTACCCGGGGTAACACAAACAAAGGAACGCTCTAACAACTTAAACTCCGCTATTCACCTAAGGGGGTCTTGGCCCCTACATTGAGCCACTACCTGCAACTCCGCTTGCTAGTCCTCACTCTCCAGGCCAGCTACCCACTGCTCCTTATCTTACTCCCCTGGGAGACACCCCCTCTCAGGGTTCTCCCTGCCTTAGATCTCTTTCTCCAGCTCCCACCAGTCCAGATGTTCTCCCTCCGGGCAGCCCCAAGGTTTCCCTCTCCCACGTGGATCTGTCTCTGGGTGCAGTCCTCCCTCTGGGCCTTCTCCAGTCCACCAGTCCCTCTACGCGCTTGTGGCTCGCTCCCCGCTTTTCCCTGGCTCACCCGTCCTGGTTACGCCGCTCTCCGGCCTCCGTCTCTCTTGGGAATTTTCGCGGCCTCTGGGTGGCTCATCTGCTGCTGGTCCTGGTGCTCAGCATCCTCCGGGCTCTCTCCCCCGGCTGGCGCATGTGCCGGCAGCTGGCTCTGGTGTCCCACTCCTTCTGGGCTTGCTCTGTAGTCCGGGGCACGTGTCGACAGCTGGCTCCAGTGAGCCACTCTCCTGCTCGGAGCCTGCTCCCACAGCCAGATCCGGTGCTCCACATCTCCAGCTGCTTCTGCCGCGGCTTATTTACAGAAAAATTAATCATTATCGCAAGATGATTTATCGTCTGGCTCATCTTGGCATTGAAACCCCATCTCATAGGCCAGGTTCCATTGACCCTCATCGCCTAGCACTCTCAACTGCTGCTTGGTGAGCCTAGAGTATTGCATCAGGAACCTAAACATTTCGTGTTCCTCTGGCATTCTCTGCGTTGGTTGGAATCATCACAGGTTCGACTCGTGCACTCGATGTTGTTCTGGGTCACTGAACTCTCTTTGACCCGGCTTCACAAGAGTTTGCAGTTGCGGTAGTTGCCTCAAGAAATCACTTGCAGGCTGTCTGGCTAATGGGTTTAACAAAATTCGGAGGATAATGGCAGCTCTTCCTCCGTACACCTCGACACAAGCATCAATACTCGTCAGCGTGATCGGAACAGCTCCAGGATCTTGCAGGTAACAGTGAGGCCACAGTTCCTGCTGCTGGGATGGTGACAGCCCCAGTGCATGTCATCTTGAATTCCACGTGCAATATGAAATTCTGATAATCGCTTGCAAGATCTGTTCCACGCTAACTCTCGATGGTCCTCCTTCATGCCATACATAAGCTCTCTGGCTGGATTGACCTGCAACAAGTGCTGGAAGCAAGATCAGCCAGTAAACACTGAATTTTACCATGCTGATGTCAGCAGCATGTCCTCTGCTCCATGAGGCTCATCTGACTAAAGAGCTCGTCTTGCTCTGGTCCACAAGGTCAGATCCAAACTCCATAACCAGGCGTCCAATCCACATAGCTAAGGTCTCCGCTGACCTTATTTTAGACCTTTTACACAAGGCCTGTATCTCAGTCCAAGTCCTGGCGTGATAGGTGCTGCCAGTAGTGCAGGCTGCACTCATCACTTGACTTTCTACTGCCACAGGATGCGTGGCTGCTCGAGCTGTCGCTGCATCTGACAAAAGTCTCAGCTGCAGGATGCTCTCTGTTGCCTCCTGGTTACAGCCCAGAGGCAGGCCTGTGGGAATTCCCTGGGGTGGAGTTGCTACTTCCGCCCTGCTGTTAGCTCCGCCCTCCCCTTCCGTCCTTCCATGGCGGGATATTTGGGGTGGAGTCGCTACTTCTACCCCGCCATAGGTAACTCCGTCCTCCTTCTCTACCCTTCCATGGCGGTCCCCTTCCGTTTTGCCGCCATCTTGCGATGACAGGGGACTTTGGCTTTCTTCCACAGCTGCAACCCTTTTGACCACTTGTATGGCACGCAATCGGGCTTCCAACTCAGTCCTCTCCTGTATCAGCGTCGTGACTGTATTGAACATTACTCGCAGCATTTTCTCTTTTCCATATGCTGTGCCAGTCCCTTCAGCTACGAAGTGGCTTTCCTCCGCTTCTCTGTGGAGCTCCGAAAGCTCCGGCTGTCACAATTCTGGTAACAGCGTGTCTAAATTAATTAGCGCTGGTCCTCTACTCTCCCACATACAGTATACAAACTCCCGATTGAGAGCTGCATCTTTCTTGCTCGGCTTCTGTCCTGCTGAAGACTCGCTGCCCCATTGCTCCCAGGGTTTAAACTGAACCCACTCACTCCCCATTACACATCCGAAGGCTCTCGGGTGGAGGCTCACTTCCCACTCTTTCACAGGTTCCCCTTCTTCCTTGAGCGAAAGGCAACTGCTCACAACTCTTCCACCCGTTCCACCCGCTTGATGGTAAGCAATGTGCGCTCCCAACTCCTCAGCGTCTAGCACGTGTTGTTTTCTACCGTGCCAGGGGCAACCCTTAATCAATTCCAGCTCCATCGTGTCTTCCCAGCGTACTGATCCCATTCGTGACGCCATGTGGGGACTGAGAAATGCTGGCGGACTGGGGCCGCTGATGGAGCAGAATTGTGTTGGAGATGCAGCGGTTGGAACAAAAAAAACTTTACTTACAGTCTGTATACACTGTAGGCACATCTCGTGGAGTTACAAATCTTAAACAGGAAACAGGCACACTGATGCTCACACTCACGCAGGGTATGGGGCATCGGATGATTCCGTCAGGGAGTTGTCATCGGTTGATCAGGCCTCCTTCATAGCTTGGAAATACATGTGGGATCTCTCCTCACACGCATTCGAGCACTCCTCCAATTTGGGCAGGCACCGCCCAAGCCTTTTATGCGGTCAGTGAGCCAATTGCCGAATGACACGTGTACATAATTTACTGCGAGCCAATCATAAGCATGCACTCGATGGTGCAGCTACAAGGTTTTGGTGGGCTCTGATCCTGCACCGAGACTTTTTTCCACTGTTACCGCCGGGCGTCAAACATCTTACCTCGGGCCTCTTTGCCCTGAGGATTTGTAGATATCTAGCTGGCCATCGCAGGAAGCCATGGAGCAGGTCTCTTTCCGCACCGGAGTCCACCCCTTTCTTTCCTGCCAAGACTTTTTCCCGCTGTAACCGGAAAGACTTTTTCCTGCGTTACAAGGGAAATCCCTGCACCCGTGCTTGCAATGTGCTTAACACAGCTGTATCGAGGCATCTCTTTAGCTGTTTTGTACTGACAAAAAGACCAGAGCACTACAGGGTTGGTTCACGTCATCTAGCCCACGGAGCTTCTCACATTAGTTTCCACTGTTTGTACTGTACTGTTTGAAGTTATCATTTGTATCAGTTAAATCCTCACTTTGGTAACACTAATTGCCACTCCCCTGCCATAGATTTCCTATTCACAATATCTTGGTCACTTCTGATTTAGTTGACTCCCTGGTCAAGAAAGAATCATCCCTACCTAAACTATCCCAGAAAAAAAAAAGTTTGTTAAGCCTGCATTTACAAATTTCCAATAATGGAAACTCCATAATCTCTCTAGGCAATCTGTTCCAGTGCTTAACCACTCAAACAGTTAAAAATGTCTCCCTAATGTCTAACCTAATTGTCCCGTGTTGCAATTTAAGCCGGCTACTATTTGTTTTATCCTCTGTGGACAGAAAAAAAAAAACAGTTGATCACTATACTTTTTATAACAATTATTTTCACCTTTGAAGACTCATCAAATCCTGCTAAATTTTCCTTTCCCTGAACAATATAATACTAATTGTTCCAATTTTTTTTTTCCCCTCAGATGCCATGAATTCTAGACCTCACGTTATTTATTTGCTTTTCAATGGACTTTTTGGAACTTGTGTGTCATCTACAAACTTATTACTGTGAATTCTATTCCATCCTCAAATTTGTAATGAAAATAGGTAAATAGTACAGAACCCAGGTCAGACTCCTAGAGAATCCTATTTGATACTTTCCCCAAGTTTCTCATCTAGACGTTGAGTGTGATTATCCAATGAGTTATGCACCCACATGCTGTAGTTTTGTCTATACCATATCTCTTTACCTTACTCATGATTATGTCATGGGAGGCAATACTGAAAGCCTCTCTAAATTCTAATACTCCCTCTACAAGGCTCATTACCTCATCCTAAGGGGAAATAGGTTGGTCAAAACATGAAGAACTTTTCCTTGACAAATCACCTTGGCAGTTAGTTAGCACTGTGTTATCTGCTATATTCTTAAAACATGATCATTTAATATTATGCTTCAATATCTTTTCAGGTATCAGTCAGACTAGATGGTTCATGGTTTCTTTGGTTCCCTTCCCTAAGCTTCTGCCTCTGCTTCTGCCTCATCAGTTCTCAGAGATAACACCCATTTGGATGGAGGAGTGAAAAGCTCGATGGCAAAGTTTGTGGATGACACCAAGTTATGCGCCAGTGTGTCATGTCAGAAGATAAGTAGCAGATACAGGTGGACCTGGGCAGGCTCAACAGTTAGGCAGACTAGAACCAGATGAAGTTTAACACTTCCAAGTGTAAGGTGCTCCATCTGGAGGCAAATAACCCTCAACATACATACAGGCTTGGTGGCGACAGCTCGACTTGTACCATGGCCAAAAGGGACTTAGGGGTAATGATTGACCAACTTATGAATATAAGCCATCGGTGCAAGGTGGTGGTCAGCAGGACAAATAACACACTGGCATGAATCAACCATTGCATCTTATGTAAATCTAAGGAAATGATACTCCCGCTGTACTCAGCACTGGTGAAACTGGAGTTCTGCATCCAGTTCTGGGCGCTGCACTTCAATAGGGACATGGAAAAACTTGAGAGGGTCCAGAAAAGAACAACCTGATTAGGAACTTGCAAGGCAACCCATATGAGGAAAGGCAGAGGGACCTGGCCCTCTTTAGCTTAAAGAAGAGATGGTTGAGAGGGGACTTGATAGTGGCTTAACGTTATATCAGAGGAGTGCACCAGGAGCTCAGCAATATCCGAAGGTGCTTGATGCAGTGGCATACCAACAGGAGGGCAGAGGGTCGGTCTCCCAGTGACACTTCAGCAATTGGCCACTGGGGCACTCTGCCCCCTGCTCAATGAGCTGCCAGGGGACCCCCAAGCTCAGTGATCAGCTGCTGCCTGGGGACTCCCCCTGCTCAGTGATTAGATGCCCTCCACCCCCAGATTCAGGAGACACAAGTTACGCATGCTTGGGCAGGTGATGCCCAGTTGGGGTGGGGCACATGTGGGACAGAGACATGGCTGGTTGGCAGGGGGGAGGCTGCTGCTGCTGCTTGCACCCCAGAAAGGCATGGGGGGGCATGCTCCCCCAGATCTGGCCCAGGCAAGGTAGGTGGTCTGCAGCCAGAGCTTTGCTTGGCTCTTCTCAGCAGAGACTGGGCTCAGGTCAGGTGGCGGCAGCACTTGGAGTCAGGCTATGGAGGGGGCTGCAACCACCCCAAATTTCACCATAGCCCCACTCCCATCTCTGCATGCTCATGGGCATCTGTCACAGCCCTGGCTCTTCCTAGTGCATGGCAGGAGGCAAGGGTTGAGCTGGAGCTGCTCTGCATGGATGGCGGCTGTGCTGGGAGCAGGGTTACAGCAAAATTTGGGGTGGCTGCAGCCCCCTCCGTAGTCCTGCTCCGTGCCACTGCCACTCACCCTGAAGCCAGTCCCCACCAAGAAGAGCCCAGCAAGACCCCAGCTCCAGCCCACAGCTGCAGCCCACCCACCCTACTGCAGGCAGATCTGAGAGCACATGTTCTTTCCTACCCCCTGTGCCCTCCTGGGGTGTGCACAGCAGGAGAAGCTGTTCCCCCAGTGAGCCGCTGCTCAGACGTCTACATCTACTCCTTCCCCTACCAGGCGGCAGAGAAGGCTGTGGTCAGCCTGGTCAACTTCCTGCTGGGCTAGGCCAAGACGGCCACCCTGAAGAGCCGGCAAAACCGGCTCGCTGGGACCAGGATGGTCGATGCCCTGCAGCTTTTGCACCTGCTGGTGCGGGCCTGCCTCTCGCTCGAGTTTGAGCATGCGGGTCCTGCAGCAGACAGTGCCCACCTTCGAGGAATGCTGGGCCCTCGAGGGGGCGGTCTGCCAAGTCGAGGCGGGGCACCTGCTCCTCGCCCTGTAACATCCCTAGCTGCTCAAGCTGCGGCGATGTGTCCAACGGACTGAGGCCTTGGACTTTCACGCGGGTCAACCCCTGAGGCCCCCCATGGGTGTCCCCACTGGCAGAAATGTAAATATGTAAACAGTCCTTTGGCTCACTATGGTTTTTAGTCTAGAGTGTATGGGCAGGCCTTGCAGGCCGTGAGCCCAGGACCATGTCCGTGAGGCCCAGGTATTTGGGCCAACCTGTACATATTCTCTACTGGCCCCGATTTGTCACCCTCCATGGAATAAACGCCTCTTAAAAGTCAAAAGTCATCCTGTGCCTGTCCCTCCCTGGCTAGGCAATGCTTGCCCCAGCCCCCTCCTTCCCTCACTGTGGTGGAGTGTTGATCTCCCCCACCCCAGACCCCTTCTACCACAACAGACCTATCAGCTGCACACTGCTGGACTCTGCTCCTCACTGCCTTCATGCTGTGCTGTGGCTATATGCACTCACAGGCATATATTATTGGCCACTTCTGGCTGATTTCTCATGTAGTCAATTTTCTTTATATTGGTACCGATCTGATATTAGATCAATGCATCAGTGCACCTCTAGCACCTTGGCCTTTCAGATTTTGTCCCAAGTCCCAACATATTCTATACTCATTCTTAAAATACATGGTCAACTTTCCACTTTTTGCCTTATTCTTTTATATTTTAAATTATAAAAGAATTTGTGATTTAGTTTAGCAAGTCTCTCACTATGCTTTGTACTCATCAGCATACTTATAAGTATGCTCCTGTGCTTTTACCATTGTCTCTTTAAGGAACAACCAACTTCTCTTTCTCTCAGCATAGCCTCCCATGGGAAACTGCCTACCAGTTTTATGAGTTTCTTAAAATCTGCTTTTCTGAACTCTACAGTTCTTTTTATTATGCTTTATTCTGTTCTGCTTTGTTCCTTGCCTTAAGATTATGAATTCTATCTTTTGATGATCACAATTGCATAAGTTACTTTCCAATTCAAATTCTCAACTGCCTCCTAAAGAGTAAGAAACAAATTGAGAAGAGCTGTGTCTCTTGTTAATATTTTTACAATTCTACCAAAAAAAGAGACACTAATACCCTTTTTATCTACCTGGGAATTTTTTTCTTTTTCATTTTCAAAATGAATTCCACTGTGTAAAATATGTCAAAAGCTACTTGCTACACTCAGTTAAGATGCTGTTGTACAGATTATATAACTTCAAATGACTTGTCTTTTTATGAAACACCACAGCCAAAATATCTGGTTTGACTTTTCAAGTAACACCAGAGCCAAGGAGAAGTGATGAAACACTAAAGATAATAGGTGCTAGGTACTGATATTAATGTGCTAACATTGAGGTAATGTTAATATTGAAACCTGAGAGGCTTGAGCACTGAATCATCCATAATGATGCCATGAAGTACAGTAAGGTATTGAACATTTGGAGCAAACTTTCCTCACTATGGAGAGGAATGGGCAAGAGAGACAAAGCAAAAGAGCTATGATTTTACATCATCAGGATCCAGTCCTTACTGGAATGCCATGTCTGCAATTGAACACGCAGATCTTGGATTGGCCTCTTCAGTCATTTCTGGACTAACTGATGACATACCTACTTAATGAAAAACTGCTATCCTCATACCGAGGGCCTACCACCACCTCCAAATAGCTGCCAGAAGAAGGTGCTCTAATTCCTGATACTTCTGCACCTGACCTAATAGGAATTCTTTATTCTTGAATATGGGTGTGGCGGCCGAGTGTCGAACATCCTACCTTGGGCTTCCTTGCCCCGAGAATTTACAGATATCTGGCTGGCCATTGCAGGTAGCCTTGGAGCAGGTCTCTCTCCGCACTGTGGTCTGCCCCTTTCTCGCCTGCCACAACTTCAATCTTCCAGTGGGTGGGGCTTCCGGCTGGGCGGTTGCCCTCTTCGGCTACCTACAGTAGAGATCTTCTGCAAGGCTCCTCCTCCCCTTCCACCTCGCCCTTACCCTACCCTGTGGTTCTTGGTGTTCCCATTGCTGCCCTCTCTGGCACGCCACCGATGGGTTCAACTTCCTCACTCCTCCTACCACCGCGCCTTAGCCCCTTCCAACCCGGGGTAACACAAACAAAAGAAACTCTACTAAACTTAAATACAGCTAGTCACCCAACAGGCCTCTGCCCCTCAATCAAGTCACTACACATGACACCACTTGCTAGCCCTCACTCTCTGGGCCAGCTACCCACCACTCCTTGCCCTGCTCCCCCAGGTGCAACACTCTCTCCGGGTTCTCCCCGCCGTAGATCCCTCTCTCTGGATCCACAATGTCCTGCCGTCCCTTCTCCGGGTCGTCCCAGGGCTGCACTCTCCCTCCTGGATCTACCTCCGGCCACAGTCCTCTTTCTGGGCCACGGGTCCCTCCACACATCCACAGCTCGCTCCCAGCTTTTCCCTGGCTCACCCGCTGTAGCCGCACCATCCTCCGGCATCCGTCTTCCTCCAGGTTCTCACTCTCCTCCAGGGTGCACGCCTGCAGTCAGCTCGAGTCTTCCGTGCCCTCTGGGCTCTCTCCCCCATCCGGGACACGCGCCAGCAGTCAGCTCTGGCATTTCGCGCCTCCAGCAGCCTCTGGCCCAGCCTACTCCCGGCAGCCACATGTTCCCCCGCTCTTTGCCGCGGTTGTCCCTTTTATCTCTGTCAGTCGGTGGTCTCCACTGACATCACCTGCTGTCCACAGGTGATTTAGCTCTTTGCCCTGGCTGCATGCGGGCTTCTCCAGCGATCCTGGGGCTCCTGTGGTAAGTAACTTACATTTTTTCTTTTCCTTTCGCTTTGTCACCCATTTCTGCCTCGGCAGCTCCTTCCAGGAGCTCCAGAGTTCCCTCAGGACTTCTTCCCCTGAGGCAATGGGTAATTAGAATTATACACAAAAATCTAGACAACGCATTACCAGGGTCCCTGTGCAATGGTATTAGTACTTCTCTAACTCTACTAGAAAAACCTAGTCTCATGGCTTTGTCTCACATGATGCATAGGATGTGTTTTATTTAGTTGAGTAAGCATTGCTACAAGTTAAAATGTTTCTGAGCAGTGGCACTCTAATACTTATCTTAGTCCTCTAGACAGGACTGGAGCTGGCTGTGCAGTTGACAGTTGACTGATAGGCAGTCAGCCCCAGCATGCAACTGGAGCTAATGAGGACTGCAGAAATTATCTCTGTGGAGCAGTGCCACAATAGTATAACTGAACACTATCTGAAGATACTTCTCACACAATAAGTCTTAACTTTATTATCATACAGTAGCACTTAGCCTGCATTTTCCTGCTTGGACTTGTGGATGCTTGTGTTTTAAGTGCAGTTAACACATCCTACGTGTTATGCGCAACAAGGCCCCCATACATCCTAAAATCAAATTTGCCTTTTTTTTTTTTAAATAGCTGCAATACACTCGCAGCTCAGACAGCCTGCCCCCATTATATACTAAGATTCATCTCCTCAGTCATTTCCAACTGTTAATCTAATTGTCATTATTAATTCCTAATTGCATGAACCTGCATTTTGAGTATGCATTTTGGATTACCATATGCATTTCCATTTCACACACCTTTGCCTCAAAATTTAGTAATAGAAACTTGGGGTGTACATATTATTAAACAAGGAAAATTTCCACAGGGGATAGAGGTGATGCATAGAGCACAATTCCTTTCTTCCGCCTCCATTCTGCTCGCCCTGCTTTAAGGTTAACAGCTACTATTTTGACCTTTTCACTGCTGCTACTGAATTAAGACACTTAGAGTGTCAGTCTGAATACAATAAGACTATGGCTCTGAGAGAACCTTCATAGAACCTTCTAGCTGTTGCAATAGAAGCATCTCCCACAGAAGAGGGAGAGTAAAGATGATGAGAGGACTCTACCTCTCACCTCTCTCCCCCCCTTCACGGCCAGAACCTACAGCCTCTGCATCAACAAGTGAGACTCTGTCTGTTCTCCCACCTTTCTTTCCAGCGGGATTTTTTTCTTAATTCTGCCTTCCCAAAAGAAAGTGAGTACCTTTGGGAGCATGTGGTATGCAAATAAATACAGTATTTAACTTCAACTAACATTTGTTATTTATCAGGGTTATTCAATTCTTCCCCTACAGTTTCCTGATCCTCCCCAACTTGTCATAAGCAAATTTCACTAGTCTTGTCATTCCTTTTATGCCAGGTTAATTAATGAAAATGTTAGTTGGCTAAATTTCTACCAAGACAATCCCCTGACAAACTACTCCCAGCTTAGAACATCCCCTTTCAACACTACCAGATCCCATTTTTCCAGCCAGTAGCCAGTTACATTATACACGTTATAGACTGTCATGATGATTCCCATCTGCTCCCACTTAATAAGTTCTCATTTGATATCATAACGTGCTTTTCTGAGGTCCAGTTACATGGGCTAAACCTGGGGTAGGCAAAATTGGTGAGGTCACAGCTGGAGTACTGCATCCAGTTCTGGGCTCCACGCTTTAGAAAGTATGTGGAGAATCTTGAAAGAGCCCAGAGGAGAGCCACATGTATGATAAGAGGTCAAGAGAACAATCCTTATGAGGAGAGGCTACGAGGAATGGGACTCTCCATCTTGGAGAAGTGAAGACTCAGAAATGACTTGGTGGCAGCCTATAAGTATACAAGGGATGTGTATCAGGAACTGGGAGAATATTTGTTCACCAGGGCACACCAAGGGAAGACAAGGTGTAACAGTCACAAACTGCTGGAAGACTGTCTTAGACTGGACATAAGGAAAAACTTCTTTACCATCCAAGCCTTCAGAGTCTAGAATAACCTCCCCACAGAAGTGGTGATCCAATCCCAGCTGACTTCCTGTCCCTCGGGTAGGAGGTTGGACTGGATGAACTCAACCCTGAGGAACTCAAGAGTTTCCTTCAAACTCTAATGTCTAGGAAATCTAAGAAAATATGACCTGTGGGAAGGATCTGGCCCATGGAGGGATTTTGACTGCACCCCCAGTGGATCCCATTTGTTCCAGTAGCCATCTGGCTTTTGGGGTGTCCTGCCATCCCCAGGTGTGCAGTAGACCTGGGGAAGCTCTATGACTGGACTGCATTTCTAAGCAGCCCAGAAGGCAGTGGCTCCTTCCAGCTGCCACCACCGATGGCCCCAAACCCTTGGTACTGGCAAAGACCTATGTGCACAACCCCAGCCCTGGCCTTGGCCCACCTCATGCCTAATCTGGACCTACCCTGACCAGGGAAGATCAGCTCCAGACTAGCTGGGGCCCACTCTCACATCGCTGGCTCTGGACTGACTCGTACCTGCTCCAGATGTGCCCACCCATGATGAATGGCACTGGTGGCAGCTGGGAAGAAGCTGCTCCTGGATTCAGAAAAAAAAAACAGACATCCCCTCAACACTGCTGGGCCTTTCTTGCTATGGCCATTCAGAGCCCATGCCTAGGCTGCCCTGTGGTTCCTCTTCGACACTGTAACCACTGCCTCCAAGCAACCAGCTGGGCAGTGGTAACAGTAGAGAGGAAACACAGGGCAGCCTAGGCATGGGATCTGGATGGCTGTAGCAAAAAGGACCTGGAAGCAGCAAGGGGCAGGTGGCCACTTTTTTCCCCATACATAACAGCATCTTCTGCACAGCTGCTGCCTTTGGTCATCTTTAGCAGGTGCAGGGCTGTGCAGGTGGGCCCCAGCTGGTCTGCTCCAGCCAGGGCAAGTCTGGAGTGGGATGTGGGGTGGGCTGGGCTGGAAGTGAGGAGGAGCCGCAGGGTGCACAGGCTCTGGGCTGTTGTGGGGGGAGGCACACAGAAGGGGTGCTGACCAGCCCGCAACAGATCCCCAGAACTTTCCATGTTCATCACCAGCCTAAACAATTGCTGACCCCTGGGTGCAACCATGGTTTTCACTTGTCTAAAAAAAATGAATTGTTTTAATCAAAGTTGAGTGTCATAATCTAACTTTTATAAATCCATGTTTCATTTTCCTCAAATATCCATTTTACTTCTGCTGTTTAATTATGCTTTCCTTCAAGTTTGTATTGAAACTGCATATCATGGAGATCAGACTAATAACACCTGCAGTAGTACTTTCCCCTGAGGCACTCACACCACTTTTTAAATATTAGTAATGTGTGTGGTATTTTGCAATCATACATAAGTTGGACTTGGATAATATTGTTATAATTACTTGCTAACAGACTATTGTTTATATTCTCTAGCCATATAGTACCAACCCTGATTTGACAGATTCATTAAAGATCCTTGCTAATAGACTTGCAATTCCATGTGCTGATTCTTTCATAATTCTAAATTTTAGATTATCTGGTCGTCCTGATTTAAATAAATCAGATTGGAGTTTTCCTTCTATTTCACTTATAGCAGTTGTCATATACTTTCTCCCACAGCCTTTGTCTGCTTATTGAATACCATTGTTCTTCTTGAAAACCGTAATGAAGTAGTAATGTTTTAGACCACACTCCTTAGATATCTTGTAACCTTACTTCATTCTCAATTTTAGCAGCCCATTTTTTTCTTTCCTTGATCTTTTTTCACTTTGTCAATGAAGAACTTTTGTTATTTTCTTTAATTTCCTTTGTAAAGCCTAACTTATCTTGGTTTTCAAAAATTCTCACTTTTTCCCTCTTCCTACATTTCTTGAAGGAGAGATCAGTGGAGAGATATTTTTCAATCTATGTAGATTCTTCATTTATTCCCAATATACTTATGGAGATTAATTTTATACAGTTAGATCCCTTTCCTACAAGGTTTCCTGCTTTCTTGAAATACAAAATTCCAGATGGTTCTAGTTTTGTCTGGCTTTTTTTTTTCCACTTGAAAATTTCCACGCCTCCTTCACATTTGAGTCCCTTTTTTTTCTGTTCAGTTGTTTCCACTAATTAGCTCTCTTAATTTCTCAAACTTTACCTTTATGAAATTGAAAACCTTAGTACAAATTTACTTTTGTTAATTCTTCCCTTTAAACTAAATCCATTCATAAACACTTAGTAACTATGTTGGTTATCTTATTTCAGACACTATCATTTTTCGTATCTTCAACTTTGTAATGTGATTTTTATCCTTATTCTGGCAGATTTAGAATTTTAAGACTTACTACTGCTCTTATTTTTAGCCCATGTATTTATTTATTTATTTGTTTGAGAACCAGCTAGATTAAAGACCGGGTAATTGGGTAAAGAGAAAAAATAAGAGAATAGCCTTTAGTCTCTGATCCTGAGGAGGATGCTGTTATTAATGTTAGTCTATCTTATGTTTTTACTTTATGTATATTTCAGACAATGAGTTAAATGTATGCCCAGAATATATGACAGGTGTATTTTCCTAAGATAAAACATATTAACGTCTATCATTTGTTTTGAAAATAAGAACTTTTGCTCTATAAAAAATGTGTGAGATGGGAATTGGGTTTTGTTTCTGCATTTTACTTGTTTGCTTTAAACAAGTATGAAACGGGAGATATCTTGGTGTGCTGGAAAATACAAAGATCTCAAGTTGCATATTTCATTTTCACCCTCTACAGAATTTGAATTAGTGAAAAGAAATCATCTAACCTGCTAACGATAAAGGAAAAAATCATCTTCAGTACTAGACAAATCTAGTATTAGAAATGCCCTAGGTCTGTGCATTACTTCAGTTTTCCTGGTAGTTGTTTAACAACTATTTACACTAGTTTTTCTTTTGTTGTTCAATAAGCTCTATATAGAGAAAGAAAGAGGTTTGAAATTTAAAGATAAAATATAGGTGCTAACAGCCATGTATAATTCTTCAAAGCAGTGCAGAACAGTATTTTAAGTCTGATCTATATTTTCCCTACCTAAACATGAACAAATATAATTCATATCACAAGGAAAATATCATTTCCTCTGGGTAATTTCCAGTAATCACCACAAAGTGTGATACTATTTTTTCCTTATATGTTCAACAGCTAGTTTTGAAGCATTCAGATAACAGCAAATAATATGCATTTGTCTCTCCTAAAACAAAAAATGTCCAATACTACTTCCTTATTCTGTAATGTGCACGTTACTGTTAAACACCAGAATGGTTTGTTCACATTGCAAAATAATGGATATAGTGCCTTTTTGCTTAATTTTACATGTGTGCCTTATTTTCAAGGCATTAAATTACTAAATACCTTAATATTGTTTTAAAACCTATACAATATTTCTTAAATGTTATTTGTTAGTCAGTTGAACTGCTGGAAATCTTGAAACCAGAACACTACTGATCCTGGCTGCCTGAGGGAAAAGCCTTCAGTACCAGAGTTTCCAAGGTATGACAAGTGATTGAAAGAGGCATTCCATTATATCACTGGCTTTGAAACCAACTTAAATCATGGTCTAACATCTGTAAATATTGAACTCTTTTGTTTCTTTGACCAAATTAGTGGAGTCTAGCCAGCAGGAGAGGCAAGCAGATAGGTGATCAATATAGGCATCATTTATAGAACAGAATAAATGTCACTCAGTAATAAAGCAGCAGTTAGGAAGGGAAGACTAAGCTGTGAAATGTTTTAAATTTAAGAACAAACAATACCATGTCTGATGCAGTACCAAAAGTGAGATATTATCATAACAACAAGCCTTTGATGATCTTTGCAATAACCTTTTGATGGAATGCTAAAAGAAAATTTTAATAATAAATAGCAAAAGAATTAGGACCTTGAAAAGACCTTTAGTGTAGTCTGAATGAAAAGAAAGAGGGATGGATCAGTTCTTGAAAACCCAGTCCTTCTAGGTCCTATGTTCATTTATAAATGGAGAGACAGACAGAAGGCAGCCAGTAACTTTATGCAATAGAGCCTCCCCAAGGCCTTAGCAACTATGCCCTTCACAACTAACTAAGACTTCTGAACTGCAGAAAGGACAATGGACTTCCAAGAGCCAGACAGTCCTTCCAAATATCTAAGCTATCTTGTATAGTCAGTGACAGAGTATCCAGATTTTTTCAAGACCGTTCATTTTCAGAACAAATGCAACAGAGGTAGCCATAAGAGTAATGGTCCTGAAACAGGGAGTCAGGGATTTCTTGTTACTTTAAGGGCAGAATGGTTCTAATTCCTAAGTGAAGGGAGTTGCTTATCAGGGGCTTCAAAAGCCATGAGGAACTAGCCATGAGGGACTAGTGCAGAGTGGAGGACTCGGCAACAGGGTAATAGGACCTCACTAGAAGCAACAAAATAGTGCAATAGGATGGAGCCCAGCCTAGATAAGGCAGGCGCTCCTGCAGCAATTAGGTAAGCCTGTAGTCTGTACCAAGCAGACTATGAATGATGGACTGTTTGGGATCTGCCTGCCCTGGAGACTGAAAACAAATAACTGAAAGGGTAAAGGGCCCAGCTGTGACATACAGCCAGAGTGCTTAGCAGTTTCAGTTATAGCCCAGGGGCTTACTTTTTGTTATAGTGCATATTGGAGGACCAGGAAGGGACTAGCAGGGGATACTGGAGATCCCAGCAGTGCCTTAGGGGAAAGCAATTGCCTGGAAGCCCATGAGGAATGAAGCTTAAGCCCATGAGAGGCAAGACCCAAGCACCACAGAGGCAAAGCCTGAACCTGTGAGAAGTAAGCCTGAGCCTGTAAGCAGAAACTTTGATGAGTGAATCCTGAGCATACACAAAGGAGAAATCAAAGACCATATGGGCAAGATCCAAGGCCTAGCAAGTTGGCACCAGGACCAAGGTCCATGCTCAAGATAGCAACAGTGTTCAGGTACAGCACCAGGCCCAAGCAAGAGAAGGACCCTAGTAAAGACCCACAGAGGCCTAATATTGGACCAGAGGTAACACCCACTGATATAAGTAATGAGTAACACCTGTGAGGCATGGGCATGGCTGTAAGGGAAGTTGGAGGCCATGAAACTAACCCACAAAGTGATTAGTGCCCTAGTGCATTGACTGGCAGCAAGCGAGGGCCATTCTGGGTACCTGGGGCAGCCTCTTTTTCTCATGTTGATTAACTACAACAAGGCATGGTAGGAAAGATGAAGGAGGAACATTCAGAGAAACAGAGTACAGCAGGTCACTAGGAGGCATCATGGCCGTAAGCCTGCCACACATCGCAAAAGTACAAGACGGTAATATACTTGATGTAGTTCTTGTGCTGTAAACTCCTCCCTTGAGACCATTCTGCTGCCAAATCTGAGAACGTGAATAGAACATCTAAATTCTCTTGACAACCACTTTCAAACATACTACACTAAAGTAGCTAATTAAAATAAAAGACATTAGTGAGAGGATCATGGTTACTTGGCTCACAGTTATACTCTTCCTCCATGGAGTGTGCTGGTAGGCACTAGAAGAATACCCCTTTTTTCCACCCCCTGGCAGAAGGTATTGTTTCTACAAAGGATACTCTTACCACATTTCAAATCTAGGATGCCTATGTTAGGTTTCTAAAACCTACGATGACTCCCACAGTGGCTGAGAACTACCTGAGGAATTTCAGTACCAGCAGACTGTCCAGGAAGCACCTAAAAGCAAGACTACAAGGCTCAGAAAACCAGAAGGCATGGAGGGGGCACCCTCCCTTCACAGTTACTTTCTGTGAACTTCTCACTTTCTATACAACATTGTGTCTTTTCAAAGAAGTAACCCTCCAATGAAGCAATAAGTATCCAATTTCCTCCAACAATTCTCTGAAACATATCTACATCTTCCATTTCAGCAGAGAAAATTTTCTGTGCCTTCTGATATAATATTCTCTATTGAATGACTTCTCTTCTCCCTTAAGATACCATAACCTCCACCTAGCAGGCTGACAGTATTCTTTACGACAGTTCTAACTAGTTGTTTCTATTCTGACAGCACTTATTCTATTTCTGTGTATAAGTCTTGAATGTCTAATCATCACTGAAACAAATCTACATTCTTCAAACCATACATTCTTCAAATGTCTTTTCATAGCTTCATTTGCTCATTCCCTTCCTATTTCCACATTGCAAACTGTATTATGTTTTTCTGACATTCCTTGATTTACTTTCCTTTTTTCTTTTTTACTCAGTCTTTTCAGTGACATTTCATTTTTAGGCTAGCAATATCATTTTTGTCTGTTTCCATTTTTGCTCCCTGCATGACACTCTCCTCAGCCTGACTTTACTACTAGATCCTAACATGCTTTCAGCATTGCACAATCAAGGTAATTCTTGATCCTAACTTCTATTCTCTTGTTCCCTATCATATAGTGTATTTGTGAACAGTAATGCTGAACGACTGCTACTGCCAAAAAACAATCATTATCCTACTACTGGTTAAAACATTGTCCTTGATGCACCATTTCAACTCTCTTCAATCTTTTGGACAACACATTTCTCTTAATTATCACATCTCATGCAGCATATTATTTTTATGAAGTTGTGAAACTTTTTTATCCTCCATCTCTATTGTCTTACCAATATTTGGGAAGTTTTTTTCTGGAAAAGATAGGCTTATTTGGTGTAATTCTCTAAATGCACTATATGCCATTTATAGTATATGTCTACATACCATTTACAGCCTGTAATACCTCTTATAAAGATATACATATGATTTAACAGGCATTTCTCTCCCTCTGATAGTCCCTATGTAGAGTAATGAATTACACCCAATGAGAATGCCTCACAAACAGTTAGCATTAGCACACTTCAGTAGTGACTAATCTGAATGGCTGACAAACAACTGACCTGATCTAATTTTAGGGTTGCCTATTTGGTTCTAAATTATAGATTTACATCATGATCTTGCAAGTTTTTAGTCACAAGAATAACTTTATGCATGAGTGCTCTCATTTCAGTGAAATGAATTAAGTAAGTAAATTTAAATGCATAAAGGTCTGCAGGAGCAGGAGATCAAATAGAAGGGTTTTTATTGTCTGACTTGGATTCTTTATTAGTTTTATCTGTTTTAATTTATTCCTGTTTTTGAATATTCGTTCATCTCTTTTCCATTCCATACTTACACTGTTTAGCACATGGAGGAATTCATAGTTGTTGCAGATAAATAAAATTAGAACCATGATTATCAGCATTATTACAGTCAACAAAAATATAATTAGGGAATTCCTGAATATGCTTGCTCTACTGCACTTCTTTCATAACAATATATACATATCTCCAAAGTGCTGTAGACTTTGGAGTTATCCCATCACCAAGAACTTTATGACTCCACATGGGAGTAATCATCAGGAAAATATGAACACTTAGGAGTTAATTTACAAAATGTTACATAAGGTTTTAATGAAATGAAAAAGTTAATGAAAGCTTTGCCTTTAAATTCCACAGGCAGCTTACACCTCAGGGAAAATGTTACAACTAACACTGATTAGAAAGAATTCTGCTGTATAACTCTTTTCTTTCTTTTGCCTTAGAATTTTTTTTTAAGAAAAACTACTCATGTTTCTTTTGAATTTATTTGCTACTGCTTATTTCTTACTTTAAGTGAAAACCATTTGTTTTTTAAATTACAGCAGGTCGTTCTGGAAATCACTGAGTGTCACATATAAAGTATTTTGTCTTTTAGTGACAGATAAGTAGCAGTAACAAAAGCCAATATTGTTTCATGCAAATGTCCTTGGTAATAAAAAACAAGGCAAATATATAAAATATTAAACGATATGTAATATATCATTAGAATGGGTTCTAGATGGGGGTTATTTTTCTTTAAGACTTTCCATATAGTGTAAGAAGCTTTTAAAGATAGATGCTTTAAAAGTAACAACAGATATACCAATTGACTGCTATAGATTTAACACTGTATTTTACACTTTCTGTTCACAAAAATGGGACTGATTCTCTAATTGAATCAACAGATCTACACTGGAACTTGGTGTAATGGGGTGAAAAACAACATTCCAAATCTGCAATTCAGACATTTCAATCACTCTCTTTCCGTTTGTTCTTCATACCTAGCACCTTCAAACACGCAGAAGTCATGCCCAGGCAAATCAGTTCTATATCATCAAGTTCTGTTTCCCTTTCTTAAATCATTGTGGTAGGATTTAAGCCTGATATTACTTTCTAAGAGGGAAAGGCACTATACATCCACCGGACATCTTGCATTATTGCATGCCTCGGACCTTAAAAGCCCGATTTCACCAGCCTGCATATGAAAGACAATAATAAATATAGGTACAAATGTGTGGGTACCAGTAATCGAATGCGCAATTATTTACTAATACGAAATTGGATGAAAAAGTAAACACTTTTTCATGCACATACTATTCTTAATTTGTATTATTGATGAGAAGACATCATTCAACAAAAGGAAAAGAAAGGAAAAACAGTACAGTACATCAATAAGGTTTATGAATTTTACTTTCAGCCTGGATATGAATGTGCATATATACAAACTGATAATGTCTTTAGAGAAAGAACTGTATCTCATTCACAAAACCCATAAAGTATCCATAAAATATTTAACCCCCTGAGGTTACTAATAATGCAGTACTTTGGGATTTGCACCACCCGAGGATCTGGCTTTTCTTATTAAAACATTTACATTTTTAGACTAATTCCAAAAAGCGAATATATTAAAAATCTTCAGATTAGCTTTAATGTTTCTATCAGTTTTGTAATAGTAAGTAAGATAACTTAGGAAGGCATCCTTTTAAAGCAGTTACAAAGCTAATACAGAAACTGTACGTATAAAACAATAATCTTTTTAGTAAACCCTGCCACTTTTTATCCTGGAAAGAAAATGTTATTGGCCAAGTCCGATTTCTTTAAAAATCAGAGTTTACAATGGAAATATTGAGGGGTCCTTTACTATGTATACATCAGACACATCTATGATGTAATTAATCTTTCAAAAACTTTGTAACATTTTTTGTTCCATGTATTATATAATTCACCAGAATATCCATCTTTTAAATGTATTACCATGCCTCAGCCTCAGATAATTCTCATTAGTTCTGTTAATATTCTCACTTGCACAAAGTAGGCCATGTATTAAGTATTCATAATTTTTCATACAAATTTCATCATTTTTAAAGTTTCAGTTTGACACAGATCAATTAATCATATTTTGTCACCATAACTTTCATTTTATTACTTTTTTCATTTCCATAAAAGCCTTCCTAGAGTAGTATATATCTACTGCTGTAAGTACAGTGAATACAGTCATGATCAGCAGGGTTTTGATACCTCATACACTCACATTCAAAGGCACAATGAGGCTGAGGGGAGAAGGATTTTAGCAGCGATGCTCAACACAATGGGGCAAAAGGAAGCGTAGGCCATTAACACAAACAGTAACAAAGGCAAAGACCCCAAGAAATATCATCATTTGACTTTATATAGTGAATTTTCTTCCCTCTATGTACAAAGCAGTATACATCATGCTTTAAATGTTCAAGAGTATAATATTAAATAATTGTGTCCTTAGTTTACATAACATAAAAGAAGCAATAAAAGCTAGATATAAGTTAGGAATAGCAGCTAAACATCTGCAGCAGCTTTTCCTCCATTCAGAAAAACAGTCCACACTACCTTTCTCTTTTAGTAGAAAAAGAATATCAGTATTCTGCGATAAAGGATATGTGGAAAGAAAATTTAAGGGGTAAACCAATGTGTCTCATGCTAAACATAAGCCATCAAAAATGCCATGGTGTTGATAACACATACCCACAGACATGGCATCTGCATTCTTTGTCCCTATAAACTGTTACTTTTTACAGATTGGGATATTTGTTATCAGTACAGAAGATATTATAAGCCATAAGATGTCGCAAATGGCAATGGCACGGCTACTTTTACTAGCTGAAAAATGCTCTGGAAGACTTACACATTTAAACTCCCATTAACTGCAACAAGAAATCATAACCTTCAGCTTTGCCGATTTCAAAAAGTGAACTGTGATTTTCTAACATCCAAAATCTGGCTTGGAGATGCTATTAGTGGAAGTCATTTATAGCTATTACCCTTTCTACCATGGAGAAAAGGACTGTGTTTGAGTCAACATGAGTCATCCAACTGCCTGTCCTTGGGCGTTGCTGTGTTTACTGGCCCTTGCATAAGACTGTCAGTCTCTAAACCTGATTCAAAGAACTGGAGACTGTCAAATTCTTCTGGACTGTTACAACATAGAAGATTGCACTCTGACTTACCAGAATGGGTAACATGTTCCTGGAAGCAGTCTTGCGGTCAACATTACTTCAGCGTATTTTTAAGCATTGCAAACATTAAACAGCAGAGACTTTTTGTGAACTTCAGACATACTATCCATAAAAATTCCAACCCCTCCCTCCTCCCAACCTCCTCTGGTAACATCACTCTTTTACATATAGTTCTTATTTCTACAGTGGCAAAAATGTCATTTCTAGACTCTTATCAGGTCACCAGGTGTAGTCACCTATTTGAAGTATTACATTTTTGGTCTTCAATTATCTGATAAAATAGATCTGAATCTATTCACATATATCATAGCAATAAGTTGGCTTTTCTCCTTTTAAAGTTTCATAACATTCTTCTTGATGCTCTCTGGCAAAAATTAAGACCATGAAAAACACATATTTAAACACATAGTATGCTACACTTCACCAATAATGATCAGAATGTTAGGAGTGAGGGCAGCAAGGCAGTTAAATGCCCCACAGCTGGTTCTGGTTGGGAGTGGGCCTGGCTGTCAGTGGTTTAACTACCCCAGCTAGCCCTAGTTGCTGCAAGCCAGTAACTGACTGGTTATTAGCAGAGCCCTTGTAGTGCCCAGCAAGCTGTTAGAGAGGTCAGATGCTTCTGTCAAACCCTGGGCTTCTGACTCCTTGTTTTTGGTATTAGGTATTAAATGTCATGTATAGGTGTTCTGCACTCCTGTCAATAAGCAGTACTGTTTTGTACTATGATTATATCCTGTTGCTGCCTGCTGTTATGCTTGAAAGTTTTCAGTTAGGCCTTTTTGCCTTCTTACAGAAATTCAGGGAGGTTAGATCATGTTACAAATGGCCATGCTATCTAAATTAGCGTGGGGAAATCAGGGGGCTAAAAATAGCTCCTAGTCCTGGTGGGTAAGGGAGAGAGCCCCCCATCTCCCCACACTGCCCCACAGACCCCAGAAACTCCCTAATCACACCAAACCCTCCTGGACCCCAGCACACCCCTGCAGACTCCATCTGCTTCCATGCTTCACACTGCAGACTCTGCCTGCCCCTCTGATCCCCACCATGAATCTCCAAATCCTTCCTGGAGCCTGCTTGCTCCCTTGAATCCCCCTGGGCCCTCCATCTTGATTTATCTTAAATTGGCTGGCTATTTTTAACTTGATCTAATCTCCCCCTAAACTCCTCAAATGTCTGTAGGCAGCCTTTATTTAGTACAATAAAGATGTTTGCTTTGATGCTCTCTCTCTTTCTGATCTCACTGGGACAAACAAGTCCCTGCAATATACATAACTGAAGTTTCCTTGTCTCTACTTTTGCTTCCTAGTTTCTCAGGCCCTGCATCCTGCCTGGTTATTCCTAGTCCCATGTCCTCATCCCTAGATCCTGGTTGTTGGCTTCCTTGCTTCATCTTTGCTCTTTGTTTCTGTCCATAAGTTTCTGGTTCCTGTCTAGGGACTTCTTGTTCCAGACTCCAACCTCAATCTCTTCTGCTTCAGGCTGTTTTTCCAGCTCCTTGCATCCTGTACTGGGGTTTCAGTCCAGACCTCTGTCCTCTTACAGCTTCATGGCTTAACTTGGTGATCACCTGTATCTTAGTTACAATACAGCTATAGCTGTCTGTTCTGGCTAGGGACCCTCTGGCTAGTGACTTCAACCTGGATCCCTGCCTCCTGTTTCTGTGTTTTGTGGTTTTACTTGGGGAAATAGGGCATGTTCTGGTCCTTTATAGACCTCAGTCCCATGACCCACCTCCTCCTGATCTCCTGACACCAGTAGGAGTCCTAGCTTTCCTGACCTTGCCTATTCCTGATCCCCTTAGTTGAGACTCTTTAGGGTCAAACTCCAGCTGCTTACATCCTGGTCATATCTCTGACATAGAAATAATAATAACAACAACAACAACAATAATAAACCCTCTTATATATGATGCTCATCCCTTCCCCAAATTGTTCCTTCGTACATGGGTCCTTATAAACATGCAATAGTACTATAAGGGTTTGGTTTGTTTTTTTAACTCATCAAACAGGGACTCAAGGAATGAAAGAAGACAATGCAAGTACAACAAAAAAAGGATGTGGCTGGGGCTTATATACAATGCTGGGATTGGGACTCCTGTGTTCCTCCCCGGTTCTATGACTTAGATCCCAAGATGAAATCTTTAGTATAAACGTATTACTATCATTAATAAGACAAGAGAAGAGGAATCAGAAAGTTTGCTCAGAAACTGCCCCAACCTCCCTTCCCCCGCAAACAAACAACACAACATTTACTGAGTTACTTGGAAGTGGACGATTATGTTTGAGTAAGAATGAAACAGCAGCAGTCAGTTTTGCTTAACACATTTTATATTAAGCAGACAAGTCACAGAACGTTTCAGAGAAAAACAGCCATGTGGATCTTGCACGTATGTCATTTCTAGACTCACTTTATGATGAGTAAACCTTATATTGTGCACCAGTAGACCTTTTATTGCATTGGATCTTAACTGTAATATCGCAGGACTTATGCCAATTCAACCAGACTTTTAACACATAAAGGAATTATGTCATTTTCTGTTTCAAAATTTGTACCCAATGGCCAGTGGAAAGGCAGATATTTTAGTGGAATTATATGGATAAGTTGGAAGCCTTGAACAAGCATGCTGAGCAAGAATGATGGTTCAAGAAGAGACTTAGATAAATATGATTTATACTAGTGCCTAATACTACCCATATATTAATTTTAATATGTAACTAATATGTTGTGATGCTATGTAATGTAGGATTGTGGACTAACTAGATTTTAAATGCTAGCCTTTGGCAGACTCTGTAAGTCAATCCAGGACCATACAGGCATCAGAATTCCAACAAAGCTGAAGGTTTACAAAGTCATCATCCTTCTGACCCTCCTTTAAT
The DNA here is from genome assembly GCA_030014935.1 of Caiman crocodilus. Taxonomy (NCBI): domain Eukaryota; kingdom Metazoa; phylum Chordata; order Crocodylia; family Alligatoridae; genus Caiman; species Caiman crocodilus. Next base: position 35,991,179 of record JAGPOW010000290.1, on the reverse strand, counting down.
GCCTGTGAAACTTGGACCATTTACCAAAGTTATGCCAAGAAATTAAACCACATCCACTTGTGCTGCCTGTGAAAGATACTACAGATCAAGTGGCAGGACAAGATTCCAGACACCGAGGTGCTCAGAGGATCAACTCTCCCCAATATGCACACCTACTGAAACTGGCACAGCTAAGATGGGCTGGTCATGTCTCAAGAATGCCAGACACTCACCTGCCAAAGTCTTCTATGGTAAACTGTCAAATGGAGTATGCTTTCACAGAACACCAAAGAAGCGGTACAGGGACACCCTAAAGGTGTCCCTAAAGAGTTTGGGCATTGACCCGAAGTTGCAGGAGCAAATCGCTCATGACTATCCATCCTGGAGGTCCCAAATCCAGAATGGAGAATTGGCCTTTGAACAGCAACGCATGGAAGAAGCAGTGAAGAAATGCACAGCCAGGAAAATGAAAACCTCCTGTATCCATTCCTCATCACTCTCCTGCCCTTGTTGCAGCAGATTGTTCAAAGCAAAGATCGGACTTATAAGTCACCTACATACTTATGTGACCTAGCCTCTACCACCCTTCATTCTTTCCCCTTTCCCTTTTTTCTCCTTCCATTTTTGTTTCCGACTTCTTTTCTCTCTTCTTCCCTCCCCTCACTCCACTGGATGCAGTTGTCTTCACTCATGAACGATGAAAATATATATGTATATATAAATTTTAAATTTAGAGAAAAAAAAAACACCCAGCCTTTCTAAAAAGAATTAAGATGAAAAGCTGGATGTTTTGCAACATAACAACAATAATAACAATAACAACAATAATCATAATGTCTTTTTATGATGCTTGTCATGAGTATATTTACAAGCTCTATTCTCACCTAGAGGAAACTCCATTACATAAGCAATGACCAAACTTGAACTTAAAAACAAAAATAATTTACAGAGCTATGATCTAGGCTTGTCTTTATAAATAAAATAGTAGGAGGAAAAAATTATCATTAAGCCAACAATGCTGACAAATTAAATATCTGGATGATGATTTGAGAAAGCAAAATTTAACAACAACAAAAATGAACATACTGCATTCAAGCAAAAAAAACCTTCTCAAAGCTTTAAATAGGAAGATTCTTTGAGGCAGAAAGATAGATAAGAGTTCTGATTTATATGTACCGGTTCTGATATAGAGACCAGTTCTGATTTTTTTTTTTTAATATAAGAATAATTTATAAATATAAGAATGATCAGTATCAACATGGGGAAATTAACTTTGATAAAAGAAGGCTACATTCCAGAACTAAAATATGTTTTGTATCTCAACATTTGATTCCCATCCCCTCCACCCTCACATCCCCAAAATGCTAAGCAATGTCAAAACACATATGGTTTGGAATATTCTGTCTTTGAGATTGTGGATGTAGCATGACTTGGTTCCAACAGTGGCTATGACACCCCGGTGGCCCAATGGCCACTGCCCTGCACTAGCTCTAGGTATTTTCCCTTTGCAGTCATCTGCCATGCAGTGATGCAATACATAATTTTTCAAAGGGAAGCTGCCCCAAAGTCCTGGAGTATGCCCTCATCCTACCTTCACTAGCAGCTTTCCTCCCAGACCCTGCTAGCCCAAATTCAGTCCTTCACCCTCCCAGCCCAAACATGTTCCAGGGCACCCGTTACTCTATAAACTATTCATAGGCTCCCATCTCTCCTACAGCCATGCCCATGCCTCACAGATTTTACTTGATATTGTTCTGTCCCTTGTAAAGGCTTCAGTTTTACTCGTTTCCTCCTCCCTTTCCTCTGGCTACAAACCTTCAGCTTTGGGCCACCAACTCAGGTCCAGCTCTACTGACTTCAGCCCTCTCAGTCATGTCTTTCAGGGCCTCTGACTCATCTCCTGCTCTGCTTTCCTGGCCCAAGGAATTCACTCTTCTAGGTTACTGGGCCATTGGCCAATGGTCTTTGCCCTTCTGTACTGGTCTCATCCGTCTTGGGCTATGGGTTCCTGACCCTGTTGCTTTCCCCTCTTGAGCTACTGGTCTGTGCCTGCTCAGGTACTGGGCTTCTGGCCCTGGCCCTGCTCCTATCACAATTTAAGCCTCACTCCTGGCTGCGCCCAGGGAAGTTGCATCCCTTGCAGGCATGGCTAGGACCTCCAAACTTTCCCTGTAGTCCCAAACCACCCATCTAACAAAACAAAAACATGTAAGCCCCTTGGCTGTAACTCAAACCAAAGTGCTCAGGTTGCAATACAAAATGGTCTCTTTACTGGGTACCAGCATAGCTGCTAACTGTATGAACAAAGCTTCCCTTCTCTAGGCTACATCCTTCTTGTAAGCTCTCAGAGTCTCACTGGTAGTCCCCAAGCAGCTTAGCTGTCAACCCAGCATTTCTTTGCATCATTCTGTCCAGGAGCTCCTGCCTCTGCAGCTTTCAGGGCCAGACTGACTGCCTGCTCTCATGCACTGGCTTTATGTGCCTCCTAAGTCCTGCCCCATCTGTCCAACTAAGACCTGCCCCTTCAGCTACCTGCAGGTGTTCCCTCCCTGTGGTTGGTCAGCTGTTTGCTTTCTCATTTGGGCTTAGCACCAAGGCAGGCTACTTAGCTATCAAGTGTTCCACTTCCACTCCCTGGGTGAATCACACTCCCAGGATTAGTCCTTTCCTGGGATTAGTGGATGTCCACTTGCTGGCAGCTAGCTCCTTAATAGCTAGCTGACCTCCTGGCTGCTAGTTCTCCCACAGTCAACCTATTCTTTCCAATAGTCCCTTGCCTGAGTGCAGGTGTTACTTATTTTCTTTAATGCAGTTCCTTCTTTTAGTGGCAGGAGGTCCTGGCTGCCTGCCCTCTCACAGCTAACCCCACTGTCGTGGGTCCTAACAGAGTTTTCTATCCTTAAAATGGCAAGAGCCTCCAGGCTTCCTGTCACAGTGGGACACAGTAACTAATTTGGAATGGCTCTCCTCCCCCTGCCACACACACATTAGGGTGCACTAACTGCTAGACACATAGCTCTTTATGAAGCTATACAGAATGGCTTCAGCATAGAGAATTTATCTGACTGGTCACATCCATTCAGCAGCCTGCTGAAACCAGACACGCAGATCTGTGGAGCTAATGTCAACAGTCCTTCCTCCCTCTTTCCTCTCCCTCTCCTTAGTTTCTGTTTAGCTGCAAGCAAGCCGCCTTCAAAACTCAAAATGCTTTGAAACTCTCAAAATGCTTTGAGTGCCCTCATTTCATTTTGAAGCTGTTTCAAAGCCTCTCATTTCATTTTGATTTCACTGTTTCAAGCTCAAAATGAGTTGAAACAGCTTTGAAACAAAACACCTGTCAACATTTCACACAGCCCTACAAGACAGGTCTCTATTAAAATAATCTGTTGTCCACTGGTGTATATTTTATAAAGCTAGGAGAAGTAGTAAAGAAGCAATGGTTATCTCTGCAGATGGTAGTTACTTACTTACTGATATTAGTTAACTGCATTAAATCTGCATTCTGCCTCAGTTAAAGAGAAAACAGTGCAGAGCCAAGCTAGATGAAGATTTGAATATTCTTAGGTGTCATAAATTTCTATAAAAATTCAGGGAATGGTTATTTCATAGGCTGATTTTATCACAAGTAATTTTAATAGCACTGGAATAATAAAACATTTCTGTTTGCTGTTAGAGTTCTGCAATGTGTGGAAGAAAGCAAAAACTGCCATTCTCAAGGCTGAAGTGTCCATCACCCAAGCGATACACATTTCATAATATAGTCATATTAATAGAGAAGACCTCTCTCAAAAGTACATCTAAGGGAACGTGTGCATGTTGCAGTTGTACTGAAAAGTTTGGGGAGAGATTGATTGGTTGGACATGGGTACATTTGGAGCTTTTCCAAAGGGCAGCAGCTGGTATGTTGAAAAGCCATGAATGAAACAAATGTATTGAATTTCAACACTGCTTTATCCAGTGTATAAATAGATCATTAGAAGACTGATGAAAGCATAAACAGGTTTCTAGGGTTGAGAAAACAGTGGAAGCAACTAAGCTATAATGCTCTTAATTTTTGCTACATTATAAATTGTTTAGCATTACACTCTCTTATCATTTTCTGATGTCTCTACTAAAGCTCAAGCATATAATATATGACAATATTCAGTGTGAAACACTTAGTACTTATAGAACTGCTGATATTTTCTCAAATAAATCAAATAAAGGATTTTTCAGACTTGATATTTAATTGAAAATCTGCAAGCTGCTCAACTTTAAGTAATATAAAAAAACCTGTTCAGAAAATAAGTTCTGCATTGTTCACTTTCCTAATGACAATTATGGCAAAACAGGGGCAGGTCAGATCTTTCGTAAGTTTTCTTTATGGCACACTACAGCAATTTAAGAGGATGTTCAAGTTGTCTAAGGCACAACCAAGGGATCTGGTAGCATATATATGTATATATATAAATGTGTGAGAACTCTGCTACATTGATAGAGCAGTATTAACAGAGTTCATGCAAGCAAAAGGCTCTGTCCACGTACATATGATTATAGTTTTGGGGCATGGAGTGTGGGGGATGCCTCAGGTGTCTGTGCAGGTAGGTGACCAGAAGATTGATTCATGGTGGGCTGAGCTGGTATATCTCATGTCTAAAAATAAACATTACACAGAAATAGTGGCAAATTGCAGGTATCCTTTCTCTTCTATCTGCAAATCAAAGTGACATCTGGTGGTCAAAGGGGTGAAATATATATATATATATATATATATATTGCAATTCAGAATAAACACATCCTAATGTATTTTAGTTTGGATCACCATGAATTAAACCAGTGCATCCATGGATCTGTCATATGAAAACAGAAATTCCCTTAATGGCATGTAATGAGTCCCTTTGTTCAACATGTCACTGCAATTTTTGTGTACTTCACCCTTTTGACCACCAGATGTCACTTTGATAGAAGAGAAAGGATACCTGCAATTTGCCATTATTTCTGTGTAATGTTTATTTTTAGACATGAGATATACCAGCTCAGCCCACCATGAATCAGTCTTCTGGTCACCTACCTGCACAGACACCTGAGACATCCCCCACACTCCATGCCCCAAAGCTATAATCATATGTACGTGGACAGAGCCTTTTGCTTACATGAACTCTGTTAATACTGCTCTATCAATGTAGCAGAGTTCTCACACATTAATACAGTTACAAGTTCAGGACTTATCTACTGGTTTAGTTCCTACTGGCTAACCCAGGAAGGGTGAGAAATGGAAAAGCTGTAGTGAAATTGATGAAATCTGTATTTAAAGAACTACTTCAAAAACAAATCAAGAAAAATTAATTCTGCTTATAAATAATAGCATCTATTTTTCACAACATGTCCTTGTAGAGCCTAGCTAGACCAGGTATTTCTTGGTTAGATCTTGAAGCTTCTCCTTGATGCACCTCATGAAGTTTTTGATTAAATCAGAACTAAAGGTCTCCATCTGGATAACAACTGTGAAAGAAAATGCTCTCTGAGGGAATATAGTCCTTAAGATATATAGATCAGTGGATGTTCTAATGATTACAAATATATTTCAATTAGAAATTAGGAGATGTTTAAATTGCTGTTTAGACCAATTAGATTTGTCCAAATCCAATTTCTATTCTACTCCTGAGGTAAAATCTAACTTCTACTCTACTTATTTTTCAGTATGCAGGCATCCTCCTCCCCCCTCCTGTTTACCTAGAGATTGGTTTTTTTTCTTTTTTTTTTAAACCAGAATTACTGGTTCTACCAGTTTTTCCCAGTTCAGGTGAATTTGTAAAACAGTGTTCCTTAAATGGCTTGAGCCAGAGGATATGAGGTTCCAGCCTGGAGTGGATTGTGACAGCTGCAGGACTGATCCTACAGACTTCACCATGGCAAAGCAGCAGTCATCTTCTTACTGAACAGGTAATAGGAAAGAGATAATAAATGGGGGTGAGAACTTTCCTGACCCTTCATCCCAAACTCCAACCTGCTTGATATTCAAAGAGGATTTCTTAATCTTGGCCTTTTTTGCATGCAGAAGCACTTTGTGTCTCTTCTGCTGAGGGAAAGCCAGGACATGTCCCATGGCATGTCCAGGTCTGCTAAAACCAGGGCAGACCAGAAATCTCCCAAGCGTCTGTCTTTGCCACACCAGGTAACCAGCCTGTAGCTGAAAACCTGCATTGCTTCATACTTTTATCTCCCTCCTTTCCCTCCCCCCATTTCTACCCATCGTCTTCCAAATTTCCATCTATTTACATTTTCACAGACTTCTTGATATATTTTTAGCTTCTCTTCTACCTTGGAGATCCTGAGATCAGCAGCAGAGTTTCCTAGTACCTGAAGATGGGTGTTTGTGCAAAGATGGGAATCTTGCAAAGAATTTTTTCCTCAACTATTTTAGCTATGTATAGGTGAAACGACAGGTTTGTGTGCATGGCACTTTAAAGCAGGCTAAATGCTTTTACACTGCTTTAATAGTGTTGGTATTTGCACATCTCAGTGATATATTAAGCATTAATTTCAGCTATAGGATACACGGCAGCACAATGTGCCTTAAATGACTTGGGGCACAGCAAGCTAAAACCATATGGCCATGTGGGGGTGAGGGCTGGATGACCATGCAGAGGACGACAGCTTGGCATGGGGCTCCCTGTGGGGAGCTATGGCTTGCGGGGAGGAGTGTTTCAGGAGTGAAGGGATTATTGGTTTGCCAATGCCCCCTGCTATACCTGAGTACCAAAGAGATCAGAGGGATGGGTTGTTATATGGCTCCTCTGCTGTAATTTACTGTGAATTGCACACTGAGCTTAATTCAATTTAAAGACTGGTACCTGTAAACATTGACACATCATTTTAAAATAAATCTTTCTTTAATTTTAATGAATGCTATTTAATTTATCAAGAATTAAACCCCATCATATGTACAAGCACCCTTTGATAACAGTCTTTCCATACCTTAAGAGCAATTATAGAGCGGATGGAGATGAGCTTTTCTCTGAGGCTGTTAGGGACAGGACTAGGAAGAATGGCCTCAACCTACAGAGGAAATTTAGGATGGAGATTAGGAGAAACTTTCTTACTATGAGGATGGTCAAGTATTGAAGCTAGTTATGTACACACACTGTGAAAACTCCATCCTTAAAAATTTTCAAGAGCAGGTTGGACAGGCACTTGACTAGGATGATCCTACTTTGAGGAACAGGGTGCTGAACTATGGGCACAGAAAGAAGAGCAGCTTTCCGCTTTTATTCTTAACACTTAGCAGCAGACATTCTGAGTAGCAACGATCCCCCCAAACAAAAAGAAGTTCACTGTTGGATTCAGGGGAGAGGGGGGCCTGGAGAATGAAGCTGCTGGATGTGAACCTGAATCAGCTTCCCCTAGCAATGGCCCTCCTCCCTCCCATCTTACGCACTATTTTCAGAATGGGGAGGGGGAAGAAGCAGAGGGAGCTTGTTCTAAAGGTTCCTCCCAGTATCAGAGGGGCTCCAGTCCACCCACCCCACCCTCCAGTGCCCACTGAAAAAACCCCAGACCAAACTCCCTCCATTCCCTTTCTCTCCCTCCTAATCTAAAAACACCTCTGAGGCTGGGAGGGAGGTAGACAAATGTTACTGAAGACACTGTTTCAAACCACCTTCATCTGAACTGTCAAGCAATAAGGGTTCTGATTTTCAAAGGATCGGGTCCTTAAAGTGCTTTGCAGCCATGCAGTTTTGTTTGGTCATGGCTATAGAGTGCTTTCAGGGGCCATATTGGGCAAAGTGTCACTTCTGTCTGTGCCCTATATGCCCTTGTGAGGTGTCTTCCAGACCTATTTTCCTATAATCGTATATTAGTTGGCCTTATTAGTATATATTAGCTGGATCAGCTCTGTAGCTCATCACGAAGTATCTTGTCTCCAGTATTATCCACTAACAACTGCTTTAGTGGAAAGAAATAGGCCAGAGGGAGTAACTTTTAGTAGAGTTTAGCTTATGGCCTACAACCAACTTATGCCCTTATTCACTTTATCTTTAATGCTGACTATTAGAGCACTGTTTTTATGTTTTGCTTAGGGGGGTTATTTGTTTAATTTTTTTTGTTTTGTGTTGTGTGCTGCCCACATACTTTTGTAAGCCTTTTGTGAATCATACTCCTACTAAGATCTTAGCTCTGGTGAGTGATCTGAGGTTTTTCTATACTTCTACCATACAACTGCATGGAAAATGGTTTGGAGACTTCAAAAATGTTCCCGTTTAGCACTGAAATGAAGTGGTGAAATAGGGGAGAAAGATCAGCAGGCAAATAAATACACCTCACAGAACTGCCTGCTAGCTGAAGCAGTCAGGATATGTTAATTCATCCAGTATCCTAAGAGAGTGCTCTAAACCCAACTGGGTTTTTAGGGTGGGCTTCTCAATCTTTTCTGTTGAAACAGTCCCACTTAAAAAAAAAATGATAACATCTATGAAACAACACTATTAAAGTGGTAAAGCCATGGATTAAAAAAATTAGAAAATGTAAGTGGTATGTGCTACCTTAATTCATCCCCTTTATGTGTATACAATGACAGTCTTTAATTACATAATTACATATTTTTTCCCCAACACCCTCAACTCATTCGCTGGCTAGAATAAATGGTGTTCATTTTATGAACAGCTATTCATTATTTTATTTTATCCTCATTGTTCATTATATGGCTCAAGGCTTTATTTATTTCATGCTTTTCCAAAACTGCTCTGACAAAAGAATTGTTTACTCATGGGCTTTTCTATGGCACTCATCACTGCAGTTTCTAAGCATTTCACAAACACATTTGTTTTCATAATATCCCTGTGACATGAGTAGTTATCTCTATTTTACAGATGAGAAAATGAACCTCAGAAAAAAAACTTTTAAAAGTTTCAAAGTATCAAGTATCAAAACTTTCAAAAGTTTCAAGTATCAAAAGTTTCTCTAATTTTGGTGTCCCATCTATGGCGTATGGGATGTGATAGTTCAGAGTACTTAATATTTTATAGAACTTTTGCTAAAAGCACAGCTTTTCTGCAGACCACATCTCATAGACACACATCAGGCCTTCAAGAAATGAGAGACCCAGCTAATGGCTACCTGAACATTAGTGATTTGACCTGTACCATTTATGAACAGTCCTTCACCACCTTCCCAGTGAGAAAGGTTTCCCTAATATCCAGCCTAAACTTCCTGGGCTGCAACTTGACTCCACTGCTTCTTGTGTCATCTGTCACCACTGAGAACAGTCTATATCTCCAGTTCTCCAGTTACAGCTGCCTCATCTTCCCACTTCCATTTTCTTCTTTGCACAGTCTCCATTATTCCTCAGACTTATGATCCTGTGGAAAGTCACCCAGTCAAATAAATCCTAGTATCACCCTAGAAGACTCCACACCCCAGTCCTAATCTGACATATCTTGAATTCTCTATCCAGATTCTCTCTCTACAACTCCTTTTCTACAGTCCCTGTTTCTCCTGTATTCCTCAATCTGATCCCCTTCTCAAATTTTATTCAGCTGCCCTCGATGGTTGCCAACTCTCCATAAATTTACAGGCAGTCAGTAAAAATCAGGCTAAATTGTCTGTCTACAAAGCCTATGAAATTTGAGCTGTTTATAAGAAATCTAAACAGCTGGAGCTCATTGAAGACCGTCAAAAAAAAATGGTGATGAAGACAAAGCACCAGCACCAGCTAAGTGGTAGCACAGCAACCTGCAGCAAGCTTTCTCTTAGTGTTTTGTAGACACCTCCCTGATAGCTGCTGCTGTGTCTTACCAGCCATTTATAATACTACTGGGTTGTAGGGTGACTTCTTTGGGGGTCCAGGATAATGGGGAGTGGGGCTGACAGGGGTAAGGCTAAGGAATGGGCTGGAGAGAGAAGCATGGTGCAGTGTGTGGTTAAGGGCATAAGGGTGTAGGGGTGAGAAGAAGTCCCCAGGGAGAGTAGCAGGCAAGGCCTGACAGAAAAGTATATTTACATTATGTAAAACATATCAATGAAAACATGTGTCAGTAAAAAAAAATTGCAGTGTCAGTAAAAAATTTGCAGATTGTCAATCCATTCTGGTGCTTGGGCATCTCTGGCCTTAAGTTTCAGATAATTATCAATAACATGAGATAAAGTACAATGCAAGGAAAAGTGAATTTCTCCCAGAAAAAGAATTTTAAATGGAAGAAATTTCAAAATAAAAGAAATCCAAACAATTTATGGAAATGCATAGCAAGCCCCCAAATCCTTCTCTTTGCCTTTTATTGACACCTTAAAAAAGAAAAAAAAATCTTATAAAATCTTTTTCATTATCCTGTAAACCCAAAGAAATGGAAGCATAAGCCAGTTTCTCTATTGCTGCTATCCATCAGCATTCACATGAATAAATGTCCTTTCCCTTTCTTACTATGCTCATATTTTCCTGCAAATCTCTTCTTCCTCCTCTTTGCTGCCAACCCCAAATCCCCTACCACTTCAAATACTTGTAGTCTTTTCTTTCTTTCTGACCTCATACCCCATAAACTAAATTTCCTTTCCACGCTACATCCTTTCCACACTACATCTTGTGGAGTAGTTCTGGTATAATGGATACATTTTGGAAAGAAAAAAATAGGAATAATGTTAATTTTACTGTTATTTTAAAAAATGGAAAGTTATTATCCAACAAATAATTTATATTTAATATCTCAAAGAATTTCTCTCTTTCAAAATTATTTATTTTTTCTTGGTGAGACGCAGGCCAGAGGCAGCCCTCCAGAGAGAGAGAAAGCAAGCTACCTTCATGAAAGATGAATGCCCCCTGCCCTATCACAAGTTTCAGAGGGGCAATGCAAGGGTCAGAAGAAAATATTAGCCATCTTATGCAAAGGCAGGGTTTTAGAGCCAGTGCGGGGAACACAATCAAATAAAAGATGACATTTTTGAAAATTATAGGTTCTTCATAGAATTACCTGAAGAAAAATATTTTCAGCTTCTGCAAGAGGAGAAAGAATAAGATTATTGTTAAGGGGAGGAAAAAAAAGTTCAAATATACTATTTGTAAAAAGTTCAGTGAGTTTTATCTAAAATAAAGTTTGAAAAAGGCATTTTACTTTATTAGTAAGATAATTTGGGGCAAAGAAAGCTCCATTGCTCATATGGTAATAAATACACTAAAGGATCCATTTTTAACTCATAGGCTAAATTGATTCATAGGGGTGTATAAAACAGGTCATATTTGATTCAGATTGAGATTCAGCCCAAATTGGGGACAGTGATGGAATTAGTTGATTTGGATCACTATCCCTAATTAAATTTAGCCAAATCCAAATCTGAAGATTTGATGCTGATTTGCAGAATCAGTGATTCAGCCATAGAAACAGCTTTAAATGTTTTTTCTACATACTTTGAGGTGAACATTACAGTGGTGGGGTGGATGGAGCGTCTCACTGGATCATGGGTAGGCGAGGCCCACATTCTTGATGGTGAACCTGAAAGTGGACCAGAAGTACTTTTGTGGGGGGGGAGCCCCCCTGACTCAACAATTGGCCATGGGGGGGACCCTGGGTGCCCCTGCAGACCCAGAAGGCACCAGTCACTGAGCCAGGAGGGTCATGGGGAGGGGTGCAGGTGAGGCCCTGCATGTTATTTGGTGGACCTGGAAGTGGACTGGAAATGCTTCTGGTCCACCTCTGGGTCTGCTGCTGAGCATGCTGGGGACCACCCCCCCATGCTCATGTGGGATGCTCCATCTGCCCCACCATTGAAGCATTCATGAGCTGCCTGGCTCCTTGAAGTATGTAGAAAAAATTTAAAGCTGTGCCTATGGCTGAATTGTTGAATATTTCTGATCTCTCTGAGTCAATATGGAGGGTTCCAATCCTATTTGGAGAGATTAAAGGGTCTCCTGGTTCAATTTGGATGTGGAGATTTTGCCGCCAAATCGGAGTGAATATCCGCCAAATCAAACCAGTGACTGAAACTTGTACAGCCCTACTCATTAACTTATGATTTACTCTGGATTCACACCATATTCAGAGTAAGTGATGTATTTATTTTCCATACATAACAAAGGGGATGAATTGCTGTTCAAAGTGAGCAATTCAATTACTCTTCAGTTACAAGTTGCAACCAGTGCCTCCACGTTAATGAGTGATAACTAGAGCAAACTCTTAACAGAAAATGTAAAGAAGGTGGAGCTACTCTGCCTCAGTTTTCACAAAAGACTGTGGCCACTGGTACATGTGACAGGGTTTTAATTTCCCTAAATTGAAACAGTTGGTTTTTAATTGGTGTGTTTTTGTGTCACTTAAAAACATATCATTTCAATTTAGGGACTTGCATCACTGTAACAGAATAGTGGCAGCCACCCATCATCTCCCTCCACTTCTCCCCCACCTCTGTGGCCAGGCTCCAGCACAGAAAAAAAAAAAAAGTGGTGAGGGGCCTGATCCTTTCCCCTGCCCCCCTCCCTTGAGACTACCCACATCTCTCATGACCAGGGATGAGCTGCTGGTGGGCTGAGAAGCCCCTGAGCTGCAGGGGGCCCCAGTGCTTTCCTCTGCAGCAGTGGCACCCCTCAGGACTGCCTAGGAGTGGTGCTAATGGGTGGGTGCTGCCCAGAGGGAATGGCCACAGTGCAGGAATGGACTGCCCCACCCCCAACACAGCTGAGGACCTACTGGCAGCTTGTCCCCTGGACATGGAAGATGCAGGCACACTGTGGGAGGAGGGGGTAAGGCCCCTGACCCATTTTTCTTTTTTTTTCTTCAGCTTTTTTCCCCTCTCCCCCAGTGGATCTTTTCTGTGTGAGCTTCTGCCAGATTGTGCAGCCTCTAAGCTGTGTGAGGTCTGCTGCTTCCCTCTGTGGTGGGGGTACCCCCCGACTTGGGTGGGGTAGTAGTGGGCAGGTGCCTCCCGGCAGGCACCACTGCCATGGAGAGAAGTACTGGGCCCCATGCCACAAAATATTGAAGAAAATAGGCATACTCAGCTTGCTAAAAAGCTGCTTAAGAGGGGACATGATAACTGTCTTAAAATAACTGAAGGGCTGTCATAAAGAAGAGGGAAGCACTGTTTCTCTCTTGCTGAAGACAGGAAGTCATGAACCTGCAGCAAAGAGGTTTAGACTGAGTATCAGGAAAAAAATCTTCACTGTTAGAACAATAAAGCAGTAGGACAGAGTCCTGAGGAAGTTGTGGAGGTGTTCAAGAACAGGTTGGACAGGCATTGGTCAGGGACAATCTAGCCATAGTTATGCCTATGCTCTATTATGAATTTTCTCCCTGCTCCTGGGCTTTGCTGGTTGCCACACGAGGCCAGGAATGAAAGTTTTCCCTTCCTGTTGCTACATGTGTCTGAATTTTTTTAAGCCTTTCTCATAGGTTTTGGGTGTTGGCTGCAGACAAGGATGGGGATTTTTAATGGGGTTTGCCAACACTCCTGCTGAGACTTAAACATGGAGATTCTTGGCTAGAGGATTTTGTCCCTGTCCTCAGGGTCATATTGGTCACCATATTTGGGACCAGGAAGGAATTGCCTGTCTCCCCAGGCAGAATGATACAGACTGTGAAAGATTTTGCTTTGCTCTATAGCATGGACTTCTTAGATCTTTCAAGCATATTTTAGCAAACTTTGCAGCTGCAGAACATTAGCTGCTATAGTCTCCACTGCTTTATCTGGGTCAGATGGGGGTTTTATGTCTTGTAATTGTGATGACTTGACTGTATAGATTTACTAATAGGTTAGATAATAAATTTGTATAGGATGATTTGGATAGGGGTGATCCTACCTCAGGCAGGGGGTTGGACCACACAGCTTCTACAGGTCCCTGCCAGCCCTACTTCTCTGTGATTCTTTAACACAGAAGTCAGTGATCAAGAATGACAGAAAGCATTCTGACTTAAATATTCAATTGAAACAGAAGAGAGATAATGCTGTATTTATATAGTGATATATAAGAAATGTAAATAGTATAAAATGAGATATGGAAAAAACAAAATGATGCAATAGATAAAGAGGACTTAAATATTCCTTAGCTTCCTGAATGTATGCTATGACATAACTTTCCCCCCGTTGAAGTACATTTTTTATATTAACTTATATATTTTCTATTATACTATGTACATTATAATCACATTTGCATGCTGCTCTGCAGAAAACTACAGTAAACTTTGTTTTATAGCTCATTGCCCAAAACCTTTGCTATTGCTATTTCAATTACATAAAACTAGGACACCAATAAGATAACACTGGATCTTTATATCTCAATAATTCCTTTAGCATGACTTACTGAGAATGGAGGAGTGCTTTATTTATTTATTTCTTGGTGGAGAAACCCATGATTCCTGTCTATCTCCTTAACTGCACATAACAAACCTAGTGATCTTCCCTACTCTCAGTAGAAATGACTTAAAAAAAATAAATTACATTAGCAAACCCATTCAGCTCAGAATCGCTTAACATTTCCTGACACTACCATGCAAGACAATTATTCTCCGGCTTGTACAGTACGGTATGCTCAGCCTTTGGCTGTTCTGTGAGTTTCTCTTACACAAGTATAATTACTTCAGGGGGATTGAGTACATGGAACTAATTGATGTTTAACATTTAAGAAATGTAACACAATTTTATGCCTGTGTAAAAATGTCAAAAGTAATTCATAGGATTTTTTTAAAAATTCACCGTTGGCAGAATCAATAGCTACACATGGGAAATTATTCAAAATAAAAGTGCCACTTATAATATAGAACTCTTAAAGAAAAAGTAAACTTTACCATTGATGTTGGCCCAGATACACAATGACAGCAGAGATACAGACCTTGGATACAGAATCAGAAATCCATACTTGAAAAGGATAAACATGAAGCTATAATTTCCTGTCTCCTGGCATTGAACCTCTTTAATGCTCTAGATCTGATGCTATTTAACCCAGTTGAATGAACCAGTTTACTTATCATAAAATATGGTTGATACATAAAGAAGAGAGACTGTTAATGCCAATCAGAGAAGAGCATAAACCTGGAATTTAATTACAGAGTAGGAAGGTACATCAGATTTTCTGATTTGAAAAGCATGGACCTGCCAGCCAAACTAAAAGAGAACCACCATTATCATTCAGTAGACAGAAACCATACATTTGCACACTAGCCACTTCAGTACATAATCATCTATTAAAATTTAGGCTTAAGAATTCGTGTTCAAATATCACCAATACCAATATAACAGATCTGGGGAGGTGGGGTAGAAATTTAAAATTATTTATGTGCTATATATCATGATACCTTGGGACAAAAACTGTGTAGCTCTCAGCTGGTTTGGAAAATCAGTTCCTTTTAAAATATAATTTTTCTCAAGATGGAATTTTTAAAAAAAAAAATCAATATTTTAATATTCACATTATTTGTAATGAATACATTTAATTAACTTATGCTTTTAATATTCAGACCAGATCCAGCTGACTGAGCTTTTTTGTTTACTGCTTAAGAAATGTAACATCTCCATTATGGGAGACATAATCTAGTTAGGGATCCTGACCTATAGAGTATAAAAGGGTCTTTCACCTCTGCAGCTGATTCATATTTTCAGCAGACCAAAAGTCAAATGATTACCTTGATATAGTACACACATTTGTCAGCTGGGTACATATGGCAGAGACTGAGTAATCCTCCAAGGACCTCAGCTGTTAGGAAACAATGGAGATATGGATTTTAACTCTCATAAGGTGGCCTATATAAATTGTCATTTATTTATTTTCAATGATTTGGAACTAAAGATTTTGGGGCAATTAACCTATGTGTTATAACTCAGGTTAAACCTATATAAGCAAAATACTTAATTTTGACTTTTCTAGGGAGAAAAATAAAGGGTTCTGAGTAGAAATAAAGACTTATAAACAAAGTCTTGATGAAGCTGCATTTGTTATTAGCAAATAATTCTGATAAAAAATTCTCAAGAAACTCTAGGTATTTCTCCAAGCTGAGCAAATCTGACTCTATTCTGAAAAGAATAGTTGCAAATAATTATTGTGATTGGTCAGGAAATTCCTATCAAATTACTATTCAATGGAAAAAAGAAGTTTCTTCCAAGATTCTGAGGCCTCCAGGACTTACAGGCTCTCGGCAATCAAGATAAACAGGCTGGAAAGAGTTAAGAGACTGGAAGCTCAGGTTAATTGGCAGGACATACTAATAGGAATCCAAGAAAATTTTTGGTGGAAGCATAGTATCAGTGTGAACTTCATCAAAATAGAACATTGTCTCAGAATAACTCTGCTTCAGTAAATTAGAAAATTCAGACTCCAACGTGTTTCATCTGAACTTTTCCCACCAGTTCTATGTAAAATAAAAATCAACTCTACAAGATGCAGAACATTTTGGCCTTGATTAGCCAAGTACCTAAACCCACACAATTGTGCTCAGAAAATAAAAGTGCAAATTTTAAGGGTTCTTTCATTCATTGTGCATTTTCCATTTTGCAAATTAGAAGATGAAATTCTGGCCACAAAAAAATTAATGGGAATTGATTTCCTCAAGGAATCTATTTCTAAGTATTTGGAGGACAAAAAGGTGATTAGGAACGGTCAGCATGGATTCTCCAAGGGCAAGTCATGCCTGACCAAAACCAATTGCCTTCTATGACAAGATAACTGGCTCTATGGATGTGGGGAGAACAGTTGACATGATATACCTTGACTTTAGCAGAGCTTTTGATACAGTCTCCCACAACATTCTCACAAACAAGCTAAGGAAGTATGAGTTGGATGAATGGACTGTAAGGTGGATAGAAAACTGGCTGAAGAATCAGGTTCAGAGGGTAGTAATCAACAGCTCAATGTCTAGTTGGCAGGCAGTACCAAGTGGAGTTCCTCAGGAGTCAGTCCTGGGGCTGGTTTTGCTCAGTATCTTCATCAGCAAGCTGAAAAATGGAATGGAGTAACACCCTCAACAACTCTGCAGGTGGCACTGAGCTTGGTATAGTAATAGATATCCTGGAGGGTAGAGCTAAGATTCAGAGACACCTGAACAAATTGAAGGATTGCACTAAAAGAAATCTCATGAGGTTCAGTCTTGCACTTAAGATACAACAATCCCATGCAACAGTATAGACCGGAGACTGACTGGATAAGCAGCAGCTCTGACGTAAAGGATTTGATGATCACAGTGGACAATAGGGTTTAAGATATGAGCCAACAGTGTGCCCTTGTTGTGAAGAAGGCTAACGACATATAGGCTACATTAGTAAATGTGTCCTCAGCAGATCGAGGGAAGTGATTCTTCCCCTTTATTTGGCACCGGGGAGGTCACATCTGGGGTACTGTGTCAAGTTTTGAGTCCCCCAAAAGGATCTGGGCAAATTGGAGGGAGTCCAGCAAAGAGCAATGAAAATGATTAGGGGACTGGGACACATGACTTCTGAAGAAAGGCTGAAGGAGACCTGACATTTGTACACAACACAAGATTTCCCATTTACGCTGCTGCAACTGTGTTTAGTCTGGAGAAGAGAAGACTGAGAAGGGATTTAATAGCAGCCTTCAACTACCTGAAGAGGGATTCAAACAAGAATGGAGCTATTCCATTTTCAGTGCTGGCAGATGACAAAACAAGGAGCAATGATTTCAAGTTGCAGCAAGAAAAATTTATTTTAGATATTAGGGAAAAAAAACTTGTCTCATGAGTTTGGTAGTAAAGCACTGAAACAGGTTACCCAGAAAGGCTATGGAATCTCCATCCTTAGAGGTTTTTAAGACCCAGGTAGACAAAGCCCTGGCTAGGATGATACAGTTGGGAATGGTCCTGTTTGGACTAGATGATCTTCTGAGGTCTGTGTCAACCCTAATTTTCTCTGATTCTATACATTTTGAAACTGACTCCAATGGGACTGGTATTTCACCCTAATGATCTTCTGTATACTGTTAAACGAAGTCTTTAGTTCAGCTAAGCAGTTAGGCACAAGTGTCATTGTCTTTATTGGAATTATCCTATATAAAGTGAAGAACATTGTTAAGGCATAGATTTATGTCACTATGGCTATTTACACCCATGTGCCTTGCTGAATTGGAAGTAGAGTGTTCAGCAAGTTGCAGGATCAAACCCTTAATATGAACAATGGGCAAAACGATGCATGGTACATAATAGATTGTTGAGTATACACTGTAGTTGTGCTATATTCTGAGGTAAATTGTGTTTCCAAGCTGTGATCTGAAATGAATCTCTTCTTATGTCAATATGAGTCAGGTCCCATTGGGTTTTTAAATAGGCAGGGAGGACTGTGAAAGATATGAGACAGGGATCCAGAGGTTTCCATCCCTCATTCAACATGATGTTTGAGACTCTGGAAAATGAATGGGGGAATGTATTCACTCACTGAACAATGAAGATTAAAAATAAATACAGAACAGCTGAATCATTAACTGTGTGCTAGGCAATCTGCACACTGACTGAGGCAAGAGTCCTGTGAAAATAATAATGGGTTATTTAATTAATGATTATATTGTAATACTTGTGCCCACAGAAAAAGAGGTACAGTTGCTTGAGTAGTATTCTATATCTCATAATTATGGCATTTCTATATTCCTTAAGAGGAATTTTTATCAATTACTAGTATGAAATTCATTTTGAGTTATACAAATATTATTTCAACTATATACACAAAATGATAAAGTCAGAGAAAATCTCGGGTAGGAACATGTGTCTAAAATGTGACATACTATAAATTTAAGATCAAAATTTAAGTTTTACATTTGTAAATAAAATATATAATAATATGCCAAATATCAAGTTACTTTATCAAGTGTTTAACTTTAACTACTTAGTATATTCTACGTAATTTATTATATACAACTTAACTGAGTATCAAAATTAAACAGGACACAAAAGAGTGGAAATATTTATTTGTATTAATTAATGTACATGAGATGCTAATAACCCTTCCTCGTGTACTAAAAACTTGTCTTTTGTACGAATACTGTGAAATATGTTAATTCTATAAAAAAGCAAGCAGTAAAATTTTAATTTATTTCACATTAAATTAGTATGTGCTGCAATATGTATATATTATCAATACATTATGATATTGAATATTTCACTGTCTAATTTTTTGAGGGTAGAGCTAAGAGAACAAGGTGAATTGTAAGGAATCTTGGTAATCAACCAATCTTCTCCTAGTTTTTTGGTGCCATGGGAGTCCTTTGTTAATTCTGCTTTCTAGGGCAATAGTACAAATCAGTTCGATCTTTACCATCTCCCCATTCAAGTATAGCTTATTGTTCAGTGCATATACATGCACATATTGAATAGTAAATTACTTTATTAGTAATCATCTTATTATACCATTATTTTTTTGTGTTCAGAGGCAGGCACAAAAACAACAGAAAGCCCATTTAAATCATATCAAAGTTAGTTCATTTTGACAGCAAATGGCCAGAGGAAAGTTAGGAAAGGTGGGGGACACACACGCACCCTCCACTCCTTCCTCTGAAAAAGATATGAAATATAGAATTTGATACTTTAAAAAAAACAGGAATAAAATTAAATAGATGGAAAGCTATGCAAAACACACTGGAGAGCAAATAAGTAATGCATGATTACAGATCTGGCAAAGAATCACTTGCCAATTCAACATGTATTTCAACTGACAAGAAAGAAAACCATTCTAGACTCTGGAGTAAGTAATACCAAGGGTTTGATTTTAGACACACAGAGATAAACAGAATTGAAAAACATTGATCATGTGTTTATTTGGCTTGAAATTTGAACAAGAATGAAAGGCCATGTAGGAAAAGAAAACAGTGAATTTTAGAAAGAGAAGGGAAAAAAAAGACAAGTGATAAAAAGTATGATCAAACAACATGAAATAGAACAGAGGAAGTTCAGACTTTGTCATGAAGGAAGTGTTCAACAAATAATTCCCACCCCCTCAAAAACTAAATACAATACTAGTTATGATACACAACAATAAAAGTAATAAACAACAAAATCTGGCTGATACAATGATTGATTTGTCTCAGTGCTCTCCACAGTAGAAATCAGTCTGTGCCCAAAAGGCAGATGTATCTAAATATCTGCCTACACACATGCTAGACACATGCTCCAATACATGTTAATTAGCACACAGGGCAGATTTGATTAATCAAGTTTTGTGTATTTAGCATACCCACACTTCAAAATGGCAGCAAGGGTGTTTTAACTAGAGTTCATTGAATGACCTTTAGTTAAAGTGCCCCTGCTGCCATTTTGAAGCACAGGACACTGAATATATGAGACACTATAGGCATTTGAATTAAAGCAGCTCCTTAGTACTGGTCTAATTAAAGCACATAACCCAGAGCATGTGTGAAGATGCTGTGGCAGAGCATCTTTGGTGCTCACCACTTTATGGGTGATTGCAGACAGCAGGCCAACTCGCAGATGTGGGCCAGCCTTGATCAGAAGGTTACATGGCCACAGGCTGGGCCATGTGACTAGTAGAGAGAACTGAGCTGCCTCAATTTTACCTCAGGCATCAAAGGATGGCAGGAGGTTCCTACAGGCCCAGTGGGGTCCCAATCCCCAGGGAGAAGCCTGATACCTAGAGGAAGCTAGGCCCAGCCTAGCAAGAGGGGCTAACAGCTTGTAGGCCTACAAAGGGGCCAGGTAAGATCTGCCGAGGGAATGGGAGCGCTAAACGAAGCATAGGTCTATCAAATGTATTAAAAACACCTGAAAGATTTTAAAACAAGGAAGTGTCCCAGGCATTTCTTCTACAGGAACAACATAAACAAATAAGCACTGGTCCAATATTTGTGTTTCCTTAAAATTGTCCTTCAGCAGACTTTAAGAGTGCATAAGATTTCAAAACAGAAAGAATAAAGCAGTAACTAAAGTAGGAATGTGTTGATTAAATGGGAGCAGCAGTATATATTGGCTAGCTGAAGCAAAAGATGCAAATGTTTGGAACCACCTCAAAGTATCAAATAATGCTGTGGTTTTGTTTGTTTTTAAAAGAAGATACAGAAAGGAAATGATTCAAGTTCAATTTGATTTGGCCCTTCAATATCCAATTCATCCATCTTTTGTTTGATTTTTTGTACCCCTTCCCCTCCCCATGTTCTTCAGCAGGAAGCATTGCAGTTATTCAAACTATACATGGTGGACAAAAAGACCATCTACCTGAAAAAAAATGTGAGAAGCAAGGTTGTCTGGGCAATATTTTTTATTGGACCAATTGTATACTTGGGAGAGAGTTTAGAAAAGCTTTGGGGAACAAAATGCCTATTTTCTTGTCCTGAAGAAGGATTGTTTATGCCAAAAAGCTGGTCTAACATCTCATGCAACTATACAATTGGTACAATAAAATATTGTACCAAATCAACCTTGATTTCCCCCTCGGAAATCGCTGCTAGGCCGAGGGTGAGGGTTGACCTAGTGGAAGAGCTTCTGGAAGGGCTGGACGTTTTTAAGTTGGCAGGCCCGGATGACCTACACCCGAGGATGCTGAGGGAACTGGTGGGGGTGATTGCTGAGCCCTTGGCTCGGTTGTACGAGCTCTCTTGGAGCTCTGGACAAGTG
>JAGPOW010000290.1:35940006-35968227 GCA_030014935.1 Caiman crocodilus | reverse complement strand
TGTGTGTAGTATATGTGCTTCCCTGCACAGTGATGGATCACACTGCCAGGGAAAACACAGCTTTCTTTTTAAATGCATGAGGGGAAAAAAAATTACAAGAACAAATAAAAATTGAAAGAAATGGATTGGATAGGGATAATTAGAGAGATTTTAGTTAGTAAGCGATATTCAATCCTTTCCAAGAACAGAAACTAACAGGAGACTGACTAAGGAGGAAGCCAAGCCAGTCCAGTATCTTTCAGACACAGTTGCTCAGGTAGAAACAGTTCACAAAAGGCACAGAAAGCCTGCAGACAGAGGCTTGTATGCTGCTTCTATGTCCCTCCCCCAGAACACTGATCAGAAGGGGACTCAGGGAAAGATTGCAGTAATTGGCCAGCAAGAGATGTCAGTCTTTCCCCCTTTGATGCCCCTCCCTGTACTCAGTTTCTGTTCCCCTGAAAGACTGTCTTCTGAATCAATTTGGAGCATCCAAATTGATTCAGAGGTGGGTTTTTTTTCTCTTCTGATTCAATTTGGATTTGGTGATTTGGGCTCTGAATCAGGGTGAACTTTCTCTGAATTGAATCATGGACTGAAGCTTCACACGCCACTAATGGAAAGTCTTTAGGGAAACTAATTGTATGAAACTAATAGGGAAACTATTGTATGAAAAGCACACATTTGAAGGCTATTCATTTGGGCAAAGGGTCATGAGATCATTGTAAGGGTTCTATGGCAAAAGAAAGTGATCAATGTTTTATTAAGTTTTTTTATTCTCAAGCTGTATCACCTTTCTGGATCATCAACATAGACCCTAAGAAAGAGACAAAAGACTGCGATAATATTTGCCAAATATCAGTGTCAACATATATAATAAAGTTGGGGAATGATCCTAAAATTAACTTCATTGAATATTATGTTAATCCAGCTCAACTTCTTGAGTCTCTTATTTTTTCCGGCCAATTTATTCTATCAGATCCCAATAGCTTTCTTGTTTTATGTGCATTATTAAAGCCTGTAGGGTCTTTTCAATGAGCTACTGCTGATAATACTGTATGTCTGTCTTTTAAATCTATCTGAAATCCATATTTTAATGCCATTTGACCTTGAAAAACTGTGACTTCAGAATTCAGTTCTTGAGTCACTGAAATTCATTTCCTTAAAGCTATATTCTACTCTGATGAATAGTTTCTATGTCTCTCTTTAAACATCATGATATTGAACAGTAATTTCTCACTAGAAATTGGGCCATTCCAAGACAGTTAACATTTGAGAGATTCCTTTTTAAAGACTGTTAATGAAATTGTAAGATGGAGATATTAGACATTTGAAAGTAATGGGGAAAACTAAAGAAAAAGTAACTAATTCCACTTTTTGGGGGAATAATAACTTTTATCTTAACTTTTTCTCCTCCAAAAATAATATGAATGCAAATTAAAACATTCAATTATAATCCCAATAGTGACCTAATCCTAAATTTTCTAAACCTATCTATGCCAAGACAGACCCTATTTCTAGAAAGATAATAACATATTTGACTGGGCATTTGAGTTTGTCAAAAATAAGAGATGATTCTATTTACTCTTTTTCATCTTGGGCTCATATTGTTTGGCCATGTCTTAAAACATAAAATAAATAATATCACATATGTTTATATTAATAGAAATGTGGGTCTTTGATTATTGTAAAGCTGGCTGGGTGGAAAGGTTTGACAGATTTACATTCCACGTACACATTTAGATTTTTTTGACCACTCATTGGCTTGACTTTCTGTGCTACTGAGAACCTGCACCTCTCATTATATTTTCCTGCCGCTAAGGTATTTACTTTCCCCTGTGTGACCTGGTAGGTTTCAGAGCTAGATAGTCATGCAGGCAACTGTTGCTATCCAAAGAATATAGTTACCCTTTTTAATGATACTATAAACAATGCTACTTTTATCAGTTAGGGGTTTTATGGCAGTTTTTTGCTATAGTCATAAGATGAAAATAGATGGATGGTTAATTTCCCAAATGGTCAGCAATTATCATCCACACGTTAATTGTGATTGTATATCAACATAAATATGTTTGGTTTACCAATATTTATGCACACAGGGTTTGGGTGATGATCTGAAATAATATTATCCCATGAAATGGAGGGTAAATTCCTTGTAATAAAGTAATTATTATGTTCATTTAAGTGTATATATATTATACACAGGCAGATAGACAGAGGGACACAAATACACACATTACATTATACCCGTGTGTGTACCATATTTATTCACGCACACACATGCCCATACACTCTCTCTCTCTCTCTCTCTCTCTCTCTCTCTCTTTCTATTTACTTGAGCATAGGGCATATAAAAGAACTCCCTAATAACTAGATTTTATATATGGAAACTTTATAAACTTGTTATAATTTTACAGGTATAGGAGCTAATTATTGGAAGGCCTTGAATTTGTCCCCCTCCCACTGCCACAGAAGGCAAAATAAATACGGGGGGGATGGGGGAGGGATCAGGTAGTCCTTTCCCCAAGGCTCTAACTTCTTCTACCTACAGTCCCTTCCCCCTTTCCTTACTCTTCAACCTGGCTCTCCCTGAACACATATGGGGCAAATTTGAAAACACTGATTTTGAAATAAATATGCCCTGTAGTCATTTGCATATAGTATCCAGAAAATTGTCATCTGGAATTGATGCATATTCCATTTTTGAAATTGCTGCAAGTTGTAGCAGAGGTACTCCATACACACATCTTGAATTAGCACTTTTGTTCTTACTTATATATAGTACAAACTATGCATGATATTAGTCCAAAGCCAAAGGGCTCAAGATTTACCATCTAGCTCACTGGGCTGGGCCCCAGCAGTATCAAGAGTATTAGCCATGGCAACCGTACAGCTCAGCTCTGCTTGTTTTGTATGCATACTCCAGATACCCCCAAAAGCATGCATGTGCTAATTAGCCCCACTCTCATGACTGGAACTGGATGTCCTTATCTGAAGTCCTGGCATCCTCCAAGACTGTATATATAGATGAGGTGCAGGACAACCATCTCATGTTGGGATGGGGCAATACTAATCATATCTTAGAGACAAAGAGGGGATGACAGAAGGATTCTGGGTGAACTGTTTGGGGCCCCATTTATTGATGTTTTCCAGATGTTTAAGGCTGGTGAAGAAACAGGAATTATTGGAAATGGGAAAGGCATAGCTCTGCCGTAGGAATGAAGAGAAAGGCAAAATATATTTAATGTTGTGGCTCGGCATGGCTGAAAAAGAATCAGCATTGATGGGGACTGTGATCAATGGTCACTACCATATATCTTCTTCACACTGGTTACACTAACCTAACCTTGTGGTAGATTTTTATCAGCATGTTTGCCCCATATGGACCATGTGTTTTACAGTCATGCTTAGAGTTGGCTGCATCTAAATCAACTTCATAGTCCATTAATGAGCACATGCTGCTTTTGGCAGCAATTTAATTCTGCAGAATATATGTGAATGTAAGATGAGGGGATTTTCCTTCAATGCTCCTGGGAGAAAAAAACAACCCTCATCTTATATTTGAATATACACACATATACAAACTCACATTTTATATTAGATAGGTAGATAGATACTATATAACGGAGTCCCTCAGCCTTACTATTTTAGGTAGGACTCGCGTAATTATTGCTAAACACTTTGTGTTCTAAGAAAATCTTAAAAGATGTGATTTGAGGTTCTCTCGCCTTGCATGACTCCCATCACACAGCATCAGTTTACTGCAGTGGGCAGTCATGGAGTGTGGTTGTGCTGGGCCAGGGGCAGGCATCAGCAGGATGAAGCTTTCTGCTTTCCATATCTTCTTCCTCACTAGCCGGGAGTCAGACAGGGAAGAAAGAATCTTCAAGCTGGTACTGCAGTCCCTAGCCTAGTTGAATTGGGTTCCCTACACAGCTTATCCCACAGATCCCAGCTGAAGTGGTCTGATTCCCAGGTGATGCATTCCCAGAGCTTCTCCTGATCCACTCCTGCCCCACTACAGAGAACAACATTAGCTGTACACGGGTTCCTTCTTTCAGGCTGCCCCAACTAGCAGGTGAAATGGAGAAGGGAGGAAGGATATCTATTTAACAATTTCTTTGCCTCCATTTTTCTGAGCAAGGACTGGGTCATCCTCCCCACTGAGACCCCTATAAGCCCCAGGGGAGCCGCACTCAGGCCAAGGGTCAGAGAGGACCTAGTCAGGGAACTTCTGGAGGGACTGGATGTATTTAAATCAGCAGGTCTGGGTGATCTCCACCCCACAGTGCTGAAGAAATTAGCAAAGGTCATTGTGGGACCACAGCATGGCTTTATGAGCACTCATGGTACCCTGTTGATATGCCAGAGGACTGGAAAAGGGCCAATGTGGTTCCCATTTTCAA
The DNA here is from genome assembly GCA_030014935.1 of Caiman crocodilus. NCBI lineage: Eukaryota > Metazoa > Chordata > Crocodylia > Alligatoridae > Caiman > Caiman crocodilus. Next base: position 35,963,842 of record JAGPOW010000290.1, on the reverse strand, counting down.
AAAAGGGAGGAAGGAGGACCCAGGAAACTATGTCTGTTAGTCTTCCCACAGTCCTGGGTAAGCTTTTTGAGAGAATTATTCTGGCGCATGTCTGCAAGGGGCCGGCAGGGGAGATTATGCTTAGATGCAACCAACGTGGGTTCATTAGAGGCAGGTACTGTCAGACCAACCTGGTAGCCTTCTATGACGAGGTCACAAAATCCTTGGACACAGGTGTTGTGGTGGACATAGTCTTTCTGGACTTTAGGAAAGCCTTCAACACTATCTCTCACCTCATTCTCATTAAAAAACTAGGAGACTGTGGTGTCAGTACCTACACAATGAGATGGGTCACTAATTGACTGGAAGGCCATACCCAGAGACTGGTGGTGGATGGGTCTTATTCAACCTGGAGAGATGTGGGCAGTGGGGTCCCCCAGGGCTTGGTCCTTGGGCCCACACTGTTCAACATCTTCAACAGCAACTTGGATTGGGGAGGGGAATATAAAAAGCACCCTGTTCAAATTTGCAGATGACACTAAGATGTTGGGAGAAGTGGGCATGCTAGAAGGGAGGAAAAGGCTGCAATCAGACCTGCACAGGTTACAGGGATAGGCAGATGAGAACAGTATGGGTTTCAACACTGACAAGTGCAAGTTACTGCACCTGGGAAGGAAGTACCAGCAGCACACCTACAGGCTAGGGAACTCCTTTCTCATCAGTGCAGAGGCAGAAAAGGATCTTGGAGTTATTATTGATGCCAAAATGAATATGGGACAACAGGTAAGGATGCAGTCAGGAAAGCCAATTGTACCTTGTCATGCATCCACAGATGAATGTCAAGCAGGACCAAGGAGGTTATCCTTCCCGTCTATGCAACACTGATCAGGCCACAGTTGGAGTACTGCATCCAGTTCTGGGTGCCGCACTTCAGGAGGGACAGTATGGAGAGGTCTAGAGGAAGGCCACTCACATGATCAGGGGGCAGAAGGGCAGACCCTACAAGGAGAGGCTAAGGGACCTGAATCTGTTCAGCCTCCACAAGAGAAGGCTGAGGGGGGAACTAGTGGCCATTTTGTCAGGGGGGACCAGCAGGCATTGGGAGAGTCCCTGTTCCCCTGAGCACTACCAGGAGTAACAAGAAATAATATTCACAAGTTGGCAGAGGGTAGATTCAGGCTAGATACCAAAAGGTGCTACTTCACTGTAAAGGTGGCTAGGATCTGGAGCCAACTTCTAAGAGAAGTGGTGCTGGCTTCTACCCTGAGGGTCTTTAAGAGGAGGCTAGAGGAATACCTTGCCAGGGTTGTTTGACCCCAGTACTCTTTCTTGTCATGGCAGGAGGTTAGACTTGATGATCTTCTCAGTTCCCTCCTGACCCTACCAACTATGAAACTGAAACTATGACACAGGCAGGGAAGGAAGAATCTATGCACTGCTAAGCCATGTGATCACTGCACAGATGCTCCTTGCAGTGTAGTCCAGAGGCAGGTCAGAAGTGACTCTGGGGCTCCCTCTGCATTCAGATCATACAAGGAAAGCAGCAGGATGGGGGGAGAGAAGCATGCAGGTTGTGGGGGGTGAGGGGGCAGACAGTGTGTGGGAGCATTTGGGTAAATGGTTGGGAGAAGATGGGGCAAGGTTAAGGGATGACAATCAGGCTGCCTGCTCCCATTTCCTGCCTCCCCACCCCACTTCCCTTGCCATTTTCTCCACCATATTTCCCCACTCCTGCTTTCCCCACCACCACTCCTGCTTTCCCGCCACACCAGTAAGGGGGACCGTGACAGGTAGTCACACTGAGCCGCCCTCAATGTGGCCCACACACCCGTCCCTGGGGTAACTGCTCATCTGCCACGCCTTGGTCTTAATTAATTAGTGTTAATCAGCAGGAGGCTGCCCTTATACTGCCCCACTGCTAGGGGGAGCTATCTGCGGCTCCGTTTCCTCCCCTACACCGCAGTCCACACCTCGCCGATGTTAACTCAGGTCTATCCTAATCTTGGGCTCTTCCTGTTCTCCCTGAGTCTTCCTTCTCCATGCCCACACTTGGGCTTCCTAATAGTGCTGCCCCCCTGTCTGGGGCTCGCCATGCCCAACTTGGGCTTCTCAAAAATGCTTCCCCCTGTCTGGGGCTCGCCGTGCCCATACTTGGGCTTCCCAATAATTGCTGGCCCCTGTCTGGGGCTCACCATGCCCAACTTGGGCCTCCTTGTAATGCTGCCCCCTATCTGGGGCTCTCTGTGCTCAACTTGGGCTTCTCAATGGTGCTCCCCTCTCGGGGCTCACCACGCTCACACTAGGGCTTCTCAAACGTCCCTCTCTGGGGCTAGGGTCTATGCATTCCATGTGCGGCACCTGCTGGCACTGGAGTCCTCATACTCCGCTGTGAGTCCCCTCTGAGGCCTCCTCCAATCCCTAATAGCTTCACCCAAACCACCGGTGTAACAACAACAAAGCAAACCACATAAGCCGTTAGGCTATAACATAACTTAGAGCAGCTCAGCTAAAATAACATTGCTCAACTCAGGTCAAGCTGTACCTGCAGTTCGGCTTCTCCTCGCATCCTGCCTTAGGCAGCTCCTGCCTCTCTGGCTGCTGGCAGGGAACTGCCTCTGGCCTCTACTCCTGGGCTTTATAAGGGCCAGGCCCTGCCCCTTCAGGTCAGCTAAACTTCTTTGGTTGCCCTGGCAACCCACAGCTGTGCTCCTTAGCCGTTTTCCCCTCTTCAGGCACAGGGCACCTCAGTACTCTGTGACAGGGACAAATTTAAGAAAATCCCCTTGAGTAAGCAGTTTGGGAACTGTGTATACCACACATCAAAAAAGATACCAACCAGACCAAAAATCCCCCTGCATGGTTTAATAGCATACGCAAGAAAGGCATCTGTCAAATGCTGGAAGTTATGCCCAAATTAGGATAATCGGAAAGCCAACAAACTCTGGCAGAACAAGTGCAAAAGTGAAATAAGGCAGGCCAAAAATATATTAGTTAACTTGTCCATAAATCTCTATTTGTTTAGTATTCATTACTCAATGTATATCAGGGAAATATGGTCCACCAGAGGACCACAGAAAAGTAGGACTGGAAGGGACCTCACAAGGTAATTTAGTCCAGGTCCCCTTTCCTCAAGGCAAGTTCATCCCTGACTAAAACATCCCAGCTGTCTAACCCATACTTGAAAACTAGCAAGGATGGAGATTCCACAGTTTCTCTAGGTGTCCTGTTCCAGTTTTAACCACCCTCAAAATCAGAAAGTTCCTCTTCATGTCCAGACCAAATTTTCCTTGCTGCCAGAGTTCACTGCTCCTAACCCTGTCCCCTGAAGGCACAGGAAAAAAAGCACATTTTGATCCTCTCTATAATCATCCTAAAGGGTATTTAAAGACTGTTATCAAATCCCTACCTTGGCCTTCTCTTCTCCAGGCTAAATAACCTTAGTTCCTTCAGCCTTTCCTCATAAGTCTCCCAGGTCCCTGATCATTTTTGTTTCCCTGTACTGGACTCTTTCCAAACTGTCCACATCCCTCTTAAGTCTGGGGCACAAAACTGGACACAGTACTCCAGGTAAGGCCTCACCAGTGCTGAGTACGGAAGAAGAATCAATTTCCTCAATTTGCCAGTGAAACGTCTGTTAAGACAACCCCGAATACCTTTTTTGCAACAAGAATACACTGTTGGCTTATATTCCATTTATGGTTCCCACTAACACTCCTACCCCCTTATTCTTCCCCTTCTTAAAGATGGACACACTATTTATCATTTCCAGTCATCCAGAACCTCAACTGACCTTCACAGATCCTTCAAAAGAATAGCCAATGGTTCTGAAATTACCTTACACAATTCCTTCAGCAACGTCTGATGCATCCCATAAAGCCCTGATCACTTGAAAACATCTTGCCTCTCTAAGTAATCCCCAAGCTGTTCTGCCATTGCTGTAGGCTGTTTTTCTTCTTTCCTATCATTGCCGCCAACTGCACTCATTATCTAGTAGCTGACCTTACATGTGAAGACTGAAGTAAAAAAAATAAATAAATACAAGTATTAAATACTTTAGCCTTCTCTGCCTCATCTATAACCAGATGGGATCATACATTCTGTAAGGTACCTATGTAATGCCTGGTTTCTCTCTACTTTTGACATACCTATAGAATCTATTTTTATTGTCTTTTATGTCCCTTGCCAACTGCATCTCAAATTGTGCCTCGGCCTTCCTAATTTTCTCCCATCATGCCCTGCAATACTCTCGTTCTCTTTCCTAGTATTGTGCCTAAGCATCTACTTTTTAATTAAGTCCTTTTTGAGTTTCAGATTCTTGAAGAGACTGTTATCAATCCAAGCTGTTCTCCTGTTGAACTTCCTATTCTTCCACTGCACTGCTATTGTATGGCTTGGAACATTGGCTTTAAGACAGCCTCCTTAAAGTAAAGCCAGCTGTCCTGGACTCCTTTTTCCCCTCAGAATTGCTTCCAGGGGATCCTACCCACCAGAGCCCTGAGTTTGTTAAAGTCTGCTCTTTTGAAATCCAGTGTCCTTATTCTGATGCTCTCCTTCCTTCCTCCCTCCCCCTTAGGATCCTGAATTCTATTACTTCATGGCCACTATAACCCAAGTTAACTTCCACTATCAGAGTCTCAACTAATTCTGCCCTGTTTGTCAGCAGAAGAGTGCCTCCCTCACCCCTGCCATTGCTCTCTCGCCATCTGAAAGAAAATGTTATCCACAACACACGTAAGGAACTTGCTGAACTGCTTTTGCACTGCCATGTTTCCCTCTCAACCAATGTCACAATAATTAAAGTTCCCCAGGAGAGCAAAGTCCTGTGATTTGGAAGTTTCTGTCACTTGTTTAAGGAAGGTCTTGTCTACCTCTTCTTGGTTTGAGGCATGTAGCAGATGACTACCATGACATTTCCCCTGCTGCTCTCCTCTCTGCCCTTTACCCAGAGGCTTGCAACAGACCTACCATTCACTTCATAAGCTCACCTCCAAACATGAGTGCATTACCTTCATATCTATCTATCTATCTATCTCTAGATAGATAGTTATAGGTATCTATATCTATATATATATCTATATAGAGGGAGAGGGAGAGGGATCTATATATTGCAACACTTGCTCTTTTTTTCCCCTTCCTATATTTCCGAAACAAACTATATTCATCCATGACCATACTCCAGTCATGTGAACTATTGCATCATGTCTTCATTATTCCAATTACATCATAATTCTGTACTAGGACTCTCAAATGTTCCTATTTGTTCCCCATGCTTTTTGCATTAGTATATAAACATTTTAAGGGTCTAACCAACTACCTTGTCCTCTCTTTGAGAACATTGTTAAGGTTTCCATTATTGCCTTCCCTTATTAAGGTTTCATCTGGGTCTCTAAGCTCATTACTTACCCCAAGGCTTTTGCCTCCATCCCCTGGTGAACCTAGTTTAAAACTAGGTTTTCCCAGCAGTCATAATCTGCTGTCATCCTAAGCAGCAGTCGAAGGTCACTGACTCTGTAGCTGTCTGAAAGCTGCAAGCTTTTTAAAAATTTGACGTGGTTTAACCGTTGATAACTTTTTATACATCTTTTAGCTTATTTTATTTCATTTCTGTTATTCTGTTATATTCTGTAGATAGTCATCTATTTTATTGAGCATTGTTTTTATTGACTTTTTCAGCACCTGTTTATTAGCTAGGTGTTAAAAATGCAGGGTTCCCTAAGGAAGAATTACTTATTTGGGGTAATAGGATAACAAAAATCTCTGATCATTGGAGTGATGAGTTTTGGTTCACTCAATATGGATGAACCACTCATTTCTACTCTTTTGCTGTTAATAAACTGAGTTCTGTCTACATAGCTGAAAATTATAAACTGTATTGTTAAAAAAGGCCTAAAAAGGATCTCTCCCCTTCAGTCCATTAATACCCTCACTGATAATCCCATGACAAAACAGGTTCTGGAAGGAAAGATCAACGAAGAAAACTTGATTTTAGCATTGCCATTAGAGGCAGTGTGCATAAAATAAATGTTAATATTGATTTATCAAACCCATTAATGTCCATTTCTCTTGACTCCAATTTGAGTCAGAGTTTTAAATCACTGCCTGACTGTGTCCTTCCATTACCTGGATGCATGGTACAGCTTTACACTGGGAAAAAGAAGGGTATAAGGATGATCCAGACCATCAACCCCCCTAAGTAATTCTCATGTCCTCAATAGTTGCTATGATTAAAGGAAATTAAGAACTAGCCTCCTGTCAAAGGCATTTACAGCAATTAAGAAATTAATCTTTTATTTGAACTCATTTCTAGATATAATACTTAAGGCAACTGATGGAAAAGTGACAAACAATAACATTTTTAAAAATGGGTGCTATGGGCATTTGTACAAGACACGGGGGTTTAATTCTCCCTAAATTGAAGCGGTGTTTTTTTAAAAACACCGCTTCAATTTAGGGCAAAGTAAACCCCTACATCATGTACACCCCTGGCGGAGCCCAATCCTTACCTGCCTCTTCAGCAGTGGGGAGGGGAAAGCAAGCTGCTGGTGGGCTGACTGGTCCCTTCTGCAGGGAGGGTGGGGAGCAGGGTGGTGCTTCCCTCTGGAGCAGCAGCAGCCCCCTCCCAGGCAGCACCCACGCACAGGCACCTGGCTCAGGCAGTCCCAGGGGGCACCATAGCTGTGAAGGGAAGCACCAGGCCCCCATGCAACTCAGGCAGGCAGGCTTGGAGAGATGGGGGGCAGGGGAAGATCAGGTTCACAGCTCCCCCTCCGCCTTCTGTGGAGCCTGCCTTCCTGGGCTGCCTGCATAGCCCCAGAGCTGCATGGAGCTTGGTGCTTCCCTCAGCAGCTGTAGGGTAGGAAACTAAAACTCCTTGGAGGTGTTTTACTTTGCAGCGTCTGAAAGTCATTCACTGTATCCCAAAGTCATTTAAGGCTCATTATGCTGCTAAATGTGCTACAGTGGCTGGAATTAATATGCAATTTGCCACCAATGTGCAAACAGCATTGTTATTAAAGTGGTGCAAAAGGCATTTAAGCCACTTTAAACCTGCTAAAAAGTATTGTCTACAAATGGCCTATAACCTTGAACAGATTGTATTACACTTGATAAAGTAACAGACTTGAATCTGACCAGTAAAAAACCTTTTCCTCTATTTTTAATCATAGCTCTAATAGAAACAGAAATACAAGATTAAGAGCGCAAAATATTTTATTATTCAACTTTTCTCCACATAAAAGTGAAAGCTTTTTCAATTTGAAACAGAGATTCACATGGTCCTTAGCCAAAAGATTTAGGGCTTTGTTACACAGTAATTTTGGGTGACTTCTGGAGCTCTTAAAAATGGGACTGTCAGCACATTAACACTTGAAACTAGTTTTAAAGTACTGGTTAGGTAGTTGAAAGTTATACCACTCCAGGGCAGAATTACCTCTGATCTGTGTTATCCAGCTTGTGTTACACTAAGGTTTAGCCACTCAAGGGAAAAATAACAATAATTGATGTTTTTGGCAAGTTATAGCCAAAGGCACAAAACAGTTTAATATAATTTCTGATGTGTATATCCCTGAAGATAAAAAGGTTCTATTTTTTTTAGAAATGAATTTAAGAACTCATCTGCACATAGTGAAGGAACTGGTAGCTTCTTGGTGAAGAAAATTTTATCTGCTAAGCTATAAGTAGATCATTATCTCATCTTTGAACCTCAAGTAAGATCACATATATCCACACTGAGAAATATATAGGCCCTCAGCCTTGATTTTCTCCCCCAGAAAATGTTCAAGAAATTAATTGACTGCTGATGTCCAATTTGGACCAAAATGTTTAATATAATTATATTAGGAGGCATTTATCTGAAGTATTGGACTGAAAAATATTATTGTCTCAATTTTTAAAAATGGTGATAAAAAGTTCCCACATTTTATTGTCCCATTAGCCTTGTGTATATTCCTGCCAAAATATTTGGAAAACATTTACTTATTCACCTTCAGTCATGGATCACTGAAAATAATATTTTGGGAGAAGAGGAGACTGGTTTTAGAGAATGTTACTGTGCATGGACCATTGCTTGGCATTGTACTATTTGGCATCCAAATATGTTAAAAGACAAAATCATCTATATGTACCCTTCATGAATCTCAAGGGAGCCTTTCACTCCATAGACGGTGTGACAGAGAACAGAGTATGAGGAGGGGAGCCATGAAATGTAGCAGGGTAAACAAGCCTGATGAGCAGATTACCATGAAGATTAACAAGCAGGGAGTGGGAAACCACTCATGGACCAGCCTGGTTAAGGAGGGACACGTGGGCAAACTGATTAACAGCCACCCTGGGGCTGATAAAACAGAAACTGGAAGGAAAGGAAAGGGTGAACCACCAGATTAGGAGACTCCCTTCTGCAGGAAGACAGGTGCTAAGAAGAAAGCCAAGAGAGGTTTAAGAGTGCATAAGCAGGGCAGACAAGAAAAGGCCTGGGAAGATCTCAGCCTTAAAGGGACAGTGGGTTCATCTACACATGTACCTGATGGTACAGTAACCACCATTACCCAGTGACACACAAATTGTTTCTGTCTATATTGCACAATCTCTCGTTGCTACTGAGCAGCAGTGTCAGCATCATGGTTCCTGCCCACTGGTACTACATCACTAGAGCTCATGGCTACAGCTATGTAGTATTTCATGTAGACATGCCCACTGCATCTTAATAATCCCAGGCAATAGGGAAGTATCTTTTTCTTTAGTTAGAGGGCCAGAAGGGCCTGATTTTTATTTACTTCCTGAACCGGGGGGGTTAAGAAAAGAGGTGAAGAGGAGGTCCCCACATGAGCCCAGGTGGGCTCAGCTTCAAAGTAAGAAAATGACTGATAGTTAAGGAATATAGGTCAAAAGGGAAGAAGCCCAGTAGGTGACTGAGGCAGGGTCCATCAAAAGAGTCAGGGCATGACAAAGTCCCACTGATAGAGATGAGAACTCAGAAGACAGGGATACCACAGAGCTCCCAGACTGTGGTTCAGACTAGAAGAATAAGGGGACTGCAGAGCAAGAGAGACATCCAAGCCCCAAGGTAACATCCTCATTAGTGGTGAGCAGCCTCCCTTCCCAAATCACCATCTCATTGGAACAAAAACTGCGTGGCAGGCACTGGAGTGGAGGCAAGCGTTACCCAAGATGAGATCCAGGGCAGGAAGGCCAAGCAAGGACCCTACTATCCTGTGACAACAGATTAAAATTATAAAAGAAAATGGCAGTAACTTCAATAGACAAAGCTCTCTTACAATTAGTCATCACATACTATTCCAACACAGCATCAAGGGTGCATTATGGGATTGCTTGTGCCCTATCCAATAGTTTCCCAACTAAGACAGGGGTATGGCAAGGATGTTTGCTTGCTCCAGTACATTTTACCTTATTCTTGAATGATTTAAAACAGGTTCTAAGAGGGAATCAAGTCAATATACCCATGAGTTTAACTTACCATCTTTGTTTCTTGCTTTAGGCAGATAATGCAATGATCCTGTTCCAATCTCAAATCAGTTTTCAAAGATTATTAGATGTCTTTCAATTGTATCACACCTCAAATAGCTTAGAAATCAAACAACTAAACCCAAAGTAACAGTCTCTGGAAATGAAAGGAGGAAACAGGATTGGTTTCAATTTTGTGCAAACTGGCAGAACGCACAATCTTATTGTATGTTTTTTGTAAAAGTTATGATTTATATAAATTCTGTTTAATTTATATATCTATATATATATACACACATGTCTAGTGTTAATTTTATCATAGTGTTTTGGTAACTACCACTACACACCATTGTCATAGCAGCCTAGGATGTGAAAACATCATAGAAGCAGAAGGATATGGAAGCACCATAGAAGTAATCCAAGGGAAAAGTACAAATACTGTCAAAAATAGAGAATCTCCAAACAATGAAAAAAGTGAGACTTATCAGTAATATCTGAGGAATTCTTTCTGTGATCAAGGAATGCAAGAACAAAGTAAGAAAGGCTAAAAGTGCAGTTGAATTTCATTTTCAGAGAATATTAAAATGAAAGGCAAAAGCTTCTTTGAACATTTAAATGAAAAGAGAACCAGGAGGGGAAAAGTGGGGCATTAACTACTGAAGGAGTAGTGGAGATCAGAGGCAACCCCTTTGCACTGCAGGAGGGAGCTTTTCAAAATACATCCATCTTGGGAATATATGCAAGGCCCTCTTGAACATGCTTGGTGGAGAAATGGTGGTGGGCTGATCATGATGTTGGGTGTACCACTAAAGTTGAAGGAAATATACATTATCCTAGTCACCAGGTTGGAGTGTGTAGCAGTTGGGACCCAGAGGGAAGTATTCTGTGAGACCCATTTGTGAACTGGGGAAAGGTCCAGTAGACCAAAACAGAGTGCCTTTTTTATAACCAGTGATCAGGTCTGGGTAAGCTTCGGCTCCTGCTGTCAGAGGGGTAACAAATCTATCCATTGTTCCAGAAACTGATGGAAGTTAAGAGAAACTGGGATGACTTTTCTTTCAGCCAAAAAAGTGTGAGTTGTGCATGGAGAACCTGATGGACAGGAGAAAAACAATGCAAACATGTTGGATCTAACTAGGGGCTTCAGAGGAGGTGTATTCAATCTGTACTGAAAATAGTTTTCACAGCTTTCAGATATAACATATATACATATTGTGATTTTTAATGTTTTCTTTCTAAGGTTTTCACTTGCTTGTTATTCTTTTGTTACAGTTGCCTTAGTGTCATAAAATATTAATTTTGACTTTTCTTATTCATTATTATTCATTGAAACAAAATGAATACCAAGGATCCCAAAGTAGATTCTTCTGATCAAAGAGGGAGGTGGGGTCAGGGAGTTAACCCAGAAGGGTTATACACTTACTATTGCATAATCCTTTCATAAACATGGCTCTAGATTTGACCGAACACTTGGACTTAGTCTTCAATCAGAATGATGCTGCAATTGAAGAGATTGGTGGTGCATCACAGAGCACTGGAGACATGAATACAGAAATCACTATATTTAAGGTAGAAGCAAACCCAAGATTGCTTTCTTTTATGAATTAAGGGCCCTGGAAAACCTATAGAATATTGAAACACAAGGCTTGATGCATAAAATAGTAACTTCTCCAGGAGAAATTTCATCAAATTTGATTGTGACCTGTGACTGGAAAATAGTAAAAATAGTGCTTATTTAAAGAGAGAGAGAGAATGTAATCCAGGCAATGACAGGCCTGTTAACTTGCTTCAACAGTCAGTAAGATCTTAAAATAGATTTTGAAGGAAATAATAGTTGAAGATACAGAATGAAATGGAAAACGGGACAAAACACAATGTGCGTTTATCAGAGGTTGGTTGTGTCAGATTAATTTAATATCATTCTATGACAACATGATAAACTTCTTGGATAATAGCAATACAGTGTAATTAGTTTATCCAGATTTGTCTTGGTGCAAAGGGGGAGTACAATGGGTTACGTGGAAAGATGATTTTTCTGACCCAAGAGTATGGAACTTGGGAGTAGGGGGCATGGGAAAGGGAATGTAGCGGTTCAGGTACAAATGCAGAGGTGCCTGGGGTGTCAGATGTCCAGCCGGTCACGGTGTGCCAGAACTCCACTGTGTATACTGAGTTCATGAATTTCTGTACCTACTACCTACGAGGCTGATGAAGTGCAGTTGATAGGCCCAGCTATGAAAAGTAGTTTTGTAGCAGAACTCCCAGTTTTTGTTTTTTAAAACACGCACACACACACACACACACGATAGATATGCATTCCCTTCTTTTCCTCAATTATTTCTGGCTTTTCTTTCTCTCCCTCTCTATTCCCTACAGACAAGCATAAGTGAGCTCAGGCTTAGGATAAGCTTTAACATTTCTATTTTGATAACAAATTTTTGGTTTTAGATATCCACTGTTTTATATTGTATTATTAATAGGTTTGTATTGATTCTTACTGTTGTATAATGTATTATTATCGTTTTCGTATTGATTTTTATGGTTTCGTATGGATATTGTATGGTTTAGGCCTGTGTTTGTATCGAATCAAAGTCATGTCAAGTTTCCATTTTGTATGTCAAGTCTCCATCTTGTGTCCTCTGCCCAACATCCCCTGTGTTTCAACTGTATGAGTCATGACCCCTCCCATGTAAATTGGTTCCCAGATGAATGAGCACGATTGGGAATGATTGAAATATAATGGTAGCAGGCCTCTACTGAATGGCCTGTAACGTCTGGGCCATTGCCTCGCAGTGATTCATCCAGGAACCACAGACCTCAGCCAGGAACAGAGACAAGAACCCAGCATTTGAAAGACAAAAGACCCTGCAGAACCAGCAACTTGACCATTGTACTCCACCATTACAGATACCCGAAACTGCACATCCCTGCATGGAGCACACATGCTCAGTACACCAGGGGCTGACCCTTGCCTGTGCATGCCTTATGTCACTAGGGTCACACAAGGTCTGCCTCTATAAAAAGGGGCAGTGAAGACAGACCCAGTGGAACACCCTCTCCATCTGGACCAGTACCATGCCACACCACCTATCCACCCAGAGGCCCTGCCAGTGACCCCACTCTGGACAACACCTACTGAACAAGGACAAGGACCCCTTTCCAGCCTGAATAGGTAGCTATCACGCCCAACCCCTCATCAACCAAGGACTTGGACTCTGCTTCTCTTCCCCACCTGGACTCCAGCCCTTCCACTGAGTCTCTTTCTCCTCCTGCCTCTGTGTGTGTGTGTGTGTGTGTGTGTGTGTGTGTGTGTGTGTACACCAATAACTCCATAGGACTGTGTAGCGTGTTGTCTGTGTAATAAAACTGTTATTTGCACCCCTAAGTTGGGTTTTGCTTTACTATGGTTTGGCCCTGCTGCAATCTCTGCTCCTCGCTCCTCTAACTTCGGTCTCATTTCTCTCTCTCCTGCTTCTGGCTCACTGCCACCTCTAACACCTGTCCTGAGCCCCTCTCTGCCTCCAAACCCCTGTTTTTTTGCCACTTTTGTATCTCCACTGCCTTTTCGTTTTCCCCTGAGCAACCAGGTTTCTGCCTCAGTTTCTTTCCTGGCTGTCTTCTCCTTGCCACCACACTTATCTGCCCTCACCCAATATCCTAGCTGTCTGCCTCAGTTTCCAGCCCCAGTATACCTTAAGTAAACACAAACTTCAGTTCCTCAGCCAGCTTCTCTGTAGTCCACTGGTTCTAATGCAAGTTCTGGCAACTTTTTCTCCCTACACTTTAACTCTGTCTCTCACCTGAACCTTCCCCCCCCCCAAGTATCCCAGGTATCCCAAGCACACACATACACACTGTATCATCCAAATTAGGAATGTACCTGTGTGTATGTGTAGGTGGGTTGTATGTGTGTGAACTGATGAGTGTGTGTGTGTGTATATATGTCATTGTGTGCAAGATATATGAATTAGTGATCTGGGTCTAACTTTTGGGGTGCATAGTGTGTGTGCTTGAATTGGTGATAGGTATGCTATGTGCCTTGGCTGGTTTAGATGTGCACGTGCCTGAGCTGGTAGTGTGTTTGTGTATGCACCTAACTGATTTGTGTGTTTGTATATGTGCAATTGTGTCAGACCCTCCTGTCTAACAGCACAATATTGAGATCCTGAGAGTTGGCCTGAACCCACAGGACTACAGTCTGAACGTTCAAACAAGCACCACACCTCATCACCAGAACTAAAACCAATTTCCTATAGCTCAAAACACAAAATCTGCCAACTACTTCCAGTACCCCCACAAACTGCAAACCAGAATCTATCAAAGACAACAAAACCCAACTACCTGTGGGGCACATTCCTCACCAAAAAAACACTCTACCTTCAGTCTCTCAGGCCTGATCCTGAGAGGGAACAAATTACAATGCAAACCACTTTTCAGAGCTAGGCCTATGAACTGCACTTCATCAGCCTCGCAGGTAGTAGGTACAGAAACTCATGGACTCAGTATACACAGTGGAGTTCTGGCACATTGTAATCTGCCAGACAGCTGACATCCCAGGCATCTCTGCACTTTTACCTGTGTTGCTACAACCTCTTTCCCCCCTACTCCCCACCTAGCCTGTCTCTCCCCTCCTGATGCCTCCATTTCCATTTTCACTGACTGGCTTTCTTGCCTGCACTGTGGGCCAGACCAGCCTCTGGCTTCTTTACTATTCCTTCCATCCAGGACCAACTACAGGCACTTCCTCACCCTGACAAAGGAGTATTCAACCTGAAACCTGGCATCCCAGGCAGCTAAGCTGAGCTCACTGGGAGCTTCACAACTGCACTGCAACCAGTAGGCATCAGGCCTGTCAAAGATGTGACAGGCCTGGGTGTTTCCCAGCCAGGACTTTGTGTATTAGCTGGAGGTTATGGTGCCTCCAACCTGCCTTTTACCAGGGGATCATTGGTCCTGGCATTTACGGGGCTGCTGTGGTGCCAGCAGTCTCACCAGGCCTCCCTACCCTGGCAGGGTGCAGTTTTAGTGGTCATGCCCAGGACCTGGGGTTATCTTCTTCCCCACAGCCCCAATACCATAGCTTGAAGTTCATCCTGGCAGGGGAATGAGTTCAGCAGGGACATGTTCTTCCCCTCCTGGCTGGTGATGCTCCCTCCAGCTGAGAGTGGGGCATTAATGGCTTTACAAAAACCTCAAAAAAGGGAATTGGTCCAGATGGAGTGAGGAGAGTGGCACTTAGTCCATCTACAGGTGGAGAGTGAGGAACCCCAGCAGCAGGATGTTCACCTCTAGGAACATGAGCTGCTCCACCAATGTAGGATCTAAGCAGGTGCAGGGAATAATGACAACATCCCCAGCAGTGCTGAACACCCTCTCACTGGTCAATGGACTGGACAGGTGTTGCAGAGCAACCATGGCTAGATCCTGTGACATCTGCCTTCAGTTTGCCTGGTAGGCCAAGGGGTTACAGTCCATTGGCTCCACATCCTCAGTGAGTCAGGTAGCCACCCAAGCCTCACAGTGCTACCTGCCAAGGCTGGGGTCTGGTGCATTTGGACCCCAGCATCGAAGCTATGCCCATGGTCCAAGTTGGCAGTGGCTGGTGTAGAGGAGACTGGCTGGTGCTGGGAGTGCTGGCATGGGAAAGTAGATCCCCCTCTTCCACATTCCCTTGCCTCTGCACTTCGGCCTCCCTGACTTTGTTCACCAGCACCTACATCAAGTGATCAAGGGTTTTGGGGCTGCACGTGCTCCCCTACACCCTTGGGTTACACATGCCCATCATTATGTGGACTTTATTGGACTGCAAGGGATCCAGCCATCTCCTGATGCCCTCCTTCAGCTGCCTCACCAGTACCTGCACATCTGGTGATAGCAGCCTGCCCCAGCCAGGAACATTAATCCCCCGGAACTTTTCCATTTATTTCTCCAGTTCCCTCACTAGGGGGATCACCTGGCTGAGGAGGGCATTGCCAGTGCTAAGAGTCTTGGTGGCCTCAAGGAAGGGCTCGAGGATGACCAACATCTAGGAGATGGTACCTCACTCATCTCTGTTCAGGGGGGTGCTGATCCCAATCTCCCCAAGCAAGGCCATCTCATGGATGGCCTTCTGTTGCCCCACCAGCCTATCAAAAATCAGGTATGTGGAGTTCCACTGAGTCTCCACATCCTGTATGATTCTGTGCTGTGGGATGCTCAGCTATGCCTGTTTCTCCCACAGCATCTTGTTCCCCTTGATGCTGCAGTGGAAGTAGCCCACCACCTTCCTGCATTTGGAATTCAGCTGAGTTGTAGCAGTAGTGGTGGCAGCAACATCATCATCAGCCCTGTCCCTCTCCAAGGCATCCCTCACTATTAGGTGCAGCCTCTGTACCACACAGCAGATGCCAACAAAGTTGGCATCACAGACAGCCTTGAACATATTGACCCCATTGTCAGTGACCATGAACCTGTGGGTGAGCTCAGCCTGCCCAATGAGCCACCCCTACACTATGTGGTTCATGGACCCCATGGTCTCCCTTGCTGTGAGGGACTCATCCAGCACCTCAGCATGCAGTAGATCCCAGTGATGGCCTGACTGATTGCACTAGTGCCCCATGAGGGAGAGGTAGGCATGATCTCCACTCTGGCTGCTCCAGATGTTGGAGGTGAAGTGCAAGGCAACCTGTGGCCCTGTTTTGTGCATCTCCTTACTCAAGTACTCCTTGCATGTCTGATACAGGGAGGGCATCACCACCCTGCTAAAGGCACCCTGCATGTGGGCACTTTGTAAAATGGGTCCAGAAGTGCTACAAACTGCCTGAACCCTGGTTGCTTAACTAGGGAGAAGGGCTGGCTATCTAGAGCAAGCATCTCCCCAGTGTTCTGGGTGATTTTGCTTGTCTTGGGAATGCACCCCTCTTTCTGTCCACCTTTCTCCCACTGGCTCAGGGTGGTCTGCCTTTGCTTTGGGGGTAAGAGGGCTTTGGAGCGAGTGGGGGACTTCCCTCTCAGCATACTTGTACTGGTGCCAGGCTGGGCAGCAGGAAGAAGGGCAAGGGAGTGGTGCCTCCTGAGATGCAACAGCATTGCCATGGTGGAGAAGTGTCTCACATCCTTGCAACGGTTCACGTGCCTTTGGCAGTGCTGGCAGATGGCAAACCTGGGATCATCTGACACCTCAAAATGATCCCACACTACACTACTCCCCCACTTCTGGGTTGAGGGTGAGGATCCTGCCTTTTCCCCCTTCTCAGCAGGCTGAGGCTGAACAGCAGGAGGAGCTGCCTCAGCTGAGCCACTTGCCTCCACAGCCTCAGCCTCCTCCAAGGTGCTGCTTTCTGGAGGAGACCTGGGTCTAGGGGAAACTGGAGGGGTGTGGAGCTTGAGGGGTTCCCCTTCAGTCCCCAGAATTGCTTGAGCCAGCACATTCAGCATCCCTGGTTCCAGCTTCAGCTCCTCCTCTGTCAGAGGGAGGCTCATGTTGAGAGCTGAAATTGGGGTTGAAGAGGCAGTGATTCCACTGCTGGTGCCCACTTCTGGACTGAGCGGAGGTGGTGCAGGTACAGGGACGTTAGGTGAAGACACTGCTCCCACAGCCCGGCTTTCACTGGCAGCACTGATGTCATGGCTGCTCGGGAATAGAATGTGTCTGTGTTTGGGATGAGGGGTGGGCTTGCAGCTCTAGCTCTCCCTCCCTTGCCAGAAGACCTGGCACCTGCCTTTCTAGCACACTTCATATTTGCTGTGCTGCAAAAGGGGTGTGTGTGTGTGTGTGTGTGTGTGTGTGTGTGTGTGTGTGAGAATCCTTTTGTATATCTGTCTTGTTCTCCTGTGAATATCTGTGTCTTGTTCAGCTGTGAATAATTTTATTTGCGTCTTTGTGGGTCTCAATATATTGCCTGTCTTCTGCTGTAAATAAAATTATTTGTTTGTCTACCTGTGTCTCAATATATTATCTGTGTCTGTTCTTCTGTAAATAACTGTCTGTCTTCTTCTGCTGTGATTTTTTTTTCTATAATCTGGGTCTGTGTGTGTGTGTGTGTGTGTGCGCGCGCGCGCATGTGTGCATGCATGCATGCATGCGTGCAAGCAATCTGTGCCTCCCTGCACAGTAATAGATAACACTGTCTGGGAAAACACAACTTTCTTTTTGCAAAGTTTCCAAAACAAGTTTCCAAAAAAAATAATTCAAAGAAATGAATTGAATTGTAATACTATGAAAAATTGAATAGACTAATATAACTAAGCTAAATCATAATCACTCCTTTATAACAACAACAAAAAAAAAGCAGGCAGGTCTCAGTCACAGTGTTCCTCTCTCACACAGTCACTGACAGGGAATGAGCTGCAAAAGACAGGGAAGGGCTGGAAACAGAGGTTTTATGCTTTTTTTAGTCCCACCCCAGAGATGCTACCATTGGAAAGGTAGCCAGGGAGAAATCCTTCTCACTGGCTGCTTACAGACATCAGTTCCTCCCCCCCTGCAACTCCCCTTCCCACTCCCTGTTTCTCCCCTGCTCCCTCTCCCTCTTCTAATTGCCTCAAAATAGCCAAAGTGGGGTCTGAAGCATCCAAAGTGAATCTGAAGTGTTTCAGATGCCCCTGACCCACTCTGGACACCATTGCTGGGATCCTGCTTTGATCTGGAAGTGCCGCTTCGGACGCCAAAGCATCTGAAGTGGATCCAGATCCAAAGCAGGATCCAAAGACTCGCACTGTCCTAATAAGCAATCGCGATGTGCACGGGGCACAATGGCGGGTGCACGGGGGTGCACATGCACCCCCTGAGAGTGCTGGCACACGCCTTGTCCAGTCACGCTTGCTGCTTAGGCAATGGTGGGGGGGGCAGGCAAGAGCACCAGTGCCCTTCCTGCAAGCACTGGTCAATCACTGTAACCATTCCCAGAAGCAGCCACAGCCACTCCCAGAAGCAGCTGTAGCAGGATCAGCTATGAGACCACAAGAATAGTTAAGGCCAGGAAAACTAAAGACATTGGCTTGTTTAATTAGCAAAACAGAGATTGAAAGAGGATATGATTAGTCTTTACAAGCACATCCATTAACTGAATATTAGAGAAGGAAATTTTAGACTGAAAAGAAAACCAGCACAAGATCAAATGGCTAGAAACTGACTATAGATAAATTTAGATTGGATATTAGAAAATTACTACCAGAGGAGTGCAATTTCTGAATAGCTTTCTGAGCAAAATGGTTGGGGCAAGGAACTTTAATTTCTTTAGGATTATTCTAAGCAAGTTTATGGAAGGGACTGTATATAGGAGCTAGATTTCTCAGTGGTGGCAGATGACAGAACAAGGAGTAGTAGTCTAAAGTTGCAGAAAAGGAAATTTAGGTTAGATATTAGAAAGTATTTTCTCATAAGGAGGGTAGTAAAGCACTGGAACAGGCTACCCAGAGATACTGTGGACTCACGGTCCTTGGAGGTTTTTAAGACTAGACAAAGCCTTGCCTGGGCTGATATCGTTGGGGATGGCCCTGCTTTAAGCAGGGGGTTGGACTAGATGACTTCCTGAGGTCCCTTCCAACTCTCATTTTCTGATAGGACATGTAATTTTGGTTCACAAAAAGTTGCGTCCAATGTGCATTTGTAATCCCTGGGTCAGAATATAAAGACTGATTTTGTAGTGTGGATTGTCTCCAGTATTCCGTTCCTGAACTTCTGCTGGTTGTCAGTAGGGGCAAGAAAGGAATGTTACTGTTTTTAGCCTTTTTCCCCCTTCCCCTTTTCTGGTTACAGCTCAGGCTGGGGGCTTGGGGCTGTGGGGTGGGGTGGGGTGGTTAGGGTAGCTTGATGATTCAGCCAAATCTTAGAAAACCTAGTGGTCCTTCATTAGAAGGTGTTGTTCCTCCACTCAGTCATACAGATCAAATTTGGGGATTGAAAAGATTGTTTTTTCCTAGCTCAGCCTGATATGGACTGCAGCACTCTTGATGTGGGGAAGGGGTCTTGCCTTTTTCTGTATCAAGGGCCATCTTTCCTTTTCCTAGGACTTTCCAAGCATATGTTAACTAATTACTCCTCTGTCATTGCACTGACAATACAAAGCTGACAACAAATTGGGAGTATTTGTATATTATCTTTGATCCTAATCAAATTGAAACTCCATTGTGATGTGCATTAGAAAAAGCTCAAATCACAAGTAACAGTCATTTCTAAAAAGCAGTACAGACAAAAGGTTACAAAAGACAGAGTTAAGGCGGGTGTGTGCAAAGTCTAGCCAATTACATATAAATCTTTTGATAAAAATCCTTTGTAATACCATAACAACTGACAACCAGGATTCAAAATATATAAGCATCCCTACATTTAAGCAGCCAGGGCAAACCAAATGCTAATTTTAATGAGAAATATTAAAACAGCTGTATTTCCCATACAGTATACCTTTTTACAGTTCCAGCTCTTTCTCCCCTGGAGCAATCTAGTATCTGTTTCTCTTATGTGGTTGGGTGGGATAGTGATAAAGCAAGATATATGACTATTTTTAGCTAGCTACACAAAAAAGTCTAAAAATTGCTAAGCCAGTCAAGATCAGAATCCTGTTTCATATTGTATACAAATAATAAACAACAAATCCAAAATATTAAACCAGATTTTTCTAGTGAGCAAGTGAATTCAAAAGACATGGCAGAATGTAACTATGTTTAAGGTTGATATTATTTTGTAAATATTGGTAGACTATAACTAGGGAAATCATGAAAACCCAACACTAGTTCAAGTAAAGTTGATTACGTTTGTAGGCATTTGTAGAATTTATATTGCAACAATATGCTGACTCTTTATAGAAATAATATTGCAACAAAAACTGCTGACAAAATCAACATTTCATATTATTGGGAAAAAATATTAGTCTCTTCTATAATGAAACATGATTGATGTGCACATATATTAAACATTTTTCTTTCAGTCAATTTATTCTCAGATATGGACACTCAATTTTTTTGTTATTCTTTTTTTAAGGTGCAAAATTAAAGTAATAATTTCATTATTTACATGGAGGTAAAGTAGTTCTCATATGATATTTTTGTGTGCAGATGATACAAGATTGACATTTTATCTTTAATGCATTTGTGATTACTTTCTAGAAATATAAAACCTTTTTTCCCTCTCAGATCTCAAGTAAATAAAAAGTTATTAAATGCACAGCAACAAATTTGCACTTGATATAAAGTGAGGTAGTTCCATGAATTATACCTGGTCTAAGCAAATGCTTAACAGTTACAGATCTGGTTCTTAATATAAACATTAGATGTATTGATGGTAACACAAACTCTCTGCAATATATAAGCATGATGAAATCAGTCCTGACATTTAGTGTTTGTAACATTTAGAAGCTCATGGATGTATAAGGTCTGCAATGGACAGAACAGCTAGAGAGGCGGGTTTATTCCACAGAATCCTGAATATCAGGAATAAATGGTTACAGAATACTATTAGTCTAGCCAACCTAGATATGCCAAACTGGCTGTTTCAACTAGGAAAAAGATTTGATATTGAAACCTTAATTGATCCTGAAGACTTCCACCTACATTTGTATAAAGCCACTCCCTTTCTATCATAGCATCAGGGCTCTTCTATTTCTAAAGGAATCAATATTAAGATTGGAAATGTCTCTACTCAGTCATTAAAAGTGCCTTGGCACAGTGGAATTTCTTAGCACAACGCGATTCCTTGGTGTAAAAAATCCCTCGGTATGGCGGGAAAACCTTGGTGCAGTGAAGAGTCCCAGCGAAACTTGGCAATCACATTGTTTGCACGCGCGCTACCTATTGGCTTGTTGTAAATTATTCCTACCTGGTGACTAGCAATTGTCTTGCTAGCCGTTTAAAAGCTAGGGTAGTTTCTGCCCAAGTCGGAGAACTCCGTGTGTACTTTGGAAGAGTTTCACATGCATCTCGGAGCAAACTTGGAGGCCTGATCACCCACCAACATCTCCCCATTGCTGATTGTTGTGACGTACCCCGTACTCTGTATGCTCGGAAAACATTGGTTTGTTTAGAGCTCTACCTGGATTGCAACTTTTACGGAAGGTGCCTACGCTGTGTACATCGACAGTGCGAGTCCGTGTACTTCAGCAGTATAAGTAAAGTTATTTCAATTCAACCAGTACGTGTCTGTGCCTAACTCCATTGGTCGAAGTACCTACAGCCCCACCGGCTATACTCGGCCCCCACAGGAAAAGAGCCCAATGCCTTACTTTTTAAATTCATGATATTCATATACAACATTTTATATAAAATTCAGGCCATGAACATAAATAATATTCAAACTTGAAAGTCCTCTCCTGCAACAGGCCAGATGGCCATGCTTCCATTTCTCTTTATATACATTAGGCATATTTTATGAGAGACCCGGTCATTTGTTAGTACTGCCAGACCCAGGAGTCAAAAAAACAGCAGCAATTGAAAAAAACAAAAAAAGCATAAACACATGCATTTGGGGCTATCTACCTGCAGTGTTTTAAGCCTTTTAAGATGTTACTTTCAAACTTTTTTCCTGCAACCTTGTTTTTAATGGAAGCTGTGATTGTCACAATAATCACACCACTCCAGGAGTTGAGGATTGAAATCAAATGTGAAATCAAACATAAAGACTTGTACTAAAATACTTTTCCTAGCCTCTGACCACTCTACTCACTTTTCTAGTTGTCTGTTCTGAAAAAAATTCTCTTGCCATTCGCTCAGGACATCATGAGTAGAGAGCTGGCCAAATGGACACCCCAGAAGTAAAAGGCTGCATGGTAGGCCTCTGCACAGGAAATAAATTATGCACACAGGGCTTCATCCCATTTCAGAAGCATATTCAGAAAGAAGCAATCTTTATTTTCTTTCAGGGGATATAAATCACATGGATCTCTCACGCTCTTGGGAAATGGTCTCTGTCATTTCAATGGTAGATCAAAATCAACCTGCTGACCAGTTTTACTGTACCCAACAGTACAAATCTGGAATGTTTACTAATGCTTGTACAAATAGGTGGCTGATTTACCAAGAATA
Source organism: Caiman crocodilus (assembly GCA_030014935.1). NCBI lineage: Eukaryota > Metazoa > Chordata > Crocodylia > Alligatoridae > Caiman > Caiman crocodilus. The sequence goes on along the minus strand of JAGPOW010000290.1, from coordinate 35,941,408 downwards.
CACATATTACTCTGAACCCCTGATGCTATTAGTAAATTACTTATTTTGCCAGCTCCAGTCTATATTGTGTAAAACATATTGAAAATGTGTTTTTGAGTCTGGATAGCCAATTCCTGCAACACTCAAGTATTCAGAATCCATAGCAACAATTTATGAATGCAAACTATAGCTTCAAAGATATTTTTTCCAATACACAGTATGTGTTTAGAAGAGCATCATCTAGGTAGATCCCCAAAAATATCTCTGATTTAAGATGTGCACACAGACAGGAGATCATTCTTTTTAGACAAGTTAATTACAAAATTAACTGCAATGAAACTCTTGGTTTGACTTACTAAATAGGTTACATGAAAGATGCACACTTTTTAAAAAAGTGACAGTAAAATTATCTATAATTAGGACTAAATGTAGAAGGAAGATATAAATAAAATGAAATCCCTCCATATTTTTTTTTGCTGCTATATCGTTTAGTTTCAAGATCTATGTTTAAGTAAATTTAAAGGTAATCCAAACTGATGCTGACTTCGATAGTGCTGGGATGATCTAGTCTTAAATATTTTTTGTGCCACTGTGGTGTCAGCTGGAAGTATTCACTTTTCTCTAATTGAGCATATAGGAACAGTGACCCTCATAATTCCATATATGAGTTTAAGTTAAATTTAACATACTAAGTTCAACAGACACTGGCAGGTAGTTGCTTACACCAAAGCCACAGAAGCACTATATGAATTTAACACATATTACAATGACAAGTTTTCCAGTTGTACTAGGAGTTTCATTGGAGAAAGTAAATTTTAGTTACAATGGAAGTTTCAATGGAATGATTTGAAAGATGTACTCCATTTCCTGTTTTACCTATTTAGTGCTTACATTTGATTCTATTCCATCTGCTCTAGTCCCTGAAAAAAAAGCAGTTAATGAAGAAGGATGAGATCTCCTGTTGTTCACTGCTTTTTGTGACTTAGCCTTAAGGTTAAGATGACAAAAATAGACATATTAACAGTTTTTCCAGGTCCAAGAATTGAACAGGATGGAATGAGATCTGGGTTGTACTTTGTGTGTTGTCAACCAAAATGGTTCCACCAAGTTTTGAAAGAATATATACATCACTTTGCCAAAGGAGGGGGGCTGTAGTTGCCTCAGATCTATACAAGCTATTACTAATGGATTGGCTGTACTGAAGGAATTGCATCCTAGTACATGCTATCAGAAGCAAACAAACCAAGATGAATGTGACTCAAAAATCAGAACAGTTTATAGTAATTATTAGATTTGGGGTTTTTTTTAATTAGAAATGTTATTTTACCAAACCTATTTTTTTAGCTAAGAATTTAAAAATGGAAAGGTATATTTTTCTTCTGCCCCTCCTTCACACCCCTCTTTCTCTGGGGTAGCAGGAGGG
>JAGPOW010000290.1:35925968-35938015 GCA_030014935.1 Caiman crocodilus | reverse complement strand
TGAGCATGGCTGAGGTTATCGTGTTACCATGCAAGGGGCAGGTTAGTGGGGGCCCATAAAGCAGCACGGGATGCTGGGGAGAATCTGGTATGGAAGTTTGATAGACCAGTCTAACCATAGTTTGGGTCCAGATCTGGTGCGAAATGCATGGGTGGAATCTCATCACATCCCTATGAGCCCAGGACCCCCATCAACCTGCAACACATGTGGTAGGCCCCTGATCTGACCCCTAGCAGAGCCAGGAGATAAGTGGGGTTCACAGTGAGAGGGAACTAGACACCTGTAGGGCAGTTGAGAAGAGCTGAGGAGTGTCAAGCCCTCCCCTCCTGGCTCCTACTTAGTCCAGCCCCCAGGGAGCCATACATCCCGGTGCCACCTGGCATGTGAGACAGGGGAAAGGGGGGTGCTTACCTGCCCCATTCTCCAGAGGGTTAGGGATTCTGTAGCCCCTAGAGTGGCTTGGTGGCAGCGGTGGGCCCTACTGCACATGTGCAGGATTTAAAAGGGTCTGCCAAAAGGCAGGAAGCTGAAGTTTGGGTCTGACTCTGGCATGAGACATATGGGTGGAAGCCCATCATTCTCCCGCAAGCCCAGGAACCCCAACAGATGTGGTGGACTCCCAGCTTGACCCCTAGCAGAGGCCAAGAGGTAAGCAGAGCTTGTAGTGGGAGGGAACTAGACAGCTGTGGGGTAGCTGAGAGGAGTCAAAGAGGGTCATACCTCCCACTGGCTCCTACTTTGCCCAACCCCCCAGAGAGCCATGCAACTGGAACCTTGTAAACAGAATGTGCAAACAGACATGATCTTGGCCTGGTGTGTGAGTTAGCATGGGATTTCATTCAGGAGGGTACAGAGGAGGGGGATGAGGCTCCAGGCAGTGAGCCTGAAGAGAAGAGTCTGCACAGCAGTAGCCCAGACTATTACCAGTGTAATGGTGGTGAGGATGTGCCACACCTCAAGGATCCCCTCCGAGTCTGAGCCCCACCCACCTGGTACTTCTGAAGCCTCCACCCAGATGAAACCCATGGTTCCATCCCACACCCAAACAGCATCCCTGGCTTTTGGTTGTGGGAACTGCCTGATACACTTGCAGGCACCTGGGATCAGGAGCACTGTCACCTTCCCTTGTGAGGTTTGCTTCACATTGGAAACCCTGGAGTACCAGATAGGGGAGCACCAGGCTGCAGTGCAAAGGCTGTGCCATCAGGGATGGTGAAAGAGATTGACTCCTACTGCCAGGCCCTTCATCAGAAGACAGAAGAGCCAGGGATCACCTGGACAAAGACTGTTTCCAGCCCCAAGGCACACTGCACCAAGGGCATTATTCCCCTGGACTTTCACAACAGGTATGAAATCCTCACAGCACTAGATGGGTCAGCAGAACTATTAGCTCCTATACCTAATGAAAAAAGGCATCCTGCAACCATCCCAAGAAGAAACACACAGTGGTTGTTGTGGGAGACTCTCTCTTGTGGGGGACTGAGGGAGCTATCTGCCACCCTGACCCCTCAGCCCATGATGTCTGCTGCCTCCCAGATGCCCATATCTGGGATGTAGCTGAGAGGATCCCAAAACTCATCCAGCCCTCTGACCACTACCCCATGTTCCTTATCCATGTGGGCATGGATGAAACAGCTTGGCACAATCCCAGCCAGATCATTACTAAAGGACTTTAGGAGATGAGCTTAAAGAGTTGGGGGTACAGGTGGTTTTCTCCTTGATCCTTCCCATTATGGGTCACAGGCACAGGAGAGTGAGAAGAATTTATTAAGTAAAAAGAAGATTTTGGTGCTGGTGCCATCGAGAAAGCTTCAGCTTCTACAACCATGGCCCACACTTCAGAGAGAGAACCAGTGAGTTACTGGAGAGGGATGGTCTCCACCTCACTCACACAGGGAAGCTCTTCTCAGCCAGAATGACTGACTTGCTCGACCAGGCTTTAAACTAAGTTAACTGGGGGAGGGCAGATAGTCTCTCATGCAATCCCACCAAGCATCAGTTACCAAGCCATCAGGTCAGGCTGTACAAGGAAACAAACTCCTGCCCCACCCCAGGAATGGGGCTCTTTCAGGAGTACAAGGAAACCTAGGGCCACCAATGGCAAACTCACTTGCCTTTACAGAAATGCCAGGAGCCTGGGCAAAAACAGGAGAAACTGGCCCTATTCAAAAGCAGTAATGATTATGATTTAATAGGGATAATGGAGACCTGGTGAGACTCCACCTATGACTGGACCACAGGTATAGATGGCTATACATGGTACAGGAGAGATCATGTTGCAAGAAAGGGCAGGTGTGTAGCTCTATATGTGAAAGACCATGACACCCATTTCCCTACAGGTGGAGACTGGCAATGAAGGAGGGTGACTTGAGACCCTCTGGGTAAGAATAAAGGGGGAACATTGTGAAGGGGGTATAATGGTAGGAGTCTACTACAGCCTCCTAAGAGCAAGAACTGACCGTGAATTCTCCAGGAAACTGGCTGAGGCTGCATGCTCTCAGTCCACGGTTGTCATGGATGATTTTAACTACCCGGATATCAAATAGGAAGAGCCATATCCAATAAGTTGCAATGCTTCCTCACAAGCATTGATTAGCTTTATTTGTCTCAAGAAGTCTACTGACAATGGCCAAGGCACTGCTGGACTTGGTACTGGCCAGAAGGGATGATCTAGTCAATGCACCTGAGAATCAAGGGGAATCATTGCAAAGCTGGCAAGTTGGTGAGCAATACGAAAGTCCTCAACTTTTGAAAGGCCGACTTCCACAGTCTTAGGAGGCTAGTTGTTCAATCCCTGAGAAACCACAACCTGGCAGGGAGGAACGTCGGTGATGAATGGTTGCTCCTCAAGGATTCAATTCTTGAAGCACATGGTATGTCCATTCCAACCCACAGGAAAAGTATCAGAAGTGCTCAATAGAGAACTCAAAGACCTCCTGCACCTAAAAAAGGCAGCTTTTAAAGGATAGAAGATAGGACACATCACTTAAGGAGGAATACTCAACACTAGCCTGCACCTATAGGGAGAAAAGTAGGAAAGCCAAGGCTGAAACTGAGCTCAAATTAGCCACTCAAATTAAGGACAACAAAAAGTCACTCTTCAAATATGTGGGAAGCTGGAAAAGAACAAGGGTAACATTGGACCGTCACTTTAGGACACTGAAAATCAATTTATGACTTGAATCTGCAAGGTGTAGCGTTTCTTCAATCCCCACTATAGTCTCTGTTTTATACATTTTTAAAGTAAAGTAATAAAAAAAATAAATTAAATAATTAAAAGTGAGATAAACTGGTTCAGAAAACATGAACAGGACAAAATGGTGCTCGGTGATACGGTTGGTGGCAGAATAATTCTGAGGTCCCATGCAAAGAACAAAAAGAGAATTTTGACTGTTAATGTACTTGAAAAAACAACACCTTCCCTACATACACACATCATTCTGCACAGAAAAACATTACATGGTGGTTTTTGTGCCTTTAGTATCATTTGCTTTTGCTCTTAAATTTCTACTAGTAGAAGCAGAAGTTACTTGCCTCATGCCACAGACTAGATGTTGAAGAGTAAGGCTTTCTATTTCTTTGTTTGTTTGAAACAAATAATAAACTGTTATGCTGAGTCTTGAGTACTGCGCGTGTAGACTTCATATCAACACTGTTCTTTGAGAAAGCTCTCACAGGGAATGGCTGGATTTCTACTCAAGACGTACAGTATAAACTTAATTTTCAAAAGTACTCAACTATCACAATTGTGGATAGATTTTCAAGACTTCAGATTCTACATAGGCACATGAATTCAGCAAACTAAACACCCCCCTCCCCCACACACACATGTACACCCCTCAATTCCAACAACTTCCATTACTTTCCATGCATACCTAGCTAGATTTTTAAAACAATCCAGCTTCTAATTAGATGCACTGTAATGAAATGACACAAAATAACCGCTATCACTAGATAGCAACTCTGGGCAGTAATCTGGGACTAGAATGGAAACACACTTTTAAAGCTAATATTGTAGGAATTTAAGTAGCCAAATGCAACTCCCACCAAAAAACCCTGCCTAAACTACTTTTTGTAGATAAAAGTACTACTTTTCTTCCTTTTCCCTTTTCTCTCTTTACATATGAAATGCAATTCAGAAGAAAAGATATTTATTCTACACTGTTTGAGATAAGGTAACAGTTAGCATATGGTCATTTCTAACACTGATATCATAGGTGGTCCATTACTTAATTTAGGGTCACTAAATTACTTATTTAAGGTTATCTGTTTACAGTTGGATTTGCTCTTCATGTACATTATCCTACTTTATATTTCGTATGCTGGAACCGTATGCTGGGTTTTCCACTGCCTTGTTTCTCAGTAGTTTAAAGCACAAGAATGTGATAACAAAAATGACAAGTCTAGTTCCAGCTGGGTGCAAATGAAAGCATCTCTGAGGGTACATGCAAACATTATATTTAGATCAACCAAACTCTAGTTGGGTCAATTTAAGTGTTAATCTGTAGAGGTTAAGGGAAGTTAAATCAGGCAAGAAAACGGTGGGTCCCATCTAATTTAGTTCACCCAAGAAGGTAGACTAACTTATGTTTGGAACAGATTAGCCCGAACTACTGAGCATCTGGACACGTTCAGGGATGGGAAAGCTCAGCCACTTGACCAGCACCAGGGGCTGTGCTCTCACAACCCCTGCCTCCAACCCTGACGGGACTATTTTAAACTCCTGACTCTCAATCCCCAACTGAATCCACCAAAGCCCCCAAAGATACCCCCCAACGCAGATCTCCCCTCCCTACAACCAAAATTACTTATACCGAGTTCCAAGTGCAACTCCCAACACTGGCAAATGTTTGTACGCTCGCAATCTAAGACCACATGGCTTAAAGTAATGTGTGTGTGACTATAGATAGGGTACAGTGAACAACTGCATGCATCTTGAAGCTGGACAACTGTCCCAGACCACTAATTCATAAGACATTATTGGACAAGCTCATGACTATGGTCAAAAAAATTCTTGGGGCATGTCTATAGCACAAATGTACTGTGTCCTACAAATGCTAACAGGTAAGCAACCTCATATTTGTAGTAATTTTCACCATTGAAAAATAGTTGTACAAATGCTACTAAATCAAAATGCTAGCAATTTACACCCATGTACCCTCATGAAAACAATTAAACCAGAGAAGGCACAAAGCAGCAAGAATGCAGCCTTATATTTCCCACAGAGAGAAGAGAATTTTAATTGAAACTTTAATAAAATAGGTTAGCAGAGATGGATTTTGACCTGAAAACCCTCTTACAGAAATTCAGAATCTCAATGAAGATGCTGTATATTTTTTGGTAGAATGGCTATAATTTTTCATCACAACATTTTCATTGATTTTTTTTTTTAATACAAAACAGAACACAGGAAAGCTCTACTTTTGAAAACCTGGAAATATTTTAGGAAAAAATGAATTTTTCCCCCAAAAAGAAGATTGATTTGCTTTCAACCCAGTTATGAGGCTTATTGATATAAAATAGTCCTGGGACCCTAATTCCCATTTTCAAAAATGAATTTGGTCCATAGGAAATCTCATTGATCTTCAATGAGATTTAGGCTCCTAAGCGGCTTATCACTTCTGACAGTATTGAAGTGATATTGTAGCTGTGATGGTCCAGGAAACATGCAAGAGACAAGGAGTTTTGTGAGTGATATCTTATAATTTTATCCCAACTATGCAATTGGTCAAATAAAAGATATCACTCCCCAAAATCCATTCCAATTCAATTATCATCTCTGATGATTTTACTTTTGCTATCTTAGATAATAACAGAGTAAATCTTTAATACTGCTCAGGGAAACTGTACCCCTTAATATGTGCAAATGTAAATTACTTCTCAAGCTGCTTAGTGATTCTTAGATCTGTTCCCCGACACCATCCCTTTAATGTGAACTTAGGAATCTCTTTTATTCTCAATATATTTTGCATATAAAAGATCACACGTACCATATCTATTATATAATACAATTTTCCAAAATGCAAGTTCTGTTTAGGTACAGTGAATATAATTAATAGAAACAATCATTTGAAGGAGCAGGCCTACCAATGGCAAATAAACCTATAAACCCATCTAAAAATAGCTCAGTAGCAAGTGAAACACATTCTAGTTCTTCATTATACTATATTACTACTATGTAGCAAAAACAATATGGTACATAAGTGGAAATAACACATAAGAAACAAAAGTTCAGAATGTACGATTAAATTTAAAGGTTGTATTAAAAAAAAAAAATCCACAAATAATGCTTTCTACTTGCTTGTAGTATGTTTACACTGCAAACATAATGTGCTGCTTTGCTCAGGCTACCTCCTGAACTTGAAGCCATCTAACTGCATTCATATCATGTGCTCAACACTTCATATTAGCACTACTTTGAGGTTAAAGAACAATGTGATGGTAACAATGAAAAGACAAGGTAAGTCAAAGCATTTCTTAGACTATACAATTGTCCAGGCCACTGTAGTTCATAAAACTTTATTTGACAGGCTCCAGAATATCATGCAAGATATTCTTGGGACACGTCTACATCACAAATCTACTGCATTTCACACTCTTGAAAGGTAAACACCCTAATATTACTGCGAGATAAGTGCATGCATGTGGCCAGTTTCTGGGGAGGTTCTCTTGTAATAATCTGATAATGTGACATACACTAAAATGAAGTAGTATATTTGGTCAACACTATGGCAAAAACGGTTTTCAACATAAAACAGAAGCTGCAGGAGGCAACTAATGAAAAACAGAAATGAATGTGAAAGAAATCTAGATGTATTTCTAGAGGAAATAACTGAGGGATGTAGAAAGAAAGCTGAAAAAATAGGATTGAGATCAGCAACAAAAGGAGCAGGCATGCTGTGTCAGATAAGAATATCAGACATTTTAGGAGCAGGAAAATGTTATCTTGCACAGCAGGGTTATACTGTACTTTAATTGAATTCTGAAAATTCACTGAAAAGGTTATGTGCAACAATACTATGTGCATTGAATTTCCATTATGCTAGTGAAATAGTGAAAGGTTTTCTTCCCTTAATCCAGTACCTGTCGCAAAATATTTTCTTCCATTTTAAGTTTGGACCAGTTTGTTTATTGTTTCTTGGAAAGATGCGTTTGACAACATACAACAAAAAACAATAGTTTAGAACTTTTCTATATGCCAAGTAGCCTTATTCCCCATATTGTGGACAGAACTGTATAGAATAGAGACAGTATAATCCATTACATATGAGACCTGACTGGGAGAAACGAAAAAGATGACACACACATAATGAGTATATGGGGTACAATTTTACGTCAGTCTTAATTGAGTTATTTTATAACATGCTTTTAGTGGGTTTATATTATAGGGTAATTTAGATAAAGGGAAAGGCAGGAAAAAGATTAGGGGGAAAAAAACAACACCAAGGGAACACGCAGTTGGAAAGGCAGAGAAAGAGATATATTCTTTCCATTGAAGAAACCACGGAAAGCAGGAGAATTAAAAATAAGACTGAAAGACAGGATAAGAAGGCTGTACAAGACTGAAGGAAGGGATAAGGAGGCTGTACAAAGCATCCAAACTCCTCCATGCATTATGTGAGGGCATAATGGCATATCGTTTTCCCTGCAGACTAAAACACTGCTGCAATCACAGCAGCATGTATAGGCATAAACTATGTAATTTAAAACTATCTAACCTGGGTAGTCCAGGAATGCAGCCATATTAGCATAGAGTTCAATGTGGTGTGACCACACAAGTATTTTCTATCTTCTTGAGCCTGCGCTGGGCTTTTGCATTTAGCGCCAAATGTCTTTCATTACAATGACTCCGCCACAAAGTTACTCTAGGGGAGATGTTAGGACATGTTGCAGCTTAATCCCTTCTCATGGGGCTGGGTCCCCTTCACAGTTCTTGGCTTGAGTGACAAAATGTACAAGTCATGAGTTGCTTAATGTTCCCTACATTTTAACACGTTTCATATAAGCCTAGAACTATATTTTAAAAGTATTTATTAATTTAAGCAGTTAAGCAAATTTACATAACCACTTTTGAGTAGGCAACCCATTACCATTACTTCTGTAAATACAGGTTAAACACTAACAGGAATTTAACCAAGGCATGCTATTTCACAAGCAGTTGAATTTTTAAACCAGTTTCCATGTTGTATAAATCTAGTCAGTAACATAAGTAGGGTAGGGTGAGTGGGGCACCAGCCCCAGGTGCTGACTTTTGAGAAGGCACTGGAGTTGCTTCCCAACTCCAAGACCTTTGCCACAGCCCTGCACTTCCCCTGCCCAACCATAGGAATAAGGCAGGGCAGCACAACAGCGAACAAGTGTTTCTGCAGGGGGTGGAGGGACAAGGTGTAACAGAACAGGGTTCCCCCTAGCTCCTAGGGAGTCTTTGCCAAAGCAGGTGATACCCTAATGCCCAGCAACATATTTGGAAGGTGGGGGAGTGGGGCATGAATGGGGCACCAGGGACAGCTTTTAGAGAGGCTGGCCACAGGACTGCTGTTATCCAAGCCATTGTGCCTATAGCAGCAGTGTCAAATGCTAAGTACAGATGGTTAAAAAGCCAAAAGTTGAATCAATTCAATCTTCACAGGGTAGTCTAAACTTCCTAGATTGAACTGATATGCAAGTGAACAGACATTTACTTTTGATTCTGGAAATGTTCTACATGCCTGTAGTTGCCCAGGACAGAATCTGGGTGGCACTATGGCATGCCTTCCTGATTGGCTGGAAAAAAAAACATCTTGGGTCAAGCCTTCCCCACACTGGAAAGGAGTTGGGGGGGGGGTTGCTAGGGAGGTGCAAGGCATCCTGGGATCTAGGGGAATGAGAGTTAATTTGAATCTGAGGAGGATCTGGGACAGAAATTCAATAAACCAGGTTAACTTAAATCAGTTAATTCTGATACTAAATCCATCCAGATTTATCTTAAACTACCTTTGGCTATTTTGAAAGTGGTTTATGTACACTGGCCTTCTGCTGTGTTACAGATTTGTACCAGTTTCTGATCACTTATACTGGTTTATATATGTAATTTATGTCCCTAGACAAGGAGCAGCAGCAGCAGCAGCCTTCATGCTGCAGAGAGCAAAGACAGGTAAAAACTTTGCTCCTCCTCTTCCCCTCTCCCCTCACCCCCTGCAACTATTCTGTGGTTGGCATACGTCACATCACTCCTCCCCCACCAACACCATTCCTGGAATTGAGCTTGTTATGCTTCTGTATCCAGTATTCGTTAAATTAAAAGAAAAGTGCTTTGTTAACACCCAGATACTTTTCAATGTGCTTTCCTTGATTTGAACACATCTTTTGCATCCTCATTTATAAATATGGTTTATATATAATCACCTGATTCATTGAAATAAATGCAAGGAGGCTTGAACTTGGACTTCTAAATATAGACATCCATTATGTTAACCTTAGCCTGAGGTTTTCATTCAATGTGTTCCTCAAAAAGATTCATTTAGTCTGATATATTTTCTCCTGTTTCTTTATATTGTAACAGGGCACCATCCCCAGAGGCAGTCTAGAATCCTTAGAGGCCCCCAAGAGTCCTTTCAATTGAATTTGCTTCTGGAAATAGTCTGACCTTCACTCTCCTGCCACATCTTGATGTTTCTTTGAGTTCTAAAAAAGCAGGCTGCCCCAGGCTTCCCAGATCAGGTCTTCACTCTCAAACATCCGGAGGTGAGGAGCTCCTGCCTTAAGGGCTAATTGCACAGCTCCATATCATCTCCATACCACCCCCTTTACCATGTCCCAGGCCTCCACTTCCCCTCTAGCCTCATCCACTGGTTTAAAAAAAACTGGTTTAAACTAGAATATAAACATTAAACCCCTATGCTATTATAAATTAAATAATAGAGGCTATGGAAAAGACTTACCTCCATCTGATGAGAAGAGAAGCCATAAGGACGGTGCACCAGAAAGTGAATGGAAAACCATGGCATTTCCAGCTGCACTGGAAAGTGAAAATAAAACCATGGCATTCCCAGCTGCCATGGCAAAGGGAAATAGAAAAGAAACTTGCTGAGGCTGAAGGAGCCAGGATCAGCTCCCATGTTGTTGTGGGCACGCTTTATAACAATGTCAGGACTGATTCACTGCCCAGAACTCCGAATCAGACATAAAAGGACCAGCAGTGAATCAGCAAGGGGGACCAGAAGTGAGGTCCCCAACTGGCATGGAGGGGCCAGATACCAAACACAGTCCCAGTCCAGGGATGCAGTGGCTACCCCAAGGTGGGGTTTGCTTGAAGAGTCAAAGCCAGAGATGGGTCTATAACTTACCAGAGGAGACTCCATGGATCTCAGAGATTCACAGCACAGACTGGATCCTGGTGGGACCAGATAGAGAAAGGACTGATGAACAAATGACCCATGGCAGGTATAAAACTTGAGTCCAGGTTGAGTTGCTGGGGATCATGACAATCTGAAACTGACAAGACGCATAAGTAAAACAAAATGTGGCAGGGAATAATCAGGTCAAATAACATCCTGATCCCTCTGTAATGAATAAAAAGGGTTGAAAGGATTGAGAATACCAAGTGTGCATAAAACCATCTCTGGTGGCCCAGACAACATCTTTGGTTGGTGTTAGGTGGGGTGTAGGGAAATCAGAGCCCCAAACAGGAAGGACAACTGGAACAACCAAAGAAAGATACCAGGAGGGATGGGATAAACCATCTTCCTCCCCATTAACAATTTTACAGCAAAGAGGTGGCAGACGAGACCTCCCTGGGGTGCTGACTGAGGTTCAGTACATTAACAATTCTGTTCCTTCCTTAAGCTACAGTGAAGCCAGAAAAATCCACAAGACCTCGATGCACAGGCAAAAGACATGGGAGACTACAGAGGCTATGAGCTTGCTTATCCTATGGCTTCACGTCTCTGGGTCACTTTAATTGGTGCTCCAACTTGCAAGGCTGGTTTCCAGATTCCTGGGGACTTCAGGAGCCTACACTCTGCTACAGCCTAGAATGTTTTTTCTAGTTAGCTCAGCCTAGGGCTTACATAGCTCTGGCCTGAGCTTTCAATTATGTGACAGCCCTCAGACAGCTGACCGGCCTGCAGGGCTACCCTTTAACCCTGACTCTGCTGGCAGGATGCACTCTGAAGACTCTGGCCTTAAAGGGTCTGTTCCCTTTCCTAGAAACAGGGCTAGGGTTCCCAGTTACAATATGTATAACTAGCCCTTTATTAATGTCAGTAAACCCTTTTTAAGCAAAAGAGGGCAACTAACTACGTGGGCAAACTTTGTTAAATTAAACATTTCATCATCCATCTCACTACTGTCATCTCAGCATCTTAAAGTTTCCCATTTCTTACCATACTTTCTTAGCTTCCAGTTTTGATAAATTCAGTAGTGATCACACAGTCAAAGTGCAAATAACTGACAGGTATAACTGAGATAGACAGGTCAAATGTATGGGCATCAAATCAACTTGTACCCTAGCCTTGAAAAGGTTTTTAGGAAACAGTAATGAAGTTTGCATCTGTGGTACTTATACCGGAGAGCTCTTCAGTTTTTTTTCATTTATCTAGAATCTTACAAAATAACCACAGACAGGCAATGCAACTCCAAAAAAAGAAACTCTTAATCTTTATCAGCAATATTCATCAGAGAAAACAGAAAGAAAGACAGACATCTCCATGTATTATAGAAGCACAAAGATACCATGAAGGTAATACTTATGCCTCAAATATTTGAGCAATGTCTGTGTTTGGGGACAGAATATTGCTCATTCTTCCAATAGGAGATCCTATGTTTCCCCAATAATAGTTTGTGTGAAATGATCATCAAAAGGGCTCTACTCATTTGTCCTGTTGAAGGAATGAACTGGGTTTTCATTAATATGAAACAGGTATGCAGCCCTGGCTGCCTTGGAGGAGGTTCCTGAGGTGAACCCCCCCCAAGGGGCTGTTCGTGCGCCGTCAACGCAGGGGGACAAGAAGAACAGAACCCGAAGGAGGATCAAGCGTCGAGTCCTGGTTGTTGGGGACTCCATCCTG
>JAGPOW010000290.1:35915390-35925868 GCA_030014935.1 Caiman crocodilus | reverse complement strand
GTTCTTGCTCCTACCTTGGGTGTCTTCAAGAGTAGACTAGATAGGTACTTGGCTGGGGTCCTGTGACCCCAGCACTTGCTTCCTGCCATTGGCAGGGGGGTCAGACTAGATGGCCTGCTCTAGGCCCCTTCTGACCCTAGCTACTATGAAACTATGAATATTGTTATCGGGCAAGGCATGAACTGCATCAACTTTTCTAAATAAATAAGTTACGTTACAACTTAGAATTATGTAATCAAACTAAATGCTAAATAAAGACATTATTTTCACAAAAAAACTGCATGTAGGGAAAAGCTATAACTTCTAAACAGACTGTAAAAACACAGACAATTTGAATGAAGACATTCCAAATGAACAGATGTTACTTTTTTCAGCAAAGGTATTTGTGAGATTTATTTGTCACTCAGGATAACTTGAATTTTATCCACTGATCATACAGGGTATATCAATTAAACACATTAATGGTTGTTATAGATGTGTTTGAGGCCCAAAGTCTCTACTGTGTGCCACAGAAACCACAGGGCACCCTTTTTTATTCTAATTCACCAAGTCCTTTGACTCCCTTGGCCTCCAGATCAATGCTAAACAAGATCCATCACAGTTGTTATATTGCTTGCTAGAGAAAGTTTTATATCATTGCTATAAGAAAGCAAGTAGTTACATGCACTTCACTGCTGTACATAACACTTCTGTTTCACAGAGTTGGTCTTTTCATATGAGTTCACAAATTTCTATATGTAAATGGTATTAAATATTAACTATTTTTGCCAAGAAAAATTGCTTTTGTTAAGATTAAAAAGACAGCAGTATGAGTTTATTCATGTTCCATCTGTTGTTCTATTTTCTCCAATGGCAACTTCAAAGCACTTTAGCATTATCGAGTGTTTGCTAAGGAATGCCAACATAATAGTCCTCCCTCAGAGAGGAAATCAGAAGAGTGCAAAAGTGAAAGTAATTCTCAGTCTCTCAGTTGGCTGTTTAAACCAATATTTAATTGTATGAGTATTTATTTCTATTGATTTTTTTAAGACTTATGGAGAGAAAATAACTTGCAGCCTTCTTAACAGAGGAACAATTACAGCAGGAGTCGGTATCCTTTACTGAATGAACAATGCTATTCATAAATGAAGAAAATTTCAAAGGTTTGTTCCCTGCTGTTAATTTTGCTAGTGTACTGAATTAGTATGGCACTGCTGGGAACAGCGGGAGCTCTTTATGATACATTTGCAAAAAGAAAAAGATCTGATGAGTGGTGTTAATCATTAAAAAACACAGTTATTGTAGGTGTCAAAAAAACAAAAGATCTGAAGTAAAACCCCTCCATTCCTCGCTTAATATTTTAGCTCATAGTAACTTTATATTAGGTTGAAACACTGGTTTGCACATGGGTTACAGATTCCTTCTAGATTGATGTTTCTGAGGCTCTTTATATATAAAAACAGATTCCCATTTTCCACACCATCCTCCAACCCTTAACCTTTGTGGTTAAGCCACCTCAGTCCTCTCTTTTTCAGTTTCTTGAATCGGTCTGATTATATGAATTAATAAATAAATCTGCAGATTTCAGGCTACTGAAGGAGAATGTTTAATCTTACTTGACAGTTTAAACATGCTTTTGTCCAGAAGCTGTTAAGGAGCTTAACTCAAAGCTGTATTTCATACCTCCCTTGAAACATTTTTAAATTACCTCATTTTCCACCTTATAATATCACTGTCTTGCTGGATGCTCAGATTGTAATTCAGATCTGGGGTATGACTACATAAATGGTTTTCATTGGCATGTTTGTATGTGTAGCATAGCATAGGACTGCAACTACTCTGCAAGGATGCATTGTAGTGCATCATAACCTACTTGTCTACCTGGGTATTCTGGGCATCTTCCATGAGGAACTGTTAATTATTTCTGTAAGACAAAAACTTACTATGTAGATCATGCTTCCCCACCACCCCACTTTCATGAAGGAAAGAAAACTAAGCAACCTACAAGTTTTCGATGTCATTCAGTTAGGGAAGGTGAGCTCCCATTTGTCAGATTGCATGCCAAAAGCAATTGAGTTAGCAGACATCACTGCTGAGCTCAAGGAGAAACAGGGTTCTGACCTGACCAGCACCCGAACTCACACCAGAGTGCTTGCAAACACGGTGTGAACAGAGTACTCTGTTATTAAGTTATTTGATGTCTCCATTGTCATTGTTGCATTGCAATCCTAATTGAAGCATTGCAGGACAAGGTGTCTTTTCCCCTGTGTGTACGTGTGCATGCGTGTGTGGGGGGGGGATGTCGATACATAAATCAATAGTTCTTTCAATCATGAGTAACCATATCAGACATAGCATGTATACATATCTACTCTGCACACCAGCCAGGTATCCTGGAATCAATAATCATCTTGCTGGAAATTGTGGCCAAGATCACTTCAGTAACAAAAATGTTTTCAGATATGTAGCTGTGAAATTTGCCTGCAGACTTCCTTCAATACAAGTTACGGTAAGTGACGTCTATATCCGTTAGGCTATTTCCAATCTGTTCAGGAATGACAAGCAAATCTGACTGCTGACCCACTCCTATATTCCTCTAATTACTTCTGACAAGAAAATCATGATGCAATCATACTATTTTGTAACCCATTTTTTCCCTAAAGCTTTAAAACCCTATAATCTATACAATACATTGCCACAACCATCTGCTTGTTCTTTATGTTGTTAGTAGAAGGCTGTGGCATTTTAATGCACTATCATGAGAGCAGTCAGAATCTTTCAATGTGAAGCAGGAGATGTCATATTACTTATAACTCACATGAAGTCTTTTAATGGCCCTTTTTCAGGAAATAGATGTTAAAAACAGAACACTCACATCATACTTAAAACTTCCTTGTTGAGGTTTCCTTTCAATATAAGAGGACTTCTGACTGAAACAGTGGAAGTAACAAATGGATATTTCTGTTCAGTAATCTATGAATTATTTTATTGTAACCAACATATTACTGTGCCAGTGCTAACGTCTCTTTTAAAGGGGATCTCTCAGAATCAAGCTTTTCCATTAAGGCACAGATCTGCAAAAGTGGTGATGCTGAGATGATGCTTGTATTATTTCTAGTGCCACAGTGCCTAGGAAATCCAATTGAGGAAGAGTGTCCCATTACACTAGGAACACAGAGTGGGCACTACAAAAATATAATAAAGAAATGGCCCATTCCTAGGCACCTTAAAAATTAAGGCACATTTTGGAAGCTCCATGGTATGCAGGAGGAATCTTTGCTCCTGTACCAACAACAAGAAGAGTTCAATTGGCCAGTTGATCCAATTCTACTGCAAAGCAATGGCCGCAGATACAGTGTAAAGTAGCGTGAACACTATGAAAAGAACATTGTTCTATAAGGGTTTCACAGCAATAAGTGTAGATAACATCATTATCTATATTTCTGAAGGCAGCAATACAATATTTACAAATTTTAAAATGCAATATTTAATGCTACACAATATTTTTCCAAATTGTGATCCTGCAAAGCTTTCAAATTTAATCACTATGATTTTGTGTCTTGAGTCAAAGAAACCTTACTTTATTTCTTTTAGTCACTGCTGGCTTTTCTTTAGTTTGACATGAAGTTTTCCAAAGTTGGTATTCGCATATCTTGGAATGATGTGACTCTGGCAGGTGAGAGAAGCATTGCATTAATTTCTGAGACAGAAATAGATTCTTTAGATTTCTGACTGATTTTAGGAGGGCTAGGGGGCACACACTAAAATTATCAGGAGACAGTACTAAACTAAAAAGAGAAAGTACATTTTTATATTACCATAAGAGGTTGTAGAGGCAGGAATTATAACTAGGATCAGAAAAGGACTAAACAAATTAATGGAAAATAAATCCATTAATAGCTATAAACAGAACAGTCAGGGATATGTATCTAAACAAATGATGGTAGATGCTAGGGAGACAGTGGCAGGGGATGAATACCTTTAACTATCCTACTCATTGCTCTCCATCTGAATCATCCATTCCTGACACTGGTAGAAATAGGATTCAGGGTTAGATGACCTATTGGTCTGATTCCATATGGCACTTTTGTACTTATGGGTAAAATTTCACCCAAGATGCCCATCTGCAATATACATTTTCATTCTGTTAACATTTGGAATTTAGCAACCATAAATGCTAGGATTTTAGATAGAGAGGGGAAGAGAGAGGGAGATGAAAAACCCTGGCTTTTATGGTTGAAATACACATGTACAAGTGCACATGCACACATTTCTGAAGTTATAGGAAGGTTTTCGTTGCTCCTCCACACAGAACAGGCTAATCTATTAAAACAAAGAATCAGTTCATACATGTACATCCTCCTGGCCCCTCTTCACTCTCTTCCTGATGGTTGATATCACCATAGTACAAGTAGGGAAAGCATTTGTTCCTGGTCCCTGTTTTGGGAAAAGGGACTGTATTAGGGATTAGACTTGCTTGTGCCACTCCATCCATAACCCAAGAGAAGTTTAGCTTGTTCCTGTGGAAACATGGCTTTCTAGGTATTTTAAAAATGATCAGAAAAAAAATAGTGTTTCTTTTCAGCTATTTTAAACTCCATATCAGTGTTCACATTACACTTTATATTTAAAACAATTATTTCCTAATTTCAGAAGTAGTCTTCCTATTTCACTTTAAATTCATTTTTCCAGTAAATTAATCTCTTAAGTATACTTTTAAATACTCTATATCAAAAAGAGATAATCATACCATCAGAGTCCATCATAATCAATTTACAGATGTATTATTATAAGCCGAATGCCAGGAAAGTTCAAATTTGTCAGCTTAAGATAGATTTAACTCCTAACCCCCGAAAAAGTTACTAATATATAGTGTTGTTACATAATACTTAAAACAACTCATTTCCATATAAAATTTAATTTGTATTAAGGGGATATATTAAATCAATTGAAATAGTCTGAATCAGTAAGACATATCACTGAACCCGTTGATTTGATTATAATTATAACCATCCTTCATGAAGAAACTTAAACACCACAAAAGTACAGTATGTTACAGGACAATAGTTAAATAAATACATTTGTGCTTTACAGGTGGGCTGTTCATTTAGGAAACAAAGCTACACTAGGAGTCTTTATTTCTACAAGATTATTGATTATAGAAATTGCTTATTTTGTTAAAATGTCCATTCAGTTAAAAGTCTCATCGAATGGACTGATGAAGGACATCAAGATGTGGCCCCATGAAAATAATGCAAATGTTTTTCAATATTTATATTGACAATGCCCCAAAACCCTTATCACTTCCATAATTGATTGGTTTATTCAAGCTAGAATAGTAATAAGAACTTCATATTTTACTGCAGTTTTAATAAGATGACTTTGCTCTAAATGATCTTGACTTATTTGTTCTCTTATTTGAAAAAATTGATTTTGTTTTGCCATTGTGGTTGGTTAAAAGCAATAAAAGTTCACCATGCTTCATTTAAAGTAATATTTAATTTGAAGAATGAAACATTCTATTGCAGACGCTTAGCCCAAATTTGTGAATCTCCAGGACACACTGAAAAATCTCTATCCTGAACAGATGTTTTAAAAAGTCTCCAAATAGTTGGATTGTTAGGTTTCTATTGGAAAATAATACTGAAGTGGGGGCGGGAGCAGTTGTTATGCAATGACTTGTTAGCAAGAAACACTGTGGGATAAGCTGTAGTTTTATATTATCATGGGGAATTTATATACATACGTTTTCATTCCCTGATGCACCAGAGCCGCAGCTTTGGAGTGCACTTGGTTAATCGAGTCTGCTCCACATGCGAGCTGATGCGAACTGCACTGTGCTGCATGCAGTTGTATAAATGGTGAAAAGCTCATCAGCGTGCAGAAAATGGTGGCCGTGAACTTTTGAACTAAAGCACCTCCAAGGTGTTTTAGTTCTAAAGCATGCCACTGTCATGTTCTCATTGCTCATATCACTGGTTATACAACTGCACTCACTGCAGTGCCGGGTGCTTTTCAATGTGCCTGCTGCTGCAGTGCATGCATGTGTATAAATGCCAATGGAGTGTGTGAATGGATTGCAAGTAGCCTAGAGTCCAGTACAAACACTTTTTTATTATATGAAAATCAAAGTGTATGTACATTAGTATAGATTTCCTGTACATTTTACTGTACTAATTTTATGTACATTAGTCTAGATTTACTGTTAACTGTATGGACTGATATAATGGCAGGTTCTGATCCTTCAAGCTGCTGTATGCAGCAGTACCTAGAGTTACTCTGTATTGCCTCACAGGTCTGGTGAGGCACAAAGGTGCTTCAGTGTGGGGGCTGTCTGTTGGCTAGCTCTGTACTGAAGCACACTGACCCAGCCAACTGGGGCAGCATCTACACATGCTCTGCCACACACAAAAAAACTCCACAGCAGAGTAGTACTTGTATTTAGTAAATATTTACTAAATACAAGTACCACCCTGTTGAGGAGTTTATTAGTTTCTTGTGCCCATGCAGAGAGGCACGTGCATAGATGCCAAGACATTTACTGCATAGTAAAAAGTCAACTGTACAGTAAACAGCTTACGTAGACTCACCCACAGAACAGTTTGAAGGACTGGGGGTTAAGCCATTAAACTAACAACATAGAACAATGATCTAATGCTAAAAGGTCAATCCCAGAAAGCTGTACTGCTGACCCATTCCTTTGCTGTTCCATCACTGTGGACAATATAATCAACTTCTTTGTCACTCTGGACTATATTCTTGAATTCATGGTTTGTTTCTTTGTTTGCTTTTTAATCATTTATATAGGACCTGCCTAAAGTTTTGCTGTCTTTTGCTGTTCAATTTTACCAACAGCCAACCCTAACTCTCTGCCTCATGCCAAAACATTTATCCAAGCACGGTTTCATACTGTGAGAATAGTTTGTCAGCTGTAGATCAATAATGTAAATAGTAATAAAACGCAGTTTAAACTGTGTGGCCTGATTCACATGAGCAGAGGCGTGTCTTTACAGCATCACAAATATTGTCACTATATTGTGCTGCAGTGCATGCCCCTGCCCGTATGCCTTGCAGTGGGACACATTGTCCCACTGCTCCATGTGCTGTGGGGACGGAGCGGGGGCTGGCTAGGACCAGGATGTCTCAGTACAGACTAGCCAGCCACTGTATGAAGGCACCCCGTGCCCTGATGAGCCAGAAAGCAGCACACGGACATAAGGAAGCAAGCAGCCCAGGGCTGTCTGCTCCAGCATTTACGTGCTGCAGAGACCCACTGCGAAGGCACCCTTCACCCCAATCAACCACACCCTGGCTGGCTGGGGCACAGTGTGGCTCAAGACGAGGGAGCAAGCTCCCCTGGCTCTGCATGTCTCTACATGGGTGCTCCACTGTCAAGCCCCTGCACCTTAGCACATGGAGCCCCAATGCTGAGGCACTGCACCCTAGGGAGCAGCTGGCTGGAGCACAGGGTTCCTCACCATGAGGGCTCCATTGCAGAGCCCCAGCCCTAAGGCACAAGGAGATAAAGGAGCAGCCAGCCCACAGCTGCCTGCTCCCCTGTCTCAAGGCACACTGCACCCCAGCCAACTGCTCCATGGTTGGCTGGGGTCCAGGGTGCCTCAGCACAGTGGCTCCATAGCACAAGGAGATAGGAGAGCAAGCAGTCCTAGGCTACCTGCTCCCCCATTTGTGTGTTTAACTCAGTGTCCACCACTTTCGCATGGTTTGTCATGCTTTTTTTTCCAGGGTTTGGTTTTGTTTTGTTGCTACTGGGAAATCCTGGTAACAAATTTTGCCCCAGCACTGCAAATTAGCAGTTCCACCTGATTAAAGTACAGCTTGTGTAGTTTGAGACACTGCGAAGAGGTCTGCAGCACCCCAAAGCACATGTGCCTGCATGTCTGGATCCAGCCTATGTCTTTTTATTCCAGATAAAGATCACATATAGTGTCACACACTTGAGTTTTTTTTAAATACCAGGGTGTTACAGGTTTGTTAGTGTGAATTATTCTTCTTGAAAAATTAGTACCACAACACAAATGCATGGTATGTTTTCTTCCTCTTGTCATGCACCCATAAAAGGCTCATTTCATTTTTAGCTATTTGGCAGGTTAAAGCAAGTCAATGAGATTAAAAGGTGATGAGCTATTTATAAAAACTGTTAAATATATAATTGTACATGAATACATGAGGCTATAGTTGCCCATTCATTGTTTGGTTTTATAGCTCTCTTGACAATTTGATTAATAAAAATACTCATTCTGAAGGCATATCACAGAAGAAATACCTTATTCCCACACCTTTTCTGAAAAAAAAATACATGTTTTTTTTTAAAACACAAACACTGCTCTAAAGACTTCTGGGCTGTCTTTTATGATTACACCTAAATCCACCAGCTTTAAAATATGACACTATCTCTAGAAGGAGACAGATTCCCATTTTTAATAGTAAAGAACCTAATGCTAAGTTTGGGGGAGGAATGATATTCTAAATATATATTTTTATTAGACACTGAAGAAAAAAAATATGAAAAATACCTAGCAGGTACTAATCTTCTATTTATTTCTGTATATCAGTATAAATTCACTCAGTAAAATTTTATTTTGACTAAAGTTCACTGGTGTATTACTGATTATTAATCATGTGTATTCTATTTCACTAGCAATAACTTAAGTTTGTGGTCATGACCTCTATTTACATACTGTTAGGCCCATCTGCTGTTTTCTTCTCTTAAACTATGGAGCAAAGAGTCCTGGCGCATGAGGACTGCTCACTTAAGAGTTACCAAAGTCTGAAAGGACAACTGATTTTTTTGGTTTTTGGGGGTTTTTTTTACTTATAATGAAGATGGCATAATTGGAAGCTTCAGTTCTGTAGCTACATTACAATCCAAAGTTGAGATCCTGAAGCCTGATGCTGGGGAGTTTCACAGAGCCAGAACTTGAAACCATTGATTTTCCAACTGTGTTCTGTGGAATCTTGGGGTTCCATTGTTGGCTTAAAAATGGTATTTAAAGGCCTGTTTTTTTCAGGAATTGGCATATAGGCTTGAACTCTTATATGCATTATAAGAGTTCAAGATGGGCAGCACGGGTTAAAGGGATTTCTAAAGAGGTTGGGAGATGTACGCACAGCTTCTTATGGCCCTGAAAAGACGGGCTGTCTAGCAGAAGGCCAATGGATGGACACAGCCTGAGAATGAAGGGGGGCATAATATAACACAACCTTCAAGGCAGACAGGTTGGCTAACAACAAGGACTTACAGCCCGGGAACCAAAGAAGTATGTACTATACTTAACACAAGATAAGTGACACCAGCAACAAGGCCCCAGAGCAGCAGCCGATCATCTAGGTCCTGAGATGACATCTGCCTCTATTAACACAGGAATGCAGAGTGCAGCCATTTCATGTGTAGCCAAAGCTGTAGCCTTTCAGAACACAAAAGGGAGCTGAGAGACTATAGCGTGCTTTATTCTTTCATCTCACTGACCCGTGACAACGAATGGGCAGAAAAAGTGGAAACTGTTTTCCCCTCATATTACCATATTTACTCAAACACAAGATAAGATGTTTTCACCCAATCACCATGGGGAAAAGGCTCCTCATCTTACAGCTGCATATAAAAAAAACTTCATCAAATACATTGTTCACCATTAAACTGCTGCCAAAAGCAGCATGTACTTAGTAATGAAAACTATGAAGTTGATCCAATATAGCCAACACTGAGCATGACTATAAAACACATGGACTATTTTGGGTAAACATACGGGTGGGAACATACCGCAGTGATAGGTTAGGACAGTACATATGAATAAGATATATGCTAGTATCCATTGTACTCAGTCCCCCCCAACGCAGATTATTTTTCAAGTCATGCTGAGCTACTACACTGAATGCATTCTCACTTAACACTTCACTCCCATAGTTGAGCTACACCTTTCTTTCCATTTCCAATTATTCCTATTCCTTCGCAAGTCTTAAATGTCTGGCATACATCGCTAAATGGGACCCCAAACACCATGTAGAATCCTTCTAGTCCACCTAGAATCCTTCAGCCACCACCTCTCTCAGACTGTCGCATATGACTAGTGTGGCCCCACCCTTGATGAGGTGACCAGGAACACATTACCCTGTGTGTCATCTGCATATAAATTTTTGTAGGATCCCAGGAACTCATGACAAACACCTGGTTCCAGTCATGAGTAGTGGTGGAGGGTGGCAGAGTGTGTACTAATTTGCACATGGATACTTTCTGGGAGGTGCTGGAGTAAACACTTATACTGAGAAGTGTTGAGCTGTGGGGTCATAGTACCATAGTATCTAGGGTCAGAAGGGGCCTAGAGCAGGCCATCTAGTCTGACCCCCTGCCAATGGCAGGAACGAATGCCAGGGTCACAGGGCCCCAGCCAAGTACCTATCTAATCTACTCTTAAAGATGCCCAAGGTAGGAGCAAGAACAACTTCCCTAGGAAGCCGGTTCCACATCCTAGCCACCCTAA
>JAGPOW010000290.1:35871256-35909295 GCA_030014935.1 Caiman crocodilus | reverse complement strand
TCTCGGCAATCTCGCGATATCTGATCTGTCTAGCAGCCAATAAAAGGGGAAATCAAAGCCTAGCACGGGAAAAAGAAATTAGCTAGAGTCCGTTCGTTCTTACCCTATGGGCCTGTCAGAATTAAGGCTCCAGAGGTGTGACAGTTACCTATACATATTGAATGCTATAAGAATAGAGAGGTTTTGCTGTAATACTTCAGGGCCTTGTTACACATTTCAATTGAACTGCTCAAATGTTGATCGGTGTTAGTGCTAGCTCAAGTTTGGAGCAGTCACACCTTAAGGCTAAAAATCTTTTCTGATTGCCTCCCACCTGCACAGCTGTGACTTGTCACTAGAGGACTGGCAAGTAGGGGCTGGACTAAGAGCTATAGCTGTGAGTTGCCACTCTGGAGCTGGTAACCCAGGACGGACTTCTATCCATGCTTTAAGTAAGGGTGTGTGAAAAATGGGGAGGCATGGGTGACTGGTGCCTCCCAAATCTGGGGGGACAGCAGCGGGACAGGACTGGGGGGATGGGTCTCCCAGTGGCCAAATGGTGACCAGAATGTTAGAGGGGCACTAGCACTCTTTATGCCCCCGTACTAGCCAGAGTGTTCGCTTTCAAGGGGGGGCACCAGCACTCTCAGCACACATGCCCCCACCCGCCCCCCTCCTACGTATCACATATGGAGTGGGAGGGGGAAGAGGTAAGGCAGAAAGGCAGGAACATGAAGCTGAGAAGCAGACAGTTAATGGGATGAAGGTGGGTAATGAAATAGGAGGTGGAAAGGAAGTGGGGAAGAGTGGTGAAATGAAGTCAGCCAGCTACTGGAGGATAAAATAAAAAGAAGTTTAAAGAATTAAAAAGAAATAAAGAGCAAGTAAATTATAAAATGTCTCATGTTTTAATTAGGATTGTGGTGTATGTGTGGGGGAGGTGCTGGAAATGATTCCCAGGATGGCTGGAAGCAGTAAGGGAAGGCTACTACCCTTATCCAGGGAAGGAAGATCTAGCTCATGGGAACCCAATCCAACCTTCTACCTGTTTTCTTCCATGCTACTCCCTCTAGACCCTGCTCCCAGCCCTGTACATGCCCAGCAGACAAGTTAGCTGGCATGTGCTTTGTAGGTTGTTTGCATGGAGTTGCATCACTGGGGGTGGGAAAGTCACATTGCTAAGAACAGGAAGGCGAGTTGGCTTGCTGCCAGAACTGCCCCCTGGGCAGTAGAGTTCAGGGCATGGAAAGATGGTCCACACAGAACAGGAAAGTGGGGAGGGGACACTGCATCCTGGCATGATGGAAGACTACAACTTGGGCAACTCATCTGTGGGAAGTGGCCACACATGAGTGGAACATGATCTGGGTAACATGGAGTAGAGCTTAATCTATCCAGGCATGTAACTTTAAGACATCTAAAGTGTGCTTACAACTTGTTTAGGTATTAATGTATAGTCAATCCCAGCAGTAAGAGCTCCAGGAGCCGCCTAAACATAGAATATATAGGATATCTCATTCTAGGCTAATTTATTTATAAAGTGGTAACATTCCCCAATATGATTTTTTACAGGGGGAATAAAAAGAGAAGCCAGGTGAATAGTTCACAGGTACAAACTTAACATTAAAGCCTTCAAGCAAACATGACATGTCAATTCCTTCAACTAGCCAGGGGGAAATGTTTCTCACTAAATGCTTCAAAGGCACTGTTTCTACACCGACCATATGTTCATGACTCTTAGATCAATCTCTAAAAATGTTTGATTCCCTTTCTGTTGAGTTTGCAACCAAGTTACTATTACTTCCACATATGCTTCATATATTACCAACATAGGATGCATATGAAAGTAACATTTAGATCACCCTAATCATAGAAAGTGTGGCTGTATGAGCAAGCATCACAGGGCTTAGGTCATCCTAAAAATGGCATGCCCAGTATAAAGTTAATTCTCATCAGAGGACAACTGACTTTAGATTGGCATGGGTTAACCCAACTGAATGGACATTTGCACAAGTTCCCAGCACAGACCTGGGCTAAGCAAGCCCATCCACTCTCCACTTCCCCAGGGCAGTGATGTCTGTCCGCACCCCCTCCTCCCCTCCCGCAAGCCTGACCAGGCTATTTTTTTTACACCCCCACCACCCCAACTAGTCCCCCCTAAGACCGGGCAGCCTCCCTACCTCCCCTGAACCCACTAAGCATTCACATAAATCTGCTAGTTTCCTCCCCACCATGGATTCTGAAATGCCCTATAGCTTTAATTGGTCAAAAATATGTACATTTTAGAAATCTATTTTTAAATCCTAAAATGTCTAATGCTCAAAGAAATGTAATTTTGGAATGATCTCCCACATAAACAGGAACCTGGACTGCTTTAAGACAGAACTTGACAAGTTTATGAAATTCATAATTTGATAGAATAGGGATTCAATAATCAGCAACTATAACATATTGATTTCAATATTCAGCATCTGCATACTGCAGATGATGGCCAACTCTTTTGTCCTGCAAAAGACATCTGTTAATCCTAAACTTTCAGGATAACCGCTGATTTCCAGTAGATAACCATGGTTTTTGCTCCTCATCGTTGCCTGCCCCAGCATCCCACCCAAATGCTTGATTTAGCCATTTTGCTTATCTTGGTGGCACAGGGCACCCCCTCGTCCAGGCTCTTTTTGTCTGGGCACAGTTTAACTTAAAATCCCCTTCCCTTAGAGAGGGAAGACATTTGTTATGTCCATTTTCCCTGCTGCAGCAGGTTGATGATATTGTGAAAGTGTGTGTAGACACAAACACACAAAAGTATATACATATATATATTTTACCAAACATGATTTTCAACATATATACTATATGAAATGAGTAGTCTCTAGTAAATGTATAAAAATTACTTCCTCAAATTTGAAGAATTCTTTATTTTACTTTTTCTATACAGATTACAAGTGTGTTCTAGTACATGTTCTTTCTTCAAAGGAAAATAAAGAACACTGAATTTATATAATCATCATCAAAGCAGTTTTAAGCACCACAAAATGCCTTTAAAATAACTGTTTGGTAGTTTATACATTGCAAGGTGTCATATTTCACAGATACCTTTACATTGAAAAATTGCCAATGAATTCAGTGAAAAGAGACCTAAAATATTATTGATCCTATCAAAAACAACAAACACAAAAAACAAACATAGATAAAAAACTGGTCTACTATTTTCTAATTGTATTGTATAAGGGTACAGTATAAATATATAAAAATTCCCTAGAATATTTCATTAGTTAGGCTATAATGTGGTAAATGAAAACATGTATCAAATTAATCACTGGCATATTCTCTGTTACTTTGGATTATAATGTATTTGATTGGGTGTTTTTCTTTTGTTTGGTTTTGGTAGTCCCCTGCTAATATTCAATTATAATTATTGTTTGTACTTTGGTAATCCCTAAAAACCTCAATAAAAGTGAGTTAGGAACTGAACACCCATACAATTAAAGATAGTCATCAAACAAAACTTCATACAAAGTTAGTCTTTGAACAGTGCAAACAAGCCACAAGAAACAGCAGCTCACCATAAAGTCCCCTAAAAAATGCATTAAATAAAGGAGCAGAAGGGAAAAAGAAAGAGATTTTCATCTTAACTTGTGGTAGAAAACATTTTCAGGCAGAAAATATTATTTTAACTGACCCTTCATTAAAAGATAGCTTGTTTTCACCTCTTTAATATTGTATGTTACAGAGAATTGGAAATAAAGGGCATTTTTTCATGTGCTCCAGGGGTTGGGGGGGAATGCTTTAATTAGATTGGCTCTGAGAGCCACTTTAATTGAAGTGCCCACAACATCTTGAGTATTCAGCCTTCCATGCTTCAAAATGGCAGTGGGGGCATTTAACTAACTCTTGTTCAATGCAGAGGCTCCTGGGGCATGCTAATTGACATGCTCCAGCAGATTCAATTGAGTCTGTTCCGGTGTGTTGTAATTCCTGTGTGTTGGAGCAGTGTCCCCACATGTCTACAGGCACCCAAAGATATTTTCTTTCTTAGGAGGATGTGGGTATTGCAAGCATTCAAAATAATAAATAGTTTTACCCCAAAGTAGTTCTACTGATTCATCTCACCTGTGATGAATGAGCCCAGATAAATCTCAGCCTTATTTTGTAAGAAATTTCCTCACGTTTATTACAGGGCACACTGACACACTGATTTAATGATAGGCTATCTATTATACCCATTGCATTTTGAATCTCATTTACAGAAGAAGTGACTTCATCCTGATCCAATACAGCAAAGGCTTCTTTTAGTGATAGGAAAATATATACACGACACTTGATACCATTATTTGTTAAAAGAACTATACTATGAGCTTTCAGTTTAAATCAAGTTTCGCACCACGAAAGAGATTCACAATAACATTAAGAAATATATTTTTTTCCAACTGCCAGTGATTTAGAAATGTCAATAGCATGGTACCTGATAACAAATGCATTATTTTATTTAAATGGAATGTAAAGCCAAAATTGAGGGATTCATAAAACAAAAGCCTTCTAAAAAGATGTCTGAGTCATTTCATTAGAAACCCTCTGAGCAACAAGTTTAAATTGATAACATTAATAATAAGCTTAAAATATAACTTGAATTCTCCAAAGAAATGTTTGTATTCTCTATAAAGTTTAATGCTGGCTCAACACCAAGTTAAAAAAGAAGTAACAAAATATTTTAAGAAGAGAAAAAATTAAAAAGAAAGAAAAGAAAAATGAAAGTGGGAAGCAAAAAAAAGCAAAGAAATATTAACAAAAATGGATCATGAGAAAAACAATCTTTGATCAAGGAACTTTTAAATATAATTATACCATGTTTACTTTACTGTGGATACCAATTCGTAATAGAATCCTTAGCAAATAATTAGGAAGTTTAATTACTCATAAATAATTTTAAGGCAACTCATAAATAATTTTAATCTCTCAGGCAACTTTAAATTATTATCCACAATAGTATTATTACATGTATATCTATTGGATATATTCATCACTAGTAAAAAACCACCCCCAATAAGCTTCTATTCCAGTTTTTTTGCCTCTTTATACTCATATTCTTTTTAAGGGACAAAATGCACTTAACAACAGAGCTTCAGGGAAGATGTACCAAAAGGAAGAAAACAAATGTAAAGAAACATATTCTTGCTAAAGTAAATAATTAGCCAACCCAAACAAAAAATGTTCGTCCTGCAGCAGAGATCATAAAGTTACTATTGCTGGACCAGGTAGGGCAGTGAATTACAGGATATCCAAAACACCTTGCTGTTAGCAATAGCTGATTGGATTACTAGAAAAATGCATTATGGAAGAAATGCACAGATGAAAGTCTAATAGCTTGGGACTTCAAATCATTGCCTTCAATTTTGCCTAGAAAGAATAGAAAAACGTTATAAAGATAGAAGAATTAGTGAAATGTATCCAGTTATTAGTTAACCATCCAGACAGCTCTATGATATATCAGCTCAAGTTTCTGAAAAAAACCCATCAAGGGCTACCTACTAGCTAATACTACAGGTTACCCACTGTCATCATCAGCAATCCTTCAGTTCTTGTTCCGCTTTCTGTCTAGTCTTCTGTAAATTAAATGTAGTAATTGAATATATAAAAGGGAATTTCAAAGGAGTTAGATGCCTAACTTCCACTGATTTCAATAAGAGTTCAGCATCTCAATAACTTTGAGGATCCAGGCCTAGGATGGATCTAGAAGATGCTTAGTCCAAGCACCTCATCCTCCTCCACCACTGTATCACTCATGAGTGTTGAAGACAGTCATTCTCTCTAACCAGTGCCCCCCACCCAAACTATCTCTACTCTATGGGAAACAATCAATTGTGCCAGCAGTCAATCTTGAAGCATCTCATGGAAATTCACTGATTGGAGGCTACGGTTGAAATGGAACTCTTTGACTAGACAAGTCAAAGGGGTGGCGCACTTTCAGAAGAACTAAAAATGCAACTATGTCCACATACAATTATGACCATAAGACTGAAAAAAAATGAATGGCAGAATCTGATACCTTTCATGTAAACTTCTACTAGTTAATTTTACTGCCTTAACAGAATATCTATTGCTGTTCTTAGGGTACAAATCAGTGTTTCAGGTATTTCAACACCAAGTACATGTTATTTAAAAAATTAGTCAATCAGATTTATCAAAAGATAATGACCGACCAAATTGTAACAATTGCTCCCTGGAGCCCAACCATGGATTTAGCTACTACTCTTGATCACATAGAAATTTTTGTCAGTCCTTGGAAAAAAACAGAATTAAAATCAAGGAAAATAAAGTTCCAAACAAATACAGTTGTTCAGTTACTAAAAATCCAAAACAATTACAAAAATCCAAAACAAAACCAGCACCTGTTGTTTATGTATATTTTCTTCATGTGTCTCTATGAGACATTTTTAAAAAAGATTATACCTTTGAAGAATAATTGCAAAAAGAATTTGCCAACACAGTATTTTCTTTAAATAAGATTGAATCCTTTCTTCTCCTTTTTGTTGAAAATGTGGTGATGTCACTACGTTCAAGAAGTTGTGATGTAAATGGGAGTTTCTTCCTCTTGATGCTGTTGGGGGCTTCCTTGTTCTCATGGAATGAGGAAGCCCCTACCAGCATCAAGAGGAAGAGCATGAAAAGTTTAGGGCATGGAAAAGAGTAGGGCACAATGAGCTGCACCCTTCTTTCAGAGAAATATATACTTGCCTCCTTTAAACACAAGTTCAAGACACACTTTTTACGGCTTGACTAGATTTAAAATATTGGATATTCCTAACATTGATTTCATGGCATATTTCTGGTAGCATCTTCAGCTGATGAATATGTATGTCATTAAACAGAGTGCACACAGATTTAATGGGCTTTTGAACTTAGACAGAATATTGAGTATCTACAGTTTTTACTCTTTTCTGATATAGTCCTTTATTTCCATTTGGGAATCCCTATCATTTTGTGTTATCTGCTTGGCAAACAAAATCTTGAATAACAAAAAAAAAATATATAAATAATTACCTTTCACCCACTTCCACTATCCTCATTCTCCCCACCTCCCAACAGATAATTTGTGCCAGTGAGAGTTGGTGGTCAATATTTAAGGACATCCAGGTACATAATTTCTTTTTACTTCATGAACTGTAGGACACAGACTGGACATAACAAAATGCTGCACATCTTGTGACTGAGGCTGCTAGTGTTTTCTCACCTCACTTATTCACATTGTACTAAATCAGAAACTCCTTTTCAGACTCCTAAAGCAAACAGTGAGTGCCAATCTTTTCAAAATTCCTAGACATTGGTATAATAAGTATGCATGCATAACATAGAACCTGGGTTTTGATAGTAAACACTGGTTCAGTGCTGGTTATTTCAGAGCCTTTAAATATTTGAAGTTAGCTATGAATTGCAAAGACTTTCCTTTACAACAGATTATTTTGTCTTGTCCAAAGGCCATGGCTTTCACTTTTGTCTTGACTCACTCTTAGACCCATATAGAGCACTGATCTCTTGAAAGCATTTAGGGCCTCTGCAAAAAGTCAAGGTAAAAATCTGAATAGAAGTACATCACTAACAAAGAGAAGATCAGCATTTTTGTAACATATGGAAGGAAAAAAAGAATCTTTCAGAACCAAAAAAAATTATTGTTTTCTTTGAATACATCATCCATGACCCACTCTGACCTCCAAAGTCATTCTGAGAACCAAGAAAAGTCAAAGAACCAGTCTGACCAAAATGAAATATGCAAAAACATAAACATAGATACATTTTAAACCAAACTAAATAATTAAATACAGATGAACTATAAATGACCAAGCAGAACAAAGATGGCATATTAAGCAAATGATTGCAATTTATAAAATGTGAATTTATCTTAACAAATACCAATCTTGTTTACTTTTGAGAGAATTTAGGATTTAAAGGAATTGATTTTTAAAGTATTTAAAAAGCCTTTAAGAGGTGGCCAGCTCATTGAGGAAAATGACTTCTCACCTAGGTTTCAAATTAAATTTTAAATGGGTACTTTTCTTTGTCGATCTTCAGAAAGCCTGTTCAGCAAGAATTGCAGTTCAAGGCTGAGGAGCTAAAATTACAAGGTGAACCCAGATTTTTGTATTCTATTTCCTAGTTCAATATCAAAAGGCTTAGTAAATGAGGTCATTTTCTATAGCATTCCTAAAAAAATCTACTTTCAGTAAATATTCATATGCCTATTTTTGTCCCCTATTTAAGCCATATTTTGCCCTAAACCTGGTGTAAAATGCACTCTAAGCAACTTTATCCTACTTCTTTTGACCTCTCATTCATGTATCTAAAAATGATTCTCAACTCTGACAGTCTCTCATCTGTTCATTTTCTTTGGCTCTTCTTTTCTTACCCAAACTTTGCTCAAGCTAAAGCTATGTTACATTCCCTTTAAGCAGCTTAGGGAATACTAGTCTTTACATGTTATGTGTAGGCAGTATCCTCATGTTGCTATCCTGATTGTTCAGACAAAATGTTTTGGAATCCCAAAACATCAGGAAAAAAGTATAAGTAAATCAGCAGATAAGGGAGTCAAATGTGTTTCAGAAGTCTAAACAAAGCAGGAACAAAGGATGGTGATCTATCCAGAATACTTTCTGCTTTAAAAACCCAGTACAAGTTTAATATTGGGCTTAACAACAGAGTTGCAGAGTCAGAGTTCTGTTTTAAGTGAATCCAAACATGCTTATGTAAAACGAATTGACTTCTCAAAATTGTCTTTCAAAATTTGAATGTCTTTTAAAACCTAGAATCATCAAATAAGTTACTGTTTCTTCTTATCATTAATCTTCAGGGACACTTGTCTCAATTTGGTAAGGAAGCTGTTTCACCATCACTAGATAACCAGTTAATTCCCCAATTAACAAACAATAATTTTATACTCAAATGATTACTTGTGTTAATAACTAGTGATAGAATCAAATTATCTTGCTTTATTTGTGCATAGTAGTACTCAATCATACCAGACAGTGATTTGGGGTTTGCATATCAAACACGTAGATCAACCTCATAAGAAAGTTTGTGCCATTCAAAGCTTTTAATTTTTAAACGCATTTCTTAGAACATATTTCTAAGCTATAGATGTTTTCTTAAAGTTGCATGTGGGCTTTATGAAAGGAATTATTTTATTACAAATATGTCTAGAACTATTAATATGAGCTTAAATCTTAGTGAGTTTTGTGTTTGTTTTTGAGATACAGAAAAGGAAGAGAAGCAGCTCTTAATTTAACCTATATATGATTCAGACGTATAGTCTAAACATTACTTCCTTCCACGATCCTAGAAAAAGAATAACAATTTTATATGCCTTAAGAAGGTGGAAATATCTCTGTGCAGCTTTGCATGTCCATATCTTACTGGAAAAAAGCAGAAATGTTGTGGGAGTTCCTTTAATTACCTTGAACAAGTCATACAAAGGAAAAACAGCATGAATAAGAGAGCAAGTAACATGAAAGTTATTTTGACTTTTTATTCATATCTAGTCAAGACATAAGTAAGTTTGTAAAACCCTAACACTTTTAAGCTAATTTTAGTGATCCACCCCAGTAGTATTGATATCTGGTACCGCCCTCTTAAATTAAAATTTGAGAACTACTGCTACAAAAGTAAATGAACATTTAGGCAATGGGTCTGATATCAGCTGGGAATAGAAAATGACATTTTTAATTCTTTATTTATTTTATAATGAAAGGCTCTGGAAAAATAGGATCTTACACATGAAAGTAATCCAAACATGTAGACTACAATTCTAATAGTGATATTGTCCTTCAATTGAAGCATCAATAAACATTTCACTGTACAGACATGGCTAGAAAAAAGTTTGAGAACATGTTGAATCGTGAAGAATTTGTTTTGTTTTTACTGCTGGTATCCTCTATATAATCCTCAGCATCACATAAGCAAAGGGAAAGCTTTTCTCATTTCACAGGTTACAAAAATACACAGTTGGAGAGCTGAATATTTGTTTCTCTTATAGCATACCCAATTATAGGGATTGGAAACAAAAGATTACTTATGGTGTTGGCATCAATACTTCTGTTATCACCATTCCTTCACTAGGAATAAAGCAGCAGCTTTAGTTGCTATAATTTTAAGAGAGAGAAAAAAAAAAAGAAAGATGCTTTGATGAAAATACTAGAGAAATATAGATGAGCACATCTTAAAACAGAGCTCAAATGCCTATTTAATGTTTGGTTCAGCTCACAGAGTTTTTGCACATACTATAGCAGCAATTTAGCAAAAGGACTTTAGGGTCCCAGTGCCACTTCCATCTAGTGCTTTGCTCAATTTCTTAATTTGAGCTGTTGAATCTCTTAACAATGGCTGATGTGATGACTATGCTAGGTACAATACACAATAACTGATACTGAAGAATGGAATAATCATGAGACAATATAAAAAAAATCATTTCAAAAGCAAATCAAGGGATATAAATTATATAATAGCTAGAATTCAAAATGCAGTGTTCATCGTTTTGAAACTATTACTGAATATGATTGTAACAGAGAATGGACTCCATCGGCTTTTCCGAGGGTTCGGAGAGAATGAAAGAATACCAGCACAAGACCTGCTCTGCTGGCCTCCTATCTAATGACATCAGATGCAGAAAGGGGAGAATCCTAGTGACAAGGAGGTCTGCTGCAGAAACCACGACTGGCTGGGCATTAACTCAGAAGGACCTGTCAAAAGATAATGTTCAGCGAGTGCAAGATCCTGGAGCAAGAGCAAGAGAAACAACCAAAGTAAGCTGCTGAGAGCCTGTATGAAGGCAGGGGAAATCTGATCAACAGTGAGTGGAGACATCTGCCAGGCAAGAAAGAGAGAGAGATTCCAATATTCCAGACTGGATCCTGCTGGACTTGAATAGGGCTCCGGGACTGGAGCAATGGGAGGATTTAACCAGCTATGGCCAGGTGCCTTGGCAACAAATCTTTAGGAATAGAAACTGGCCCACTTGGATGGGAATATTGAGACTTCAAACACATATTTGGGGGCAGGACCCCTGCTAAATGAAATGGGACAGATGTTAACTAACATCCAAAACAAAACTGAACTCCTTAATGAAAACTTCATCTCAATATTCCACCAGTCCAAGGGTATTAGCTTGCTTGAAAGGATACAAGATGACCGTGGTGGGGGTGACCATCCTCCCATAGTTGACATAAGCCTTGTGAGGGAGCAGCTACACAGGCTAAATATCTACAGATCAGCTGGACCAGATGAACTACACCTGGGAGTGCTAAAAAAACTGGTCAATGTCATCACATGACCGATGGCAAAGTTATTAGAAGATTCGTTGAACTTGGGAGTGATCCCAGAAGACTGGGAAAAAAGCCAGTGTAGTACCTATCTTTAAGAAAGGAAGAAGGGAGGATCCAGGAAATTAAAGGCCAGTTAATTTGACCTCAATCCTGGGTAAAAGCTCGGAGAAAATCAGCAAAGAAATTATAATACACAGGCTAACTGAAGATAGTATTCTGAAGGATAGCCAACATGGCTTTGTCACAGGCAGGATGTACCAGACAAACCTTATTTCCTTCTATCACCACGTTACTCACCACCTGGATAGAGGAAATGAGGTTGATGTCAGATACTAAGATTTCAAAAAGGCCTTTGACCTGGTCTCCCACGATGTCCTCCTTGTCAAATTGGGAAAATGTGACCTTGACTACTTCACAATCTGGTGGTTAGGCAACTAGCTCTATGGTAGGACCCAAAGGTGACTGACAGAACTGAGTCATGGTGGAGGGTGTCCAAGGAGTTTAGACAGAATTGTTCAGCAAAACTGGAGGAGAAAGGCGGCGGCTCTTTTTAAAGTAACAATTACTAGGAGAACTGAAGTATCTGTTGATTTGTGTATAACAGGAGGCTTCTCATTCCAGTTTCCCCACTCCAACTCAGACAGGTGATGGAGGCATCATAATATATGGAATCATGATCTCTCTTAAAACTGGTACAAATAAGAAAAACTACAGTAATCAAACAGGCATCCACAGAGCTCACAAATTCTGTTTGTCTCTCTGTCTTTACTAGGAACTACACCCTATTCTGAATTAAATTCACTACACCGAGCCAACTAATGGCTGGAAAAATATTATGCCAATAAGCTGCTCTAAAATGGGGATGGGGGGTATGTGGAAAAGGAAGAACTGCCATAGTGGTTATTTGCATGTTATGTTTTCACTGATCTTTGGTATTCCAGGGGACAGAGTGGGTAGGCAAGGACAAACTGACATCAAAAAGACTTACTATGAACATTTAGGGTGATCTGTATTGCATTTCCACATCTTCTCCCCTGCAGTCATTATAATGGAGGGGCTTTTTTGTTACTGTTCTAGATCCCCTGCTGCCTCTTGTTCCACTGCCTGTCTTTCCTATTTTTGTTGTTGGTTTGGCTTTTGTTTTCCTTGGGGGGGGGGGGAGGAGCAAGAGCTTATTTACATAGTGGTCATGTTGCAAGGAAATTGTAAAGCAACCAGAAGAGGAAGGAGAACTACTCAGATGCCCAGGAAAGTTTAAACAAATGTATAGATTTCATAGGACTGGTGTACCACCGTAGATAACTGGGATAGGGGAGTGTAGGGGGGACCAGGGAAGAAGAGAAGGTGGTAAATGGGTAGAAAATAGAGAAAAGGAAGGAGAGCAAGAGAAGGGAAAGAAAACATATCTAATATGGAAAAGGGGCAAAAAGAGGAACATGAAATGGAAATGAAGTAGAGTATAAAGATGTTGCCATCTTTAATTATGAGAAAAAGTTAATGAATAATTAAAAAAAATGTTGCTGGTTTTCAAAGAGGTCTCAGGTGCCTAAAAGATGGTATACTGCTGTACCTTAATGTTCAAGGACAAATCAAAACCTGAATTTAGAGTTGGATAAGTAGGACATCATTTTCAATGTTCTCTCCATTGAAATTACTGCAACATCACGAACAGTGTGAATGATTCCATTTGCAAACTGAGTTAGTTATTTAATGGTTTTCTCAGAGTACAATCTACCTAAACTGTATATACAAATATAAGGAAACACCCAGCCTTACTTTTAAAAGGAGTTGAACCCATGGCATAGAGACGTGGCCAGGTGCCCAGGTCACAGGAGCAGTAGCAATTTCCAGATGTCACTCCATGGTCAGCAAAATCGTACAACCTCCAGCATCAGACATTTTTTTTTTTTTTTCACATCCCACTCATGATGGTGGCCAGGGTGATTGGCCTGATCACCAACAATTCCTATTCATCATCTTGGAGAGTCAAACCACACATTTTTTGGTGACTGCTTACAATCAACTCACCACAAAACAAGTTATCATTACTTGAAGTTTTATAAGCCATTACTGCAAAACAGATCAAAATGTTTGTTCCACCAATATTACTGAACTTAAAATTAGGATTTAACAGTATTAATAGGATACAAATGCCCTGCCTTACAAAGCATTTAAATGTAAATTTAAATTATTTCCTTATGTCCACTGTTAAAAATACAGCAATGTCTAACCACAATTATGCTATGATTTAAGTAAACAGCACGATGGACTGCAATGATAGGATTTTGGAGTTAAGTTATACATTACACTTAGCCCATACTAAGGACACTAAAAATGTGAACGTTCACAAGCTAAACCTCATTAACTCATGCTAAATGCTCTCTGTTTGGGTAAGCTCAATCTCCTCCACAGCAAGCAATTTGTAGTCTTCCAGTATCTCAGCTTCATTCCCACCCAGAGCAGGGGCACAGCCCAGGTGGCCTGGCTCCAAGCCACCGGCCAGTGGCAGGTCAGAGCTGTGCAGGCAAGAAACAGTATTAGCCCTTAATGTGCAACTGCTCACAACTCTTTCTAATTTAATGCAGCTAAACTTTCCACAGACTTAGTATTGTCTAAATATAACACACAACTTCATCCTTGTTTGCACCTAAAACAACTTCTTATAGCACAGGAAAGATTACAAAACATTACTTATGACTTTAAAGAAGTATTGCTTAAAGCAGTCCTGAATTCATCTGTGGAAATCTTCAAATACTGGAAGAAGCCGGTATGATATGCAAAATACAATTTCCAGTTCTGTTTCCTCTCTCTCTCTCTCTCCCCTCCTGACTGATGAAGGTTTTCATGTCCAGCCCTTTCTGGGGTCATGAATATTCTTTCCACTTTTATTTTTAAATTCTATTATAATAAGATCTTAAAAGATAAAATATAATCATCATCATCATCTTCCTCCTCTTTCCCACTCCCTTTCTTTCCCAAACTCCCAGCGTACTTTTTACCCTGTTTAGCTTTCACTTTTAGTGTGATGAAATTTATTTGTGGGTGGGTGAGTACTCATTGTTTTAGCACTAATTCCAACCAAAAAGTTGCTATTAAAAGAAAAATGTGGTTCAATTTTAAAGCAACAGCTTGCTTCCTAAATATGGTGAAAGTTCTGAATAAATTTTAGGGCAATGTCATATTATAAAATTCTCCAGAAAAGTTACGTTTCCATAGGCAAGCATGGCATGATAAAAAAAAAAGTAGCACACAAAGGAGATTAGACACTTATCAGTGATGTGTAGCCTTTGTGAAAAAGTACAAGGAATTTTTGTGAAAACATCCAAAGAGCTATGCTGCCACCTACTGGATAAACAAAACCATCCATATCACTTTTAGAGTAAAGTAATGAAACAAGAACTATATCTATAATATACCTAAAGCATGTATGCATCTTTTTGTTCTTTATAAA
Organism: Caiman crocodilus; assembly: GCA_030014935.1. NCBI lineage: Eukaryota > Metazoa > Chordata > Crocodylia > Alligatoridae > Caiman > Caiman crocodilus. The sequence continues at coordinate 35,894,559 of JAGPOW010000290.1, read as the reverse complement.
AAGCAAAAGACAGCATGGCTTTTGACACAGGACATGTTCTGCATGTAGCATGTGCTTAACAAGAAGAAATAAAGACTGTGATATGGCATCATCATGTCACAGTGAGCCAGCAAGTTGTACATTTGCTGAGAGCATCAGTTAATTTGTCTCAAGTAAGAAGTGAAAGGAATGATTTTAGAAACAGATTCCCAAAGTTTCCTATTTGGGAATTCATGCATTTTATGATATCAGCAACATACCTATAGTACCTTGGTATATTTTTTAAACCACGGTTGTTTTGTACAATGACTACATGCATAGTTAATCACACTTACATACATACAGATGGTTTGCTACCATTTTTACAAACAGCAGGTTATGGCTTAAAAATAAGCCAATACAAAAAACAGCTGAATTTAAAGACATCAGTACCTACTATTCTGAAGAGATGCCAAGATAACTGTTCTTGAAGTAGTTACCTCTCATTGTCCTTAAAGAAAAGCAGCAGTTGCAAAGGGATCTTGTATACCTATTATCCTGCTATCAAAACACTAACAATGAAGGACACCGAGGCATTCAGGTTTTGTAGTATTTTTCTCATGTTTATGATAATCCAGTTCTTTGACAGTGCACTTGTTCTGCTGCAACCAGCCAAAGGCAAGACAAATACTACAAGCTTAGCAAATAGGGATATTTATTTTTAATTGGTTTGCTGAAGAGTACAAAACAAAAACCTAAAGACTGCAACACAAAATTAACATTTTTAGGCTACAATGATGTTTTTGTTCCCCTTTTGTTTTACAAAAGCATCTATTTTTCTTTCAGCTTTGTGCTACCTAAAGCTTGATACATAAGCAAGGTGTCAATTGTGTGTGTTTGATTGTTTTCAGGGATATTTCTCTATTTAGTAGTAAAAACAACAATGTCAGGTGTCTAAGTCAGGCAGAAAGAAAATATTCTCCATATGATTTAATTTAACTGCTTGGCATCAGTCTGTTATTCCTGCCCATCAGTAAGCGAGTAGAACTTTAAGTGCAATTAATGGTCTGACCTGAAAAATAGGTAGAAAAAAAATTGAAACACTGTAGACGAAAAGGTGAAAAGAGAGTAATCCCCAACCTACTCTTTCCCTTGTCCTCCCTTCCTTCCACTCCTGTCCTTTCCTTCATAACTATGTTTAAGAATGAACAATAGTGATGCCTATTAGTCTAAACTCTGAACCCCAGGTTATAGGTTCTCAGAAGGACATACAACTATTCTGAGATAGACGGACTCACTCTGCAATGGAATAGGCACTAGAAAGGGCAGGCTATCGCTTTATCCTCCTGATACTTGAAGAATCACATAATGTAGGCTTACAAAAGATTTTTATGATCTATTACATCCTGGAGGAGTTCAGGCTGAAAGAGAATCTATCCAGCAGGAGCTGAAATTAGTAGTAAGAACTTCCTAGAAGAGAGGAGGAAGCTAATTTAGTGCTCAAAGCAAACAATGAAGTCATGAAAGCAAGTACTTCTGAAGGATTTAAAAATATCTATAGGCAGTCATTTATTAGGCCTAAAAACAAACTCTGTTAAAGGGGATGGAGGACAAATAAAGAAGATTTTTTTTTTTTTAAAGAAAAAAGTTAAAATGTGAAGTTCTCATACAAACTCTTCTAACAAGAGATAGTAGTTTTAAACTTAGTAGCTTAAACTAGTAAACTGTAAACTTTCCTTTTACAGATTAAAAATATGAATATGGAATACTCTAAATTATGCATTTTTACCACATTTTTTCAATACATTGAATGAATCAAGAAAACACTAACTACAGTATAGACAAGAACAAACAGTAAGGCCTCACTAAAACGATAAAAGGTGAGGTTAATTTTGTCATGCTCAAGAAAAGTACATTCAAAACAGGGACACCTATAAAAGAAAAGATGCAAGTATGACTGAGGAAATGGAGAGTCTAACTTATGACAGTAAGGCTAAAAAAGCTTGCTATAATTTTAAATCAAAGAAAATGTAAAAAGCATCTAACTAGTCTCTAAATAGAGTAGGAAAGTAAATACTATGAAGGGAGAGGAGTTATTTGAAGTAAAAGACTGCTGGCACAAAAACAAATGGGTATAAACTGTCAGTGAATACATTTAGGGTGGAAATTGGAACGGAGTTCCTAACCATCAGAGAAATGAGATTTTTGGGACAGCCTTCCAATGGGAACAATGGGGCAAACAAACCATCTAATTAGGTTTAAATGGATCTTGATAAGTTTATCTACAGGATTATGGTACATGATGTGGTGAGTTGCAATTAATTTTCCTAGTTGGAATTGCTGGGGGTGCCTCTGCAATCAGGGAACCCCAGTTTTCCTTGCTTCCCATTTTAGCCCTTTTGCAGAGACACACCCCAAATGTTATTTCACAGGATCAGGCCCCTGAAGCCCAGGAGGAGTGGTGGCCCTACCTTGTGAGACAATGGGCAACATCTTTTTCAGCCAATAAAGCTTATCAGCTCAGCTGGGACACATGCTGGTATAGCTGATCCTCTTTATTTGATAGTGTCTGTTTATGAACTACAGAACTAATCTGTAATCTAAACTCTGTCTCTCAGCAAGCCTAGATTTTATTTTATTGGGGGTGTGGGGGCTCTTATTTTGTCCAAAATCAGCTTGGTGAAGGAAAAGCCCAAAGTAATATCTATAACTTTTTTGCTCTTCTACTTACTTGTAAGAGGAGCAAAAATCCCTTGGCAGATAGTTTTCTTTTATAATCAGATGAATGGAAATATAGGTGACATAGACGCTTTGAACTTCTTTCACTGAAGTTATGAAATCAGCTCTCTTTTAAGAGCTGAACATGGATAGTTGCCTAAGACTGCTAAGTCACTAGGTGGCACAGTGGGTGAATACATTAGTCCTTCACCTTGGCAGGGTTCATTTCAAATGCCTATCTTATTTTACCGCTAAAAACAAGCACTGATGAGCTACATTCAGAAACATGCTTTTCCAAGTAATCCAAAAAACTACTTGGCAATGTGGGAGCCTCAGCCTCTTCTCCACCCCCACATCAATACCCAATGTGCACTATATACTTGGCCCTGAGAAGTTCTGACTACCACTGTGTGCCTTGTGGTTTGTTTGAGAACAGAAGAGAAAAAGCTTTGAGTCCTTCCCTTTCAGGGAGGGGATATCTTATCAATGGGTATCCATTTAACCCACTTGACCCCTGGCATAATATCTTAGATTCAGCCTGGCATGCAATATTAAGACCCTCAGTTTTGGCTTCTGAATTTATAGTACTGTTGACCTTCAGGTTTTGAACCCTGGTCCCCCATGTCTGGTTCATACCTGTGACACCATGTCTGGTAAAGAAATCTTCCTTAGAAGAAGGTGATTTGGATGATCTGTGGTTTGTTATTTCCTTGACAGTGCTCACAGATGGCCTGAAATTATGGGCACTCTTACACATTTTCTGCGAGGTGGGCAGAGTTGAGGGGGCAGCATTTTAATCAGTATGGCTCCAAGCGCTGCATTAATTAAAAGTGCCGCTGCATCTCATGTACCAGCCTCCCCATGATTAAAAATGGCAGAGGGGATGCTTGAACTAATGCTTATTTGATGAGCTTTAGTTCAAGTGCCCCACCACCATTTTTAAGCACAGGGATGCTGATATACAAGATGCAAGAAACTGCTGGAGTGCAACAATTGCCTGTCACAATATGGTCCCTCCAGCTGGCTGTGGAAGAGTGCTTGTGGAGACGCACTGAGCAAAGGCCCGAGGGATCGTGCCTGCCCGGATGCGTTCTGGGCCCTGGGTGGCCAGCGAGAGGAAGAACACGAGAGACGGAGAAAATTTCTCAAGACGAGGTTTGAAAATTAAACAAGTTTACTCATTCAACTCTTGTAGACAACTCAGTTAAATTCATCAACGAAGTACAGTTAACACAAACAGCGTGAAGCAATGAATCGCGCAGTGGCTACGGCCAGGTGTTGGCGTACCGTAGTTCTTTCAGTGAGCCCTTAAGTATTCGAAGGGCCTCTCAGAGCCTGAGAGAGTAATAACCCACTCGAGAGTCATGGCTCTTGAGAGAATACGTGTGAGGGAACAGGCTAAGAGGCGAGCCTCTTGAGGCCTCGCTCGTCCCTCCTCACACGGGCGTGAGAGGAAATCAGAGCAACTCGCACAGACAGCCAAAAGGGCTGACTAGCTTGATTTCCTTGAACTGCCAGACAAGCTGAAGCGCAGACTGTCTGACTCGATCGATCTCAAACCGGAGAAAGCGCACGCCAATCTAGGGGCAGGGTCCCTAATATACCTTCTGCAGAGAACCTTCTCAAAGGTCCTGTCAATCATGTCCTTTACGCAGCGCTTTAACTCCTGCCATCCCAGGTTACACAAGGTGAAAATCCTCTGACACTGCGTTCCTCATGCTTCATATAACAGACATGTTACTTAACAACAAAATATAACGTAATATAAACATCATAAAACAAACAACACATCTTGTCAGTAATAAGAGCATTGATCCGGCGGGAGTCACTAATTACAACTCCAAGACATTGCCATGCTCCAGCAGACTCGATGAATCGAGTACTGGAATTCCAGTACATCGGAACAGCCTCTGTGATCATGTATAGCACCCACCTAATTCTAGGCTGGAAGGTTAATGCAGAAGTTGGGTAAACACAGAGTGGTCCCGGGACATTGTCTCAGTGTTTACCTTAAGAATTCCATATTTTCCCAGAGCCAAAGAACTGTTGAACAAATAAGTGGAGCTATGGCCCCTTAAGATACTTGCTGCTTCTTCCATGGCAGAATCTAAAGGATTTGCTGGTGGAAAAATTCCATGGCAGATCAGACTAATCCAAAGCCTGATCATTTATAGGGCATAACACGAGGCCAGTCTGCTTGCCCGACAAAACACTTCCAGTGAAATTAGCATCATTGGTTTATGCAAGTTACACATTCCCCAAAGAGAAGCAGAATCTCCATATCAGGAGATGATAAAGAACAGATGATTCTTTGAAATTAAGAATCTAGCTGGAAAGCATTTTGATTAAAAAAAATACAGGTTTCTATACATTATATTGTAAGACACTATACTGAACTGCTGGGGTAAGCTGGGGACATCAAAGAGCCATGTGTGAGTGGATATGGGAATTCATCAAGCAGTTATCCTTCATGCATTAGCTTAAAATGATATATCCAGTCAATTCCTAGAAAGTGTTTTTGTCTTTTAGGAGAAGTCAAAGAGAAATCATTTTCTGACTCTTCAAAAGAATTATTTGCATTACTGTTATTCTGACTGCCTGCATCCAAGAGCAAGGTGTTAGGTGCTGTAATAAGAGGGTGTGTTTGTCCCAAAGCAGTTACAGTCTTAACACACACACACACACACACACACACACACACACACACCCCTCTCCCTCCCTCCTTCCCTCCCTCCCTCCCCATTGTGTTCAAGTTCTCCAGATACAGAGAGTTTGGAGGCACATGCTTAGCGTTGCTCGGATGTGTTCCTGAAAATATCTGTAGGAGAGAGTGGAGTTCATTTCTCAGCTATATTCCTAGCTTGCTTCAGAGGCCTTATAGACATATTCTTAAAGAAACCTTGCACATGAAGCCTAAAGGTTACAACCAACTCTATAACCTCATAAAATTTTCAGAAAGAAGTTGATAACTTTAAGAACAACACTTTCTTGCATATAGAAAGTGTAGTTAAATATCACAAATGTAGGAGGAAAATATCCCCAAAATCCCAAACAAACAACAAATCATGGTATTCCCTGAGGTACTTTCAAGAGAAACACAACCCTCTTAATCTCTGCACACATTGTAGTATTGTTATGATTATTAAACTCGGCATTCTGTACATTTTTTTAAGAGATACCATTAATTAAATTTTAACAGCTGGCCCATAATACAGTGTGCATTACAACTCCACAGTTCTCTCACATAATTTTCTGGGTATACCAAAAGCATATGTCAGAGCAGAAAGGGCAGAGATAAACCCTGGGGAATCTGAAAAGTGACAGCTGACTGGAATTCAATTTGCCAAAGAGATGTAAAGATGCTGTGTAATGCAGCCAAAACCTTAGTTTATATCCCAGTGATTTAGTGGCTTGAATTTCAAATTAACTTCAACTACCCTCAGAGTGAGTGGTCAAATTCAATCCCAATCTATTTTTGAAATATTTAAACTAATTAAAATGATATTTTGATTCAAGACTATGAATATATTTAATTAAACTAGAAGGTAAAATGTAAATATTCCAGCTAGAAATATGCTTATACTCAAGCCACAAGAATAAAATTGTATATTTTTACTTTTTTATAATGAGGAAATCAAAATGTTATTATGTTTTTGCTAGGGAGCATATTCATTACAAAGCAATAGCTGTACATCTAATTCCACAGCAGGTAATACAATCAAAGTTACACAATTCCATCCAATAATAATAATAGATTTTTTTTTTAATCTAGTAAAATGAAATAGTGCTGAATCCTAAAAAATTAAACAGAATTATTAAAGAAATCATGACACATTGGTATTTTTAAGATTATTACTATATCCCATTTCAAGTCCTTTCCAGAATAATCGATTTGATAATTAAGATACATTTTTTAGCACACAAATTAATCATGTTGTTAGAATCATAAAGGAACTCTTTTAGGAGGAGCCTACTTCGATCACCAACCAGCAAGGCACTCCAGTTAGCTTGACTTTACAGTCACTTTTTTAACTTTCATTGTGTGAATAGTACAAGTATTCTGAAGGCCCTGGAGGCAGAAAGGGAGGGAGCTGGACAGGGCTGCAGCTGCCACCCAGCGGATGGTCCTTGGGGCCCAGGGCCACAATGCACAGCTGCAGGACCCCAATGGGGAGCAGGATGGGGCCATGAGTGGCTCATCCAAGAAAGGGAGAGGGCTGGCTCCCACTGCCACACATGCTTCCAGGGGGGCAGTGGGGACCCACACCCCCCAAATCTGTACACAGGGCAGGCATAGGCTGCAGGTTCGGGCTCTCATTCCGTTTCCCTCCTCTGAGCATGACCCAGTGCAGCAGAGAACAGATGGGCTGCAAGGGGATCTCCTTGCCAGTGTGAGCTTTGCACTGCCCCAGCGATATGCATGCAGCGCTGCGCCCCTCAAAGCAGCAGCATGCACAGGAGGGATGTTGCCAGGACAGCACAGAACTCACCTGTGTGGAGATCCCCGTGTGACCCAAGTGTTCCCTGCTGTGTTGGGTCATGCCCAGTGGGCTGCAGAGGCTGAGGGAGCGAAGCATGGTAAGGAGCCCGAGGCTGCAGCCTGTGCCTGCCTTGCATACAGATCTGGGCGGCATAGGCCCTGTTGCCCTCTGGAAATGCACATAGTGGCTGGGAGATGCCCCACCTGAGTCCACAGCAGGCAGCAGGGGGGAGCAGGGGCAGGAGGCTACAGACCTAGGTGCGTAACCTTGGCAGCTGGGATCCCCCTCCAACAGGGCTGAGGCAGCAGGGCTGGGTGGGGGATGGGAAGCAAGAGACATGAGCAGGGTCAGGGGCCTATAGGGGAGGCCTTTAATTTTAGCCACGGATTTTGGGGTTTTTATTAGAGAATTTGTGATTTTTTAGCAGAGAATTTGAATTTTTTTAACAGGGAAAACCAGGATCAGTGAGACAGATTTGTAATTCATCAGTAAGAAAAAAAAAAGGGGGGGGGGTTCACTTGAGATACTTTTTCATATTTTGGTTCTTCTGTCCTAACAGACCCTGGCCAATGTTAAAAATAATGGTACCATTGGGATCTAAGGAATCTTATGTCCTATTCCAAACTGTGCGTCCTGCACCACGTCTGGTATAGCAAGATGGTTGATGCTTGGGATGTGGCATAAAATTTCTCAGATCCCAATTGCACCACTGTAGAGTTGCCACCAATCCTGTGGATGAGACAAGGTGTGACTCTGTCTCAGACCCCAGAGCTGGGTTCAGCTGAAAACGTCTGAGACTATGTGGCTCCAGTGCTGACAATGAGATGCCATATTGATGTCATGAATGGCACCATAAATATAACACCTGCCAAGGACTAGAGGAAAGGTGGGAAATTATTTGGGCTATAGGGTCACTTAATGAGTTTTGGCGAGCCATAGAGGGCAGGACACGTGTATATACATGCAAACACACATACATGAGGTCCCCACAGCTCTTTCAGCCCTCCCTTCCCCACCCTGAGTACCTGGTATGCAGCCAGGTCAGATACAAGCTTCGTCAGCTGCCCCCACATGGCCTGAAGTGGCATTCAGGAACATAGCTTGGAACCGGTCTGCCCATCCTTGTGCTCTGGACTTGGGGAAGGAGAAGAGGATTATGAGCCATGGGTTATCTAGGCCATTATCCCTTCCTTCTCCCTTTACCCCCACCCTAAGTCCCTGGCATATGGCCAGTCCAGGCCACTGCGACACTGCACTCCTATATGCCAATTTGAGCCATGTGGACACAGCTGGAGAAGCTGGCGTGGCTCTTGCCTGGCCCAGCCATGCACCCACATGGTGCAGCCCACACTGTTAGTGGCACCTGCACCCCTCCCTGGCTGAGTTCAGCAAGGCCTGAATAACTCAGACCTCCTGGCATCCTTCCCCCTGTATCCTCTCCCCCACTAGCAGGGGGACTCATACCTGAGCTTCAGGTCTTGCTGGGGGCTGAGCTGCCTGTGAATATCTGCAGAGTCAGAGCCACATACAGACAGCCTCACCAGGTGGAAGCCTGGCCAGGAGCTGAGCACCCCCTGCCTTGAAGTGTACACTGGAAGCTAGAGGTTGGAGCAGGGTGGGCTGGGGCAGGAAAGAGAATGGCTTCCTTGCTGCTGGAGCTGCTGCTTCTGCAGCCAGCTATGACATGGAGAAGAGTGAGAGGCACTGAAAGCCAGGGCAGCCACAGGTCAGATACAATTCACCTTCAGAAAAATACCTGTGGACTGGACAGAATCATTTGGAAGGATGGATATGGCCTGTGGGGAGTATTTTGCCTGCCCCAGGGCAGGACAGATCATGCAAAAAGCAACAGGGCTGTCCTCTTTATTGTATGAGCAAATGGTTTAAATAGATGCTTTTCAAGCAAAAACAGGCAGCAATAGGACACAAAGAGAACATGGAACAGCCTCACCTACTAGTGGGAATACATACTCCCACCCACACCCATAGTATATAATACTACTTCCCCCAGTAACATACTCGTAAGTACTTGGGCCAGACTTGCCTCAGAAAACCAGATTCAAGGCCCAGAGTTGCTTCAGCTCCTGCTAGAAGATTTGAATACCAAAGATAGATTAATAAAAACTGTTCCTACTGGTTGAATGGACAATTATGGCTTTGTAGATGGCACTGAGCTCAGATCTAGTCAACATGCTTCTAAAGTATGTTGCCATATGGCATTTTGGCCTTCTATGACTGGCCCTGTAGCTTCAAGGACAGTTACAGCCACCCACTGTAGCTTAATTGCACAGTTTGACTTCAAACAGAATCATTCGGTTTGAAAGTCTATACAGGTGAAGTAGCCAGTTTTGTAGAGAACTGGATGTCTAAGTTTGCTTGTCACTCAGCTACTAGGTTGTAGAAGCTAGCCAAAAATGATTTCAGTGGCTTTGCTAGACTTTGGTGTGTGGCTGTGCATATAGTTACATGCTATTGTAGTAAGACATTAACTAATTGTAAGTTCTAAGTCATCATCAATGATCTAATTCAACGAATCTTTAGCCAGTTATTCAGGCCTTGCTGAAATCACCACCCGTGCAGCCTGTCTTATGATAGGTAGAATGGTGCAATGTGATGTGACCAATATTATTTTTATCCATTAACTTATTGAATTTTTTCAAGGATTTTTGACCTCTGCTATGGCAAACTCCTCTGCTAACTTTCTTCTAGGAGTTTATGACCATTGTGTCTGGTTTTCCCCTGGGGCGCTTTGGTGAATAGTTGTTCAACTAGCCCCTGACACTCTACCCCGATATATTTGCAAGCTGCCACTGAATCCCCCCCGAAGTCTTCTCTTTTCTAGGCTGAACAGTCCCATATGTGTCAGTCTTTCCTCGTATGACTTGCTCTTCAGGCCTCTAATCATATGAGTGGTTCTTCTCTAGATTCTCTCAAGCTTCTCCACATCCTTCTCGATTTGTGGTGCCCTAAACTAGATTCAGTACTCGAGCTGTGGCATCACCAATGCCGAGTAGAGAGGGAGAATAACTTCCTTAGTTTTTCTTGAAATGCATCAGTTGATGTATGCCCAGTGTATTGTTTGCTCTGCTAACTGTAGCATCACATTGGTGGCTCATATTCATTTTATGGAGAATTATGACCCCGGTGCTAGCTAATGTAAGCCTGTAGCTTTGTTGTGGACTTTTTCTCCCCAGACTGAGCACTTTACACTTCTCAGTGTCAGATAATGTTTTCTGACTAAAGAAGAGGATCTGGAGTTTATTCTAGCATCGAGACTTCAGACATTGAAGAACAAGTGAGTTCAGGACTGGATAATGGCAACCAGCTCAAAGCATCTACATTGGCTATCAGCTTTCCCAGGCAATATTGCATTTCAGAGTCATCTGTGCAGAGGAGTAAGGCTTTATATTATGATTGTGAAAAAATTAGTCTAATTTTGGTGAATAACCCCACTAGTGGCTTGTTGTCCACTTTGCTTTGTAAGAATCCCAGAAACTCAGCACTGGTTATCACAAAAACATATTTGTTTCTAGAATTTTTGAATATCACTAACTATGCAATTTAATACCCCTTAAGTTAAATAGATAGTGCTGGCATCAACTCCTCTCTGACAAAGAATGGTATCAAAATACGACAACTTCCCTTACACCAGCAAGTAAGCTATCCATAAAGCGTTTGGAAGATTCCTGGTACAATGTGGACTCCAAGTGGTAGGCACATGGTTCACAATGCTACTGGGCGGATAATGATTGTCCATGCATCAGCAGCTTGATAATCCATAAGGATTATTGCTATGCTTGTGCCAAATTCATTTTAGCAAAAAACTTTTCTCCAAGGACATGTTTTACAGCTGAAATCTGGTATGGATGTTTCTGCAGTGCTTTATATTTACCTTACACTTGTAGTCACCACATACCTAAAACACCACTATTTGGCTTCATATATGGGCATGGTCAATAGGAGTTGACCGTGACTGATTTATGACTGCTCCTAGGAACAGTATCAGCCCTGTGGATGGAGGGAGAATACAATACGAGCTTTCATTCAAACTAGTGGTATTTGTGGCAGCTGGAAGTATAACTAAATGAAAATGTAAAATACTAGACTTACAATGAAAGCTAAATGAAAATGTAAAATACTAGACTTTGTTCTAGACCATGTATATCCTAACTTGATGTCCAGATTCTCTCCTGGTACAAAATTGAAGTTAAGAAAGCCAAGCTAATTAATATAGTTTATAAGTTAGCTCACATTCATTTTTCTTTAAATAAAATGCTCTCTGGTAAAGCTAAACCTTTTTTTTTTTCTATCATTCCTTCTTCCCCTCCAACTCAAAGGGTACAAATTCAAATCAACTAAAATGGGGCTTCTTTGCAAATTCATGTTGATTTCAGTGATCAGGAAGAGTGAAAACAATACCAGTAAAGCTGAAGCATTTTATTTTGATATCTTTATAAATTGAATTTTTAAAATCTCTGTCAATTTGCTCAGAGCTTCCAAAATTCAGTTGCAGGTCAACTGAAAGCAATTGTTTTTAATTGTATTTTACAGAAGTTCAAGTGAAATTAAAAGCAAAAAATGTGGTTGAATTTTAATTCATTTGATATTTGCTTATTTTAAAACAACCAACAACAAAAAATGTACAACTCAATCTACTACATGGGTCTGACCTGAAAAACATCTGGGACAGAATTTTCATTACTAACTTTGGCAGTAATTCCAGAAGTAGCTTAAGCCAATGCTCAAGTGCTTTGGACTTAGGTGGAATTTAAATGCATGACTGGCCATTCTTCTTTATTGAGGTGCTTTCCATTAATTTACTTACAGGACTTCTGTAAATTTCCCGGGAGACAACCTTTTCCCCCTTTAGGTTCCTTCTTAAGTAGTTAAGGAGAATATGGTCTCCTTGTTTTGTGTACTATTATCACAGTGAATTAAGCTCGTGCAGTCCCCATAATGGCTTTACATTAGCCTATCTAAATTTACTTTAGTAGATTTTAGGTCTATCCTAAATGAATTTTTCCCAGTTTGAAAACAGAAATTCTACAGGAGAAAAGGGTGGTGGGGAGGGGGGACAGGACAGAAAGAGAAATCACTTATTCACATAGGTATGTTAAACACAAGAAATAAAAATGTTAAAAAAAGAGGAGTGATACTAGTAATCATCAAGGTAAATAATAGTACTTAATATAATATTAATAAACTTTAAAACACTCACATAGGTCACATGCAAAATAAAAGACATCTTCTGTGGATTTGTAGTTTGCATGGATTCGAAAATTCAACCTGGAAATCTTTCATGGATCACATCTTTTCTAAAATTATACTAAAACATGACCTGCCAAAATTTACATTAAATGATATTTTTAAATAAATTGAAAGACCTTTTCTAACTTCTTGTTTGGAAAGCAATTGTAAAGAGTATTTTCAAATTTGACCTGGTCTCACACTAACCAGCAAAACTTACTAACAGTGTTCTAACCAGAAGTATTCATAAACCACCTTTAAAACAAAACATGAAACTGGAATCTTAGAAGTGCTAATATTTCCACATATATGGATCCTATGAAAGTGTTGGGTAAATAAACACACAGTATACGGTACTTTAATATTTTCATACAAAGCTTACAGAAATAGATAATTTCCTTTCCATGTCCCATGGATCATTTGGGGAAAAGATATAGCTGTAACAAGAGCTTTGACTATGGTATTTTAATTTCAAATTGTATTGGTTGATAGGAATATGCTGTAGAGATTATACAAAGAATGAAAATATCCCATTTGCAGTGAGGCTGGCTAGAATTATTTTGTTTTGTTTTTTAAAAACTGTTCTTGGTGGTAAGCCTATGCAAATAAAATGAACAAATCAGGGATGAATTTCTGAATGGACAGCAGGAGAATCCAGTTGTCTCTATTTTGGTGCTCATATTATGAAAAAAAAATAATCCCTGTACATTGGAGCTTTTTCCAGTTGCTCAAGCACAATACTTGCAATTATTATGTGGGGCATGAAAATAAATTATGTGCCAAAGCCAGTGTCACCGATATCTTAAAATTAGCATGTGTATCTCTCCCTCCACCGTTTAAATTAGGCTAAATTGCTTTTGTCTAACATTTTTGCTGCGTGAATTCTCTGCCAATTGACTCTGTCCCAGAGCCCAGGTCACCTAAATCTGAATTCATATATTGTCTCATCTTAATACATAAAATAATTATCTTGGGAAATCCCATGGAATTACAAGAATATCTGGAAAAACCATGAGAAGCAGGTCTCAAATTCTGTGATGTAATAACAAAATTGGCAAAGCTGAAAATTGTCCATTCAACCATGAGTGGTTTTGAAGCCTCTGATTGAAAAAGGAAAATGAAACAGCCAAATGATGAACTGCTCACACCTCTCCATGCAATTCACATGGCAAGATATTTATTTTCATCTGTATCTTTATAAAAAGTTGTATTCATAATTGGTACTCAACTTTGTATGCTTATAATATAGAAAATTTTCAGAACAAATAGAAAAATTACTAACAGCTGGGACAGCAAAGCTTAATTGGATGAATTGCAATCTGACTGGTTTTAACCATCTGCATATTTATTTTTCTTTATGAGAAATCCAGCTGCAAGTGCTGCCACATTTGCCAATACCTTCAATTAGTTATGTGCCCTTTATGGATATCATTATTTTTCACAGTCACACTGCGGTGTTTAATATTTAAAGAAAGCAATAGCAACAGAACAAAAAATTGCTATGTTTTAGAGGACTCCTACCTTTAAAGCATCTTTTAGTACATGTGTGGCCTTTCCCCATCACCTGCCACTCATGTGAGAAGATAAATAAAATATTCTGCTGGCCTGCCCATCTACCTTAAAAAACTTGAAGTAAAATGCTCCAGTTACTGAGCACTTTGGAAGCAATTTCTACTCATGCAATACAAATACAGAATAAGTATAAATTGACCTAAACTCTGATGGACATGTGGAAAGTTTTATGCATTTCAGGTGACAGCCCTCTTCCTGATGGGGGGCCAGGGGCCTTGGGTACCTATTGATTCAGCATCTCTGGTGAGGCCCCAGTTCTTATCTGAAACTTTTGAGGACCTGACTAACAAGTCCCCTTTCTTTGGAGGTTTCCAAAGAAGAGACCAAATCTTTCAAAGTGGCCTCCACACTAATATTGATATATGTTTTTGCTGCAGTTCTGAATTTAGATGAGCAAGATTTGGATTTAAATAAATCAGAAATATTTATTTAAATTGCTTTAATCTCATCATTTGTTCTCCAACCTATTCAAAAAGTTAAGAGCCTCCCTTGAGACTCCTTTCACTTCTGGGTCTGTTCCCATCCAGAAAGCATCCAAGGCACTGTTGAACTTGAACATGTTGGCTGTATTAAAGTTATTTACCAGAACATAACCAAGACTCAGAAATTTAGAAGGATTTAGGTATCAGTTGACAAACGTACATTTTCCTTTCATTCAGTTAACAAGTTTGAGTCTTTCTTTCACATGCTTTCAAAAATTAGCAATATCAGTAAGAAGTCTACAACATTAAGAAATACTCCATCATGTCACAGCTAGAGATCAATTTAATTTATGAATGGGTTTATATGTTGTGGTTGCCTGCAGCTGAGGAAATGGATCTAGTGGCTCAAGTCTATGCTGCTTAGAAGAATAAGCAAAAACCTTAAAAATAAAGTTAAGTTGACTCTGTCACTTAAACCACCTAGAAGCTAAATGGGGATCATTCAGATGGCTACTGAATACCTGTATTTCTCTCAGAAAATATCATCATCAAATTATTTATTTATTTCTAAAAGGAAAGATTAAAAGGTAAGAAGGCTAAGAAATAATAGTTTCCTGTCAGCACAGTTTACATTTCAAGCACAGAAGAAAAGGAGTATGACTCAGGGTCACAGCAAGGGATTGTGGAAAAGAATACACAAGGAATATATTAAAAATGCAATAGTAAACAGAGATTATTTTTTCTGGGCAAGTGATTGAAAAAAATAGTTGAATATACGCAAAAATCACAATAATATTTGATGAGCCTTGCTAATGGTTGCAATTTGACATTCAGCTCTTCTGGGGAAAAGCTATGTGTTTATGACTTGTAAGCCTCTTGAGTTTCAAACAATAATAATAAAAAAAAGTAGCAACTGAAAGTAATTCAGGAAACTTTGTAGTGCACTGTGAACGGATTGTAACGTCAGATAATTCAAGCATTAATTTATCATTGAAATCAAAGGCAAATATATTTTAATTATATTATAATTCATATTTCAGGTAGTAGTTTAAAAAAGTGTTTCACATAAATGGCTTATAGATTTGTTGTCCCCTCTTTAAATAAAATGTGATATTCCTATTGTTATTAATATCTTCTGACTAGCCTAAGAAGAGAATGGACCACACAGTTTACATGGCTGCTAACTTTATTATTCTGAACCAAATACAGAGAGCACATGGTGCTTAAAGAGATTCATACTGAGGCAACATTTAAAAGAAATAGTGTCATATATAAGAGCTAATGCACAATGTATCACACCTATAAAGTAGAGGCATGTGAAGCTTCGGTCCACAATTCAATTCGGAGAAGATTCGGCCTGATTCAGAGGCCGAATCACTGAATCCAAATCAAATCGGGAGAAGAAAAAACCCCTCTGAATCAATTTGGAAAAGATTTGGAGATTCAGAAGGCAATTTTTCAGAGGAACAGAACTGAGGAAAGAGGGGGGAGGCAGGGGGAAGACTGACATCTTTAGCTGTTCAGTGACTGTGATCTTTCCCTGAGTCCCCTTCCAATCAGTGCTCTGGGGAAAGGATACAGAAACAGCATATAAGCCTCTGTCTGTAGGCTTTCTGTGCCTTTTGTGAGCTGTTTCAATCTGAGCAACAGCGCCTGAAAGGTACTGGATTGGTTTGGCTTCCTACCTAGTCAATCTCCTGCTAGAATTACTCTGTTTATCCCTATCCAATCTATTTATTTCAATATATATTTCTCCTTGCCCCCTCTTTTAAAAAAGAAAGCTGCATTTTCTCTGGCAGTGTGATCCATCACCATGTAGGGAAGAACATACATTACACACTCATATAATTTCATGATAGTCAGATATTATGAAAAACAACACAAAAGAAGTCAGTCAGTCATAGAAGAATAAATCAGATATAATTATTATTAGTTATAGGTACACACGCATACAGACTAAACACAACACAGAAGAAGTCATCAGATTGAGATTCAGATTATTAAATACAACACAGAAGAAATCGTCAGACAAAGTCATACATCAGAGAAGAGAGATTATGTTAGTTACACATAACAGTAAACACAACACAGAAGAAGTATGAGCAATACCTATCCCTGCACTTGTACCAACCTCCCCTAACACCAGAAATAACCACCAGTAGCAGAATGACAGCCTCATCCACCCAAAATTTCATCTCCCAGCATAAGCCTCCCACTTCCAGAGTAGGACCTGGATTTGGAACCAGGTGATCCAAGGTTTAGCCCTCGCTAAAGAAATTCTAAGGACTGAGGAAGAATCTGAGTTTGTGCTTCACACCCCTCAAAGTTCCCCTAGACCCAGGTCTCCTCAGGAAGGCACTTCAGAGGAGGTTGTGGAGGACAGTGGCTCAACTGAGTCAGCTCCTCTTGTTGTTGTGCCTCTGCCTGCTGAGTATGGGGATGAGGCAGGATCCCCACTCTCAACCAAGAAGCAAGGGAGTAATGTAGTGTGGGATAATTTAGAGATGGCAGATGATCCCAAGTATGCCATCTGCCAGCACTGCCGAAGGCAGATCAGCTGGGGTAAGGAGGTGAAACACTTCACCATCATGGTGATGCTGCTGCATCTCAGGAGGCACCACAGCCTTGCTGTTAGTCCTCCTCAGCCTCGTACCAGTGGGAACATGCCCAAAGGGAAGTCCCCTGCTAACTCCAAAGACCCTGTTCCCCCAGAGCAGAGGCAGACCACCCTGAAGCAGTGAGGGAAAGCTGAAGACAAACAAGGTCTCATTGATAGGGTAAGCAAGGTTACCCACAGCATTTGGAAGATGCTTGCTCTGGATTACCAGCTCTTCTCCTCAGTTGAGTGGTCAGGGTTCAGGTGGCTCATGGTGCTTGTGGCCCCATCCTATTAAGTGCCAGAACTCACCATCATTAGCAGGACAGTGGTGCCCTCACTGTAGGAGGCATGCAGGGAATACTTTAGGGAGGTACTGTGCAAGGCAGGTTCAACAGGCAGCCTTACACTTCATGTCAGGCATCTGGAGCAACTGGGGTAGAGATCATGCCTACCTCTCCCTCACAGGGAACTGGTATGATCAGTCAGGCCCTTGATAGGCTTTCCTTCAAGCATAGGTGCTGGATGAATCCCACACAGAAAGGGAGATCATGGGAGCCATGAACTGCATAGTGCAAGGGTGGCTTGGGCAGGGCAAACTCACCCACGAATTCATGGTCACCAACAATGGTGCCAATATAATCAAGGCTGTCCATAATGCCAACTTTGTTGGTATCTGCTATGTGACAGAGTCTGCACCTCATAGTCAGGGATGCCGTGGAGGGGAACAGGTCTGTTGGTGATGGCGCCATCACTACCACCCAGCTCATTTCAAAATGCAGGAAGGTGGTGGGTTACTCCCACTGCAGAATCAAGGGGAGAAAAGATGCTGTCGGAGAAACAGGCAGAGCTGAGTATCCTTCAGCACAAAATCATGCAGGATGTGGACTCAGTGGAACTCTGCATACCGGATGCTCGACAGGCTAGTGGAGCAACAAAAGGCCACCCATGAGATGGCCTTGCTTGGGGAGATTGGGATCAGTGGCCCCCTTAACAAAGTGAGTTGGGACACCATCTCTGAGACCCTCAGCATTGGCAATGCCTTCATTTGCCAGGGGATACCCTGTAGTGAGGGAACTAAACAACCAAATAGAGAAATTCCAGGGGATTGATGCACTTGGTTCGGGCAAGCTGCCATCACCACATGTGCAGGCACTGATGAGGCAGCTGAAGAAGGGCATCAGGAAATGGCTGGATCCATTACAGTCCAGTACAGTCCACATACTGGCAGGCATATGTGATCTGAGGCTGAAGGTGAAGCGTGTACACTGACAGCACCAAAATGCTTGATCACTGGATGGAAGTGCTGGTCAACAGAGTCAGAGAGGCAGAAGGGCAGAGGCAAGGGGATCTGGAAGAGGGGGAGGCATTTTTCCATGCTAGCACTCCTAGAACCAGCCAGTCTCCTCAATGTCAGCTGCTGCCAATGTGGGTCAAGAGCACGGCTTCAATGTTGGGGTCCAGACTCACCAGACTCCAGCCTCAGGCAGGTAGTGCCGAGGCATTGGTGGTTACCTATTTTCCCTAGGATGTGGAGCCTTTGGTGCATTGGGCAGCCCACAGCTAGGTGTGGCAGGATCTGGCCATGGTTGCCCAGGAACACCAGTCCTGTCCACTAACCAGTGTTCTGAATGATAAGGTGTTCAGTATTACTGGGGATGTTGTGACACCCCACCGCACCTCACTGGATCCTGGTTTAGTGGAACAGCTGGCATTCCTCAAGGTGAACTTCCTGCTGCTGGGGTTCCCCAGGCTCCAGCGGCAGATGGAGTGAGTGTCACCCTCCTTACTCCATCCATACCTATTTCCATTTTATTTTTGTAAACCAGTTAATGCCCCACTCACTGAGCGGAAGGCACCACTCACTGCATCACCAGCCAGCACAGGAAGAAGATGGAAGCTGAGCTTCCATGGTAGGAGGAACTTGGAGGTATGTGGAAGGAGGAGACCCCAAGTCCTGGGCATAATCACTAAAACTGCACTCTGCCAGGGTCAGGAGGCATGTGAGACTGCAGGAGGCATGGCAGCCTCAGGAAATGTCAGGACCAAGGATCCTGCTGATGAAAGATGTGTAGGAGGTACCATAACCTCCAGCCACCACATGTATGCACGCAGTCCTTACTGAGGAAATCCCAGACTCATCAAACCTTTGACAGGCCTGAGACTTGCTGGTTGCAGTGGAGTTGTGAGGCTCCAAGTTTGCTCAGCTTAGCTGCCTGGGATGCCAGCTTTTGGGTTGAAAATCCCTTTGCCATGCTGAGGAAGCACCTGCACCTGGTGTGTGTGCTGTTCCTAAATGGAAGGAATAGTAAAGAAGCCAGAGGCTAGCATGCAACGCAGGCAAGAAAGTCAGTCAGTAAAAATGAAAATGGAGATATCGGGGGGTGAGAGAGATAGGGTAGGGTAATGGTGAACAGGGATGTAGCAGGCAAAAGTGGAGAGGTGCATTCTCCAGCAGATTCACTTAATCAAGTCTGCATAAAACACTCTCTCATACATTGCATACACAGGAGATGGGTGGCTTTGCATTTAAAACTATTTCTATATATTTGTAAAATTATGTCATGTTATATGCACACAAATATAGATTCATCTGATTGAATTAAGATTGTGCCTTCAATAGAACTATGTTATTTACTGTAACTGCCTAGGTGGTCCACATGTTTACAAATTCATGTATAATCTGAAGCATTTCTGTGTAGACCATTTATCTAATTCAAACCCCACTGAAGTGACCATAAAATTGCACCTCTTGGTAGAACTGAGGCTCATTAACATTTATTAAAAAGTAAAATAAGGGAAGGAGCAGAAATCCTCAATTTTATTGTCAAATACAATTCATGCTTGGTTTTGTTGTTTTTTTTTGGGGGGGGTCCCCCATCCTTGTTTTTTTTTCTGGAAATATAGTTAAAATTAACTACTACTGCTGCTAGAATTAGAGTTAGAAGTAATGATCACCTCAGAATAACTGCCTACAATAACTCCAACTGTAATTAAATGATTCTCCTTTTATAAATATATATGATACCTACACTTTAAAGTGAATTATGAGTGCTAAATACACCCAGGGATTCCTTAATCCAGATCCATGCTTTTGCAATTTGTTAATTTCATTGCACTACCTTTTCTAGGATATCAGTAGTCTGATACTTTTTTTTTGTTATGATTTTCACCTTTAATATCATTAAGAAAAAAAAATATTTGAATGCTAGACCTCTGATAACAGTCTGAACTAAGATCTCACTGAAGTTAGCAACACAGAATCCAAATAGAAAAAGCTCCACAGGGCTGGATTTGTGTGTTATTTTAATGCAGCTCCATTGTGCTGCATTTAAAAACCAAGAAGAAAAGTTAAAAACAAACAAACTAAAAACATTGTCTTTGAGACAGAAGAGAGCAAAACCATCAGAAGCATCTGTGCTAACTGGAACTAATCCAGAGTATTCACATAATCTCAAACCTTTTAAGACCTGACTATGAGATGCAGAATTTAGCCATTAGTTAACAGGAGATGCATCTTAATTGAACACTGGACCTCTGCCATCGTAATTATGTCAAAAGCTAAATTAGATACTAGACTTACGGAGGAATAATCATAAGACAAAATGAGAAATGTTCCTCACCAGCAGTAATTAATTCAGGTAGTGGAGAGCACAAAGTTAGCGCACTTGCTGACTAGCAAGCAATATGTGGATATTTTGCACCATGTGGTAGCAAGTGCTCAATCTTATTTTAATGAGGCTATATGTTATTGATGTTTCATGCATATCAGAAAGCAACTGCGGAGTTTGGCAGACTTTAAAATGATTGGCAGTTTCCAATCACACAAAGACACAAGATTGGAATGATGAGGTTGTAGGTCAGTTTTGAAACAATGTGGCAGAGTTGTCTGGGAAATCTTGCTGCAAGTTTCTAGCATTTATAAGCAGCAAACAAAATCTTTGGGAGGGAGGGGGAAATCATTATGAGTGTTTCAGTCAAGAAGCTTATGCATAAAAATAGATAAAATACAGAAGGAAACAAATATGGTATTAGTAAGTGTATGTAGAATAGATGAAAACCCTCAACACCTCACTTTTCTGATTCAGATCTTAAACTTCATATAAAGTTATTTCTTCTCTTCTTGAGACAACCTGTCTTCAGTCCCTTCTTTCCCCTCCCAAAAGTTGCCAGTATTTTTAGCTTCCGTTGCCAAGTATAAGAGGTATGAGGAGTTTGTTCATTGATGATCTGCAAGCCAGTGCGATAGGGATACTTTTCAGAGTGTAGTAGGGACATTTGAACTCTGGCAGCGATAGAGCATGCCATTGCTTGTTATTATGTTCATGTCTTGTATACTAAGAGTGTCTGTGATACTGAATCACAAAGTCCCCGCATGGAATGCTTGCTAGAAGGAACATGAGCACATCTGCTGCAATCTAACAATGCTAGAGATGGGAGCAGTGCAAGACAAGCCTGATAATCTTTATACTTCAAAATGAGTCTCAATTAGTTGGAGCAAAGTGGAAAGTGTTGGGGGGGGGGTGAGAATTAGGGATGCCTACTGAAGCTTCACACAATTTGATTCAGAGGAGATTCAGTTGATTCAGAGGAGATTCAGCGGCCGAATCTCCAAATCCAAATTGAATCAGGAGACCGGTTAAAAGGTCTGAAATGATTCAGAAGCATCCAAATCAATTTGGAAAAGATTTGGAGATTCAGAAGGCAGGCCTGCAGGAAAAAGAAACTGAGAAGGAGGAGGGTAAAGAGGTGGGGAAAGACTACTCTGATATCATCTGTAGCTGGCCAGCAACTGATCTTTCCCGGAGTTCCCTTCCAATCACAGTGATCTGGAGGAAGGATGTAGAAACAACATATAAGGCTGTGTGAAGTGATCTGTGTCTTGTGAGCTGTCTCTCTCTCAGACCAGCAGTGTCTGAAAGGCTTGCTATTTAGTTACTTGGTGGCTAGCTAGTCTTTCTTCTTCTGTGTTTTCCCTGGTAGTATGTCATCGCTGTGCAGGAGAGCACAACATATATTATGGACAAACACATATTTTGCAGCACACCAAACATCATTAAGTGTGCATAAAGGCAGGTGCCAGGTCTTCTGGAAGGGAAGGGTGGTAGGGAAGAGGGAGATCTGAACTCCCCCCTCCTCCCCCATAGCATAGACTGGGGCAGTTGAAAAATGCAGCCCATGGGCAAGAGGCAACCCAGCAGGCCATTCTATCTGGTCTGCAGAGCCCCTAAAATTTTAGAAAATTAAAATTTATCTCCCCTTGGCTGGTTGTCAAATAATTGCCCACCCCTGACATAGACACAGTCAGACCCTCTTTCCTGGCACAATGGGTCTTCTGCTGTTAGTGGGAGCAAGGAGGCAGGAGTAGTGTCTGCACCTTCACCATCTCCACTCACACCAGTAATAACCACTAGTGCCAGCATGACAGTCCCCACCCCAAATTTCAGTTCCTAGCATGAGCCTTACAGTGCCAGAGGAAGAGCTGAATCTGGAAGCAGTGGATCTGAGTGCCATAGCTAAGGAAATTCTGGGGAAGAAGGGGGAATTTAAGTTTGTGCTCCACACCCTTCAAAGTTCACATAGAAACAGGCCTCTTCTGGAAGCACTTCAGAAGAGGTTGTGCAGGCAGGTGGCTGAGCTCCTCCTTTTGTTGTGCCTCTGCCTGGTGAGGAGGGGGATAAGGCAGGATCCCCACCATCAACCCAGAAGTGGGTGAGTAGTGTACTGTGGGATCATTCTGAGGTGGCAGATGATCCTGGGCAAGCTACCTGCCAGCACTGCCAAAAACAGATCAGCTCGGAAAAGTACAAGAAACACTTCACCACCACAGCAATGTTTCTGCATCTCAAGAGGCAGCACCCCCTTGCCCTTAGTTCTTTTCAGCCTGGCACCAATAGGAGCATGCTCCCAAAGAAGTCCCACTCTTGCTCCAAAGCCCTGGTCTCCAAGAAGCAGGCCACCCTGGACCAGTGGGGAAAGACAGAGACAAAGTGGGGGATGATCACGTTGCAGCAGACCAGGCCCTACAAGGAGAGGCTAAGGGACCTGAACCTGTTCAGCCTCCACAAGAGAAAGCTGAGGGGGGATCTAGTGGCCATTCACAAGCTAGTCAGAGGGGACCAGCAGGCACTGAGGGAGTATCTGTTCCCTCAAGCACTCCTAGGAGTGACAATAGCAGTCACAAGCTGGCAGAGGGTAGATTTAGACTAAATCAGGAGGCGCTACTTCACTGTCAGGGTGGCTAGGATCTGGAACCAACTTCCAAGAGAAGTGGTGCTGGCTCCTACCCTGGGGGTCTTTAAGAGGAGG
>JAGPOW010000290.1:35822769-35869028 GCA_030014935.1 Caiman crocodilus | reverse complement strand
GGATCCAGATGATTTCTTGTCCTTCAATTTCCCATTCAGACTGCTTTTTAAATGTTTTCTGCCTAAAAACAAATTCCTGGGAATGCCTGAGGTCAGTAATGGAGTGGCCAGGGAGAAGTATTCTGCCACAGGCTTTTGTGTTTTTCTGCAGCTGTTGTCAGATCAGTTGATCCTACTGCATGCTGCCTTTTTGACTTCCTATGGATTTTCTAAGTAAACTCTGCACCCATAAATTTTTGGTTATTCACATGCTTCATATATTGTCATCTGTTGCATCTGGGCTCTTCAGACCTGAGCTGACCTTGCCAGTAACTATTATAAAGGATCTTATATAGAATAAAGAGTAGACAAAACCTTAATATTGACCTCAGAGACCTGTCCATCTTAAAATATATGCATCCGGAAACCAGAACTGGAAACTTTGAAGGGGTTATTTGGGAAGGGACACAGAATAAAATGCAGAATATGTACATTCTATCAGTCAGAGATTGGTGAAAACAGCTACCCTATGAAAAAAACCCACAAAAGACAAAAAAACCTGGAGTACCCTAGGATTTGTTAGAGGAATTTATTTGAATAAAAGCTACCTCAACTATACGTTACATTAATACTTTAATACGACATTTTCATGGAATAAATCTCTTCATCCAGGAATTAACAAGTAGGTGGGGTTTTAGCAATTTGCTAAACAGCACCGATATGATTCTTTTCAGTTAGTCACATTTTTTTTTTGCACTACATAAAATAATTTAGAATTGTAGAAAAATTGTAGGTTTGGAAGGGAACTCAGGAGGTCATCTCGTCCAACCCCCTGCTCAAAGCAGGACCATCCATAACTGGATAATTCCAGCCAGACCTTTGCTGAGCTGGGCCTCAAAACCCTCCAAGGATGGAGATTCCACCACCCCTCTAGGTAACCTGTTCCAGCGTTTTACCTCCTAATATGCAACCTAAATTTCCCTTGCCACAATTTGAGACCATTGGTACTTGTTCTGTCATCTGCCATCACTGAGAACAGTCTAGTTCCATCCTCTTTGGAATCACCCTATAGGTAGTTAGAGGCTTCAATTAAAATCACCTCTCAGTCTTCTACTCTCCAGATGAAATAAGCCCAGTTCCTTTGGTCTCTCCTCAGAAGTCATGTGTCCCAGCCCCCTAACCATTTTTCTTGCCCACCCTTGGACTCTCCAAGTTCTCTACGTTGTTTCTGTAGTGGGCAGCTTAAAACTGGATGTAATACTCTGGATGTGGCCTCATCAGTGCTGAATAGAGGGGAAGAATTACTTCCCTCGATCTGCTGGCAATACTCCTATGAATGTAGCCCATTAGCCTTCTTGGCAACAAGGGCACACTGCTGACTCATATCCAGCTTATTGCCCACTGTAACACCCAGGCCCTTTCTGTCGCGCTGCTGCTTAGCCAATTGGTCTGAAGCCTGAGTGATGCAAAGGACTCTCCCCATCCTAAGTGCAGGCCTTGTCACTTGTCCTTATTGAACCTCATGAGATTTCTTTTCGTCCAATGTTCCAAAATTATCAAGGTCTCTCTAAATCTTAGCCCTACCTACCAGAATATCTACTAGTGTCATTTCCACTAGTGAGGATGTACTCCATACTACCTTCCAGATGGTTGATGAAAATATTGAACAAAACTGGCCCTAGGACTGACCCCTGAGGCACTCCACTTGATACTGGCTAGCAACTAGGCCTTGAGCCATTGGTTACTACTCTTTAAGCCTGAAACTCCAACCAGTTTTCTATCCACCTTACAGTCCATTCATCCAAATCATACTTCCTTAGTTTGCCTGGGAGAATTTTGTGGGAGAACGTATCAAAAGCATTGCTAAAGTCAAGGTATATCACATCCACTGCTCTCCCTGCATCCATGGAGCAAATCAGCTTGTCAAAGAAGGCAAATCAGGTCAGTTTGGCACGACTTACTCTTTATGAATTCATGCTGACTGATCCTATTCACCTTCTCCTCTTCCATTTGCATAGAAATTGACTGTTTCAGGACCTACCCTATGATTTTTCAAGGAACTGAGGTTTAGCTGACCAGTCTGTCATTCCCTGGATCCTCCTTCTTCCCTTTTTTAAAGATGGACACTATATTTGCACTTTTCCAATCATTCTGCACCTCTCCTGATCACCATGAGTTTTTAAAAGTGATGGCCAGTGGCTCTGCAATCACATCAGCCAACTCCTGCAGCACCCTTGTGTGCATCACATCTGGCCCCATGGACTTGTACATGTCCAGCTCTTCTAAACAGTCCCTAACCTGTTCTTTCACCACTGAGGGCTGCTCACCTTCTCCCCAAAATGCTGCCTGGTACAGTAGTCTAGGAGATGACCTTGCCTATGAGGAGTGAGGAAAAAAGGCATTGAGCACTTCAGTCTTTTCCTCATCACTTGTCACTAGGTTGCCTCCCCCATTCAGTAAGGGATCCATACCTTACCTGACCTTCCTCTTGATGCTGACATACTTGTAGAAACCCTTCTTGTTAGCCTTCATATCTTTAGCTAGCTACAAACTCCAACTGCACTTTGGCCTTCCTGATTTTCTCCCTGCGTGTCTGAGTAATATTTTTATGCAACTCCCTATTTCTTTGTCCAAGTTTCTACTTCTTGTAAGCTTTCTTTTTGTATTTTACGTCAGTGAAGATTTCCCTGCTATGCCAAGCTGGTCTTCTGCCATACTTGCTAGTCTTTCTATACATCAGGATGGTTTGTTCCTGTACCCTCAGTAAGGTGTTTTTTGTTTTTTAAATACAGCCAGTTCTCTGGGACTTCTTTCCCCCTCAGACTGGCCTCCCAGGGCATCCTGCCCATCTATTCCGAGGGAGTCAAAATCTGCTGTTCTGAAGGTCAGGGTCATACTCTGCTTCTCTTTTTGTCAGAATCCTGAACTTGATCATCTGGAGATCACAGCTGCCCAAGTTGCCTTCCACTTCTACATCTCCCACTAATTCTTTCCTGTTTATGAGCAACAGGTCAAGAAGAGCATGGCCACCAGTTGGCCTCTCTAGTATTTGTACCAGGATGTTGTCTCCAACACTCCCCATAAACTTCCTAGATTGCTTGTGCATTGCTGTATTGCCCTCCCAGCAGATGACAGGTTGACTGAAATCCCTCATGATAACCAGGGCCTGTGATCCAAAAATTTGTGCTAGTTGTCTTAAGAAAGCCTCATTTACCTCATCCTCCTGGCCCAGTGGTTTATAGCAGACACACATCATAACACCTCCTTTACCTACTCTCACCTTAACTGAGAGACTTTCAAGAGACCTATATCCAGTTTTATACTGGAGCTCTAACTAGTCATACAACTCTCTTGCATACAGCATGACTCCTCCTCTTCCTCCTCCTCTTTTCCCCTGCCTGTCCTTTCTGAACAGTGTCATAGATTCACAGATGTAGGGTCAGAGGGGACCTGAGAAGACCATCAAGTCCAACCCTCTGTACTGGGCAGGAATGAATATTGGGCTCATATGACCCCAGTCAGGTAGTTATCGAGCCTCCTTTTAAAGACCCCTGAAGTAAGAGCCAACACCACTTCCCGCGGAAGCTGGTTCCAGATCCTGGCTACCCTGACAGTGAAGTAGTGCCTCCTAATGTCTAGCCTGAACCTACTCTTCATCAACTTGTGGCCATTATTCCTTGTTACACCGGAGGGGTGCTCGGGGGAACCCAATATCCTCTAGTCCCCCCAGTAAGTTTACAAATATCACAAAGTTCCCCCTCAGCCTTCTCTTGTGGAGGCTGAACAGGTCCAAGTCCCTTAGCCTCTCCTTGTAGGGCCTGCCCTGCTGCTTCCTGATCATGTGAGTGGCTCTCCTCTGGACTCTCTTGATGCTGGACACATCCTTGCTGAAGCACAGTGCCCAGAACTGGACACAGTACTCCAACTGCCACCTGACCAATGTCTCATGGAGGGAGAGGATCACCTCCTTGGACTTGCTTGTTTGTACCCATTCATGACAGTGCTCCAGTCATGAGAGCCATCTTGCCAAGTCTCTGTTATTTCATAGTTCCTTGACTGTGTGAGGACTTACAGTTCTCCCTGCTTGTTTCCCAGGCTCCATTCATCCATGTACAGGCACCTGAGGTAATTAGCTGATTACTTCAGCTGTCTCAGTAAGAATGAGGAAGCCCCCTGTGTTGCCCCCACCTCCTTGCGTTTCTTCCTGGTCTCCCACTTATCCACTACCTTAGGGCTTTAGTCTTCATCCCCTGGAAATTATGTATTACAATGCCATTCAGTATAACATTGGAATAAACTGGTAAATCAGAAACTACATTTATATCTTATTAGAAAGCATACATGCCATCATGTGAAAATATGTTAGATGAATATTAGATTTCACAACTGTTCTACATTAAAATTCATTGCAAGTCTTTTTAGAGGTGTTAAAATAATGACTTGCTCATTCACATGATACTTATTTGACATCTGAGCTATCTGTATTATAGTTTTACTCCCATGACATAAAAAGGAAGATGGGAGTTCTTGGGACGTGCGTCTGCTATCAACATATTTTATTCAAAGCTTGTTTGATAATGTAAAAGAATGAATTACAAACAAGTCTGGTAACTTATTTTCCTTGCTACGTTGTACCATGATCTTCATTACATTTAGAAAACAGCCACTCTACTTTGAAAATAGTATAAATTGAGAAAAATATTTCAGTTGGAGGGATCATTTGTCCAATTTGCTACTCGATATACTTTGATCAGAATAAATAGAGGTAAAGTCAACTTTAAGAAACAGAAATAAATATGCTAAAAGCACAGATACAGGCAGTTGGATCGTCGTCATTACTCATGAAGCAGTTTCAAATCTTACATACAGCACAGACTTATTTAAAGTTAGTATCACAATGTTCCCATTTACAAAATGTAAGTTAACCATGTGAAACAGAAAAATCTACCAAATAATCACATACTAAGTTTAACAACTACCTTACCTGAATAGTCACAAACAATCCACAGTTTGGACCTACTTTAACTAATATATTTCTAGGTATTCACCAATTTCTAATTAAGTATTAGAAAATAGGACCTTGTTCTAAACATTTACAATGCTAAAAAGATGCATCAGATTAGATGAATTTACAGTGGTTATGACTATAATAAGCAATGCATTAGTACAAGCAGCTAGGGAGTGGTTCTCAAACTTTTTTTTTTTTGTAGACTACTCGAAAATTGCTGAGGGTCTCAACAGACCACTTAACTTTTTCTTGTTCTACATATCAAAGCATACAATTCATATTTTAATATCAGTATTCTTATCTTTCTAATGTGATGGATGTGCCTGGGTTTTTTTAGAAAAATTCTGGGAAGTCGGGTGTAATGTTCATCAGCTTTAGCCTTAGGTCACCTTTCTGCGGACCACCTGAATGGAGCTCATGGACCAGTGGTGGTAAATAGACCTAGTTTGAGAACCTCTGAGCTAGGAGATATCAGTCACCATCAAATCATTCATTTGTTAGTATCGGAGGGACACAAATGCCCAATCAGCAACCAGGAGCAGATGAACAACATTAAGTTAGTTAGTCACAAGAGCTCTCAGAAAGCCCTGATCTCCTAGGAAAAAAAGTCTGAAAGAGAAAACCACATACAAGTTGAACAGCAGCGATGATGGCCACACAGCCACCAAAAATTATGGTTGCTTGCAAGTCAAATTGGTGAAACCCTGCATGTCTATGAGGACTACTGCAGCGTCCAGTGTACACTGGACTTGGAGAAGAGAGAGATGACCAGATTACCTTTAAGTACAGCAAAGTAGTCCAGAAAGGGCTAGGTGAAATTGATGATGATAATAATCACAGGATCAGTAATTGTTAGGAGCATGTGAATGCAAAAGATGTGGTTAGAAATTCTTCTCTGCACTTCCCTGAAAATTATCAGAAAAGGACAAAATCTGAGCATCAAAGACCAAGGGCTGCCATGCAACAGGAATATCAGACCAGAATCTTTGAAGACTACAAACTTTTATCCTTGCACTTTTGAAGACAGTGGTAAATTCCTCCACAACAGATAACTACAAATAGGGCTAGCAGAACTAGGGAACAGGACTAAACATGCAAAGTCAACGATGGGGAAAAATTATGAGGTGAGCAATGGTGAGGTTCTTTTTAAAACAGTACCTGAAGTGACTCCTTCTCAGAATTCAATGGTTAGTAAGTACAATCACTTCTCCTGTGAAAGTCATCTTTTCTACTGCTACTTCAAAAAACAAATAAACACTACGTGCAAGAAAACAATACAACTTTATTTGATAGAGTCTGTATCAAACTTGGAAAAGCATATGGGTGAGAATCACTAACAGCATGGGATAACACACAAAACTGCAGTGTTGCTTTCAATGTACCAGACCATGGGTTTTTTAATTATATCCAGAAAAGATAAGGGGGGGGGGAAGGGAAAAGGTAGAAATCAAAGCCCAAAGATGCAGCTGTTGCTAGTGCTATCATGAAGATAGTCTCTTCTACAGAATGAGTGACTAGTGGTTTTTCTTCCATTCACCATCACCAATTTCATGTGTTGTTTTGCTAAATTTATTTAAATACTTTCTTCAAAAGGAAAAAAAAAGCATTGTAAGAAGAAAATGAGAAAATTATAATAAATTAAAATGCCTTTGATTGAAGACCTATGTGCATGTTTAAGCTTCTCCAAAACATTTTGAACAATGAAAGAGACACAGAATGGGAAAAGAACAACATTCAAGGACAGAAGCAATTGGAAATTTGAATTAGTCAACATTTTGATGAAAATCATCTCAATGAAATCGACTAAGGAGCCCCTTATAGCATACATTATATAAATTGTAACAAAAAGATAAAAAGCATATAGAAAAGGTGAATAATGATTTCCTTTTTGGCAGATTTTCCCATGATGGTGGATAAAAGTAGAAAAATTGACTGGCTGCTACTCAAGAAATCAATGGAAGTTTTTTACCTCAATGCATTTAGATAAGGAGAATTTAATCCAGCTACCATCAAAATATGATCCACTGAGGTACTGGAATCCCTATTCCTGAACGTTTCATGATTATTTTCATCAACAGCCCTTAAAACTGTAAACAAATATTTTTTATGGTTTTCTTTGTCAAATACAGGAATTAGATGTCTCACTATCTAATATACTTGTGCAGAACTTACAAACATAAATTAGGATTTTTGCATGAACAATCCCCAGAATGAGCACTTTAAGTAGATTGTTGCATCTGCATGAATTTCAAATAAAATCATGCTAGTCTATATAGGGTCTGGACTGAGAGCATGTTTAAAGTGTCCCTTTTCATGTTAGCTGTTCCCTTGAGTAATTTTTCCAAATGTGCTTCAAAGTCACCTGTGTGCCTGCAGATGCTAGTTTAGTTGTGAAAATCTGAAAAGACAGCAGGAAAATCTGAAAAGACAGCAGGTCAAAATATCTGAGGGCACATGCATATGTTTATGGGACCCGACTTACAATCACACAGCTCGTAGATTGGGCTCCTGCTGTGCACACATTCACTGGTGCCAAGAGACATGCCAGGAATGCAAACTAAATAAATTAGGGGCATAGGGGGAAATGGGAAGGAGGTAGGCAGGATTGAGGAGGATGACAGCACATCCAAAAATAGCCCAGTCAGGGTAGTTGGGGTAGGAAAAGTGCAGCCTCAGGCAAACAGATGAGCTTTTCCAGCCCTGGGGCTTCACTTCAAATACATACAAAATATCAGGTTAAACTGGGCATTGACCAAATCTGATTTATGTAGTGCCTGATCTAAATTCCCTAAAACACATGTACAGTTTGGCAATTAGACTGACATGACCCTAGTTAGGTGGAGCTAAATGTAACATCTGGCCTACGAGAAAAAAACAACTATGCTGTATAGTTTGAGAACACGTAGTGCCTTGAAATAGGGTACTTAATCACAAAGGATTCAGAATTCAGGTTTTCATACATTTCAGTACTTTTAACCAATTGTAAATTTGAGTCTAATGCTTCCTGCAACCTGCTGAATAGTTTCAGTGCCAGATACTTAACCAGAAAAGACAAGATAATGGTTATCCTAATGGCTTCACCGTGAGAGTGGTAGACATTCAGAATTCATAAGAATTCAACACATGCAGGATCAGACATTTAAGCTCATAGAATAATTTGTACAGGATTGCATTCTTCCTCAATAAGCTTTAAATAGATACGTACAAAATCCATTAGGATTTCCCTCACCTTAAACTCAAGGAAAGTAGCTTCAAAAGGCAAAATTCTTGTAAAATTTTAAAAAGCAGAAGCATATTCAGAGGAAGCAATTGAGAATTATGAAAACAAAGATCCACACCTATTTGGTTTGTTTTCTCTCCCCTCTTTTCAATAAAATTTCATATAAAATATACATGTGGTCTTTGAAACTTATAAAGTTACATCATCCCCCCACAAAGCACAAATAGCCATGTTTCAAGGTACTATTGCAAATGATGCAGGAAAGCAAAAATCACACTGAGAAGAAAGAAGCATATTGAAGAAATCAAACACAGAACTTTGCAGAATCATTTTGCCTAATGTCTAGTTTATGTACAATATTTACTCAAATGCAAGATGACTTTTTTTTCCTCATTCCACACTAAGAAAAAAGCCCATCATCTTAGACTGAAATACAAATAGGTGAGGGGCAATAGCAGCAGCTCAGACTCTGACCTGGAGCTCAGAGTCAGCAGTAGCCACTTCATCCCTCCCACCCAACCCCATTCCCCAGGAGTCCCTCATACTTGGGTCCTTGCTTTCGCCCCCCCTCCCCAAGACCCTTACACCTCTTTCCACCTCCCCTACTCTGCACTTTCATGTTGCAGCTCCATCTCCAGCCTGGAGGATAGACCATGCTGACTCTGAACTTCACTTAGCCAGAGCTGGAGCCAGACTCACACCTCCACCACCACTGTATGACTAAACGTGGGGGAAGCTGGAGGAAGTACATGCTCTGTATCTCAGGGTAGAGTGGAGCTGGAGCTGCAATGGGAAGGTAACTAGTGGCAATGGGGTGAGAAAGCAGCATGGGTTGCAGGCAGAGGAGGGGAGAACAAGAAGGCAGGTGCCAAGAAGGACAAATGGTAGCGGGAAGATGACAGAGGGTTCAGGCATAAGGGATAGATGGAAGGAAAGAGGGCCATGGGGGGACAGACAAGGCTAAGTAGGGAGTGGGTACAGGCACTGCAGGGCCAGGTGTGGCAGATATGGTGTATATAAGCACTGCAGGGAGGTAGCAACCAGCAGGAGACAGGCCATTTGACTCCCCTGCCCACCTCCTCTGTCAGCCCCCCTACCACTGCTTGCCCCACCTGCAGTGATGTTGGGGAGGATTATTCAACACATCACTCCAAAAGTTAGATTCAACACATGGAAAATTATAACAAATTTATACATTTTCCATGTCTAGAATGTAATTATTTGGGAGTCATCTTAAATTCAAAGCCATCTTGTTTTCAGGTAAATGTGATATTTCTAATCATATTACTTATTACACTGGAAGAAAACAAAATGTTTGACAGGAAACAAGGGCTACTTACGGAGTAAAAGAAATATTTCATTGGGAGAACACCAGTGCTAAACACTACAGTAAAGTTAGAAGTACATTGACAGTTTGAATATTTTAAGTGACTCAAAGTTCTTAGCTGAACTTCAGTATGTTTCATTTGTAGGTATGCTTTTGCTTAAATTAAACCAGAGCCCTCCAACTGGCTGCATGCAACCCCAAGGAGTTAAAATAAGGATCCAGGGCTCCAGAGGGCAATTATTTGGATTGTCACACCAGCTGCATTCTCCAGACTCCTCTTCACCTTCCATGTTCTGTGCCTACCCCAGTGCCTGATGTGACATGGCACTATGCAGCATGGAGCATTTGGGCAAGGCCATGCCAGTGTGGTACCATGGTGGGGGTGAGAGACAGAAGTCATGCAGGCATCCTCTGCAGCAGCAGGGAAACAAGTATTTACAGTGTCACTGCAACAGCATGGTGGATGGTCCCAACTAGTAAGGCTCACAAAGGATGCTGCCCCCAGCTGCTTGGAAGCTGGACAGCCCTAAATTAAACGAATGATCTACTGCAACCGCAATCTCTGCTTAAGCCTATTGATTTTAGAACCCTTCCAGGCATGTAGGTAAAGCTGTGATCCACATGAAGGAATTGAGAATCAGATCCCATCACACCTTATTTCCAGTGCAGAGGGAGCCTGGGATCATAATTCAAGGTTCCCTCTGCACTGGTAAGTAGCAAGCTCCTGTGGCTGGGAAACCCCACAACTAAGAGGGTTCCCAGTCTCAGGGTACATGATACAGTCCTGCATCTGAGAGCTTTGTAATTGATTCAGGCTCCCAGCCATGGTAGTGCATGTGGCCACACATTCAATTAATTAATGGTGCGACAGGAACCAGTCACAAAGTTATTACATATTTCTTGTATAACAATTTTGTGGCTTATTCCTTGTTTTATAATGCC
The DNA here is from genome assembly GCA_030014935.1 of Caiman crocodilus. Lineage (NCBI taxonomy): Eukaryota > Metazoa > Chordata > Crocodylia > Alligatoridae > Caiman > Caiman crocodilus. The sequence goes on along the minus strand of JAGPOW010000290.1, from coordinate 35,858,552 downwards.
ATTAATTGCTTTAATAAGTGTCTTGGTTACAACTTAGGAAGAAATTAACTGGTTAATCGCATCTTAAGTATAATGTGTAACAGAGGCCTTGGACACATAGGCTAGGGATTGACATTACACATAAAAGTGACTGGAAACTGGTTCAAATCTGTAACACAACAGAAGTTCAGTACATATAAACAAATTTTAAAAGTGTCAGAAACCAGTTTAATATGGATGTAGTATCAGACTTAATTGATTTAGGTTAAATACATTTATTTAGTTTCTGCTCTGGATCCCCTCCAGATTCAAGTTAACTCACAGTCCTGCCCCCACCCCTGCAAAAAAAACACACCAGGATGCTTTGCATCTCCCCTGCAAACTCTCCCTTGCAGGGATGCGTAGGCTATCCTTGTCCCAAGCTTTCTCCTCCAGCCAAGCAGTGACATGTGCTTCAGCACCTCCCAGCTTCTGACCTGGGCTACTGCAGGCATGTAGCTGTATTTTTGGAATCAAAAATGAATGTCTGTTCATTTGCTTTTTGGTTCAACCTATGGAGTGTAGACTAAACGTGTAAAGATTGAATCACTTCAGCCTGGGGTTTTTTGACCATCTTACATAGCCATAAGCGTTCTGCAAAAGCACAATGTCTCACTACCTCTGTAAACCTGAATTCCTCTCCCATTCACATAATACCTAAACACTACCTTATCTGGTTCTCATAACCTTCACACCATCTAGGAACTGAAAGAGGAAGAGTTAGATAAGACCTATTTTATAAAAAACAAAACAAAAACAAAAAAACCCAAAAAAGGTTGTTCAATAATCCAATAGAAATATATACAAAAAGAAACCATACCAAACAAACCCCATAGACAAACATTTTTGCATGTGCCTAAGTTTCTATATATTTTTTACTATGGCAGATATAACAAGGTTATTCAAAAGGTCACCCTGTCAGATGTTCATTTCTTTTTCTCTATTAGGAATGCAGTTGTTTATTCCACACTCCTGACGCACAAAAAAATTCCCCACTGATGTCAGCTTTAACTGAATGAACCATAGATAGCAGTCCCAGTCCTTCATTCAAGTATTAGACTATGATATTTTTGCCCTTCATTTTCTTGTTTTTTTCTTGCCCAAAAGATGTGTGTGTGAGGCAGGCCCTCCCTCCATAAAAAAAAAAAAATAAAATTGTAGAATTTTAGAGTGATGTTAAATAAATAATCAGTCATTTAAGGTAGGCTTATTTTTCTTTAGCTTTAGTTCAGTTGGAATCTGTTTAAAAACTCAGCCAAATTTTGCATTCAAACCAAAATAGGTTTCCATGCAGGGATTTGAAGAATCTTTCCCGGTAAGTTAAATCTAAGATTCTGTAGAATTAGTTCCCAAAGTCTTGTAAATATAAACATCTGTTTCTGAGGATTTATGCATTATATTCATTTGCTATTAGAATGGCACAATAACTTTTCAGTTTCTCCATTAGAAATGGTAAGTGACGGCTAACTCTCAAGAATCAGTGCTTAGAATAGAACTGCTTATTTCATTCCTGATTCAGATAACTGACACTGCCAATTGAATTATAACATCTACATTAGAGGGGAAGTCCTTAGCTATCATCTAGAGTATACATTTGTGTTTTTCATATTTTGTGTATTACATTGTAAAATGCAGCCACAGAAAAAGAGCATGTTCAATTAGACCTTCAACTGCAAGTTACAACTATACCAACAACAGTACAAAATGTCTTTCCAGTGACTTCAGAACAAGAGAATGAACAGAGAAAAATGCATACAAACCTATTTAAACAAGTAGCATATTGTCAAAGCATGCAAACTTAGTCTCCATATTGAAAGCTGACCAGTTCATATCAAGCTTGTTTAACTGGCAAACATCATCATTATTAGGGGTTTGCAAGGGGTCCCTATTTGATTTGGATTTTGATTCAGCCCAAATCACGGACACTGATTTGATTAATTGATTCAGATCACTGTCCCCGATTTGATTTGGCTGAATCCAAATCTGAAGATTTGATGCTGATTCAGAGAATCTGCAACTCGGACATAGATGCAGCTTTAAATGCTTTTCCTACATACCTTGAAGTAGAATAAATGCATCGAATACGTAAGCATGACAGTTAAACAAGCTTCGGTTGGAGCTTTATCATTTTACAACAAGACTGGTAGAAGGGAGCCCTAGTAACATTACATGTGTATAGATCTAAAGTAAAGTCCATTTTATTGTATGGAAGAACTATGGGGTGCTAACTCCAACAGGTTCATTCCAAAATAAAAAGTGGTTAGATTTTTTTTTTTTTTTTTTTATATCTGTGCCAAACTCTATGATGTGGCAGGGGGAGAGATGAGAGGTGGGGAGGTAGGAAGGGGACCAGGTTATGCAGTCTGAAATGGGGGGTTTTAAATGTGAATATTTAGCTCAGTTAGGAACTGTAGATTACGGATTAACAATAAGATCTTGCATCCCTACCCAAGACCCAAAGAAGTGCATTTTAGAAGACTCTTTCTTTCAAACAAAACCTTATTTGTATGGTTAAATAATCTTAGAAGTTTCCCAGACAAATGTGAGCAGACAGTTACCAACCCATATTTAAAGCACAATAAAAAATGAAGAATTAAAGATGTCAGTTTGCAGACAGGTATACAAGGCAGCGAGGTTCTCTCAAACTTCATCTTTTTGGTCATTAATACAGCACTCTTTTGGCCTAGAAACCTATCTATTTGAAGTACAAAACCACAAACAATGAAAGGCCATAGCAAGACTGCTTTTCATTTTAATGAGAGCTGTAGTTGTCACGGGGAAGTAGTGTTGGACTCTGTAGGGAGACAGGATGTGCTCTTGCAGGAAGAAGCAGATAGATGACCTAAATCACTATTTGTGGTCTTGTTCTTTGTTTGAAGAAATGAGGTAAATGGATCTCTCCATTAGTGTAAAATGTTAAGTACTCAGCTAATGAAAAAAAAACAAAAACAAAAAACAACAACAACAACAAATTTGGCTCCTCTTTTAGAGCTTACATTCTGTCCTGTTCTCCACAGGTATATTGACACAAGAATAAGGGCCAAAATCACATGGAATAAAAAATTAAAAGCAGAGTATTCTACTATTTTAGGTTTCTTAATATGATGATATAGAAACATAACATACAATTATGTTCATTTTTACTTTAGTTTAAATTAGCAGAATATGTAATTTTACTGTATGCTTTTACTAATAACTACAAATCATGCAATTTATTATTGTACAGTTTTATTGTCAATTCCATTGCATGTTAGCAAAAATTGTAAATAAACTACTATTACATGTCGGGTTAGTCTCATTCTGATTATACCAACAGAAATCAAGTATAGATCCACTAAAAAGAATCAAATATGAACACAGTATAAAGTAATTCACAATCTGGGTCACACACGCTATGAGGAGGGTGAGAAATGATGGTGACAACTAGATGACATATTTCTTTGCATACCACATGCATCTTTTCCTCTGAAGTCAGTCCTCCAAATTTGGGAAGCACATCTTAAAGCAGGAAGTTGATTTTTCTTCACTGGAATAGAAGCACACAGATGCTGTGCTCTAATGGCTGCCAATTCCTTCCAGTCCAGCAAGCAGAAAGGATGAAGTTCAATGTTAACCCTCTCACATCTACTAAGTAATTTGCAATAACTATTGACTGAGCACCATAGCTTATGCCTGAAACAATTAAGATGGCTCATGGCAAGTTAGCTACTGCATACAGCCTGTACTATCTTAATGAGGCTTGTGGTATGGAAGCAACACTCAGCATTTAAAGGAACTTATATAAAGAACTATTCACAGTAAAGCAGTACTTTACCCTGAACCCTTGCTAGTGTCCTTTTCAAGTCTACAGCCTAAGCTTTGCTGATGTCCTGCCATATCAAGAAGCTTTTGTTGCCTCACTCAGCTATTCTCCTGGGATGCCACAGGTCTGAAAATAGGTCAGTTACAACATAGCATAGGATCTTGTGAACAAATATCTTATGTCTAAGCACTGAAACCCCATAACATAGCACAAATGAGATTCTAATGTCAAAAACATGAGGCAAGTTGCTAACTGATATGCAGATTTTATGTACTCTTATGTTCTATGTGTAGAGCATGTGTTTTGGGGTTTTTTATGCTGTTGACAAGCTTACACAGTTTTGGTGTGTCACTGTATATGGACACAAGGCTTCTTTAAAAAAGGCACTACAGTATCTTTGAGAGCTGTGCTTCTCAGGCTATAGGCAGAAATTCAATTTAAGATGTGATAGGATCTCATCCTACATCCCCAATAATCACATATCCTACTGTACAACATGTGCATGGCAAAATAAGCGATTTTGGGATCAGAGATTAGATCCCAATCGTGACTTATTTTCTGGTTCAGAGGGAGCTTGAGCAAGATGCAAGCAATCAGCTGATCGTCAATTGGGTTCAGGAGCCAAATCAGTCCCTGACTACAGCTGACAATTAACTCAGTACACGGGAAGATATAAAACTATGTGCGCTGCCCAAATGAGTGGCACACATGGTTTGGGCAGGTCCAAATGCACAGGCAACACAGCATAGTATCATGCTCCATGTTCATGGGAAACTGTATAAACCCTATGTACCATGAGGCTGTGCAGCACATGGAGATTATCCAGCACCCCATGTATTCTGAGCTATAAACCTACGTAAGAGATCTATGAAATCAGGTTGTGACAGATTCCAACCGCATATTCAATTTAAGGCAAGATGCAAACAAGCCACAAAAAAGTTATTCCACATAGACTATGGAAGAACTATGTGGCCTAATTACTGCATTATCACACCTTAAATTGAGTTGCACATGTGGCTGGTTACTATTTAAGGTGCGATGAATTTGTTAATCACATCTTAAATGCAAGATGTGACAAGGGCCTTATTCATATTATGATGGAAACCATATTGCTAATTTTAGTGCCTATGAATGTTTTCAGATGGCCACTTGGGAGTTACAATTCATATGTAGTCTGAAACGTTTCCATTAAATATACCATTATTATCCATGATTAGATAGCTTAGGGTGTTATCTGTGATTATTATTATTGCTGCTGATAAAATGCTTTAGTCCTCTTATTCATAGATTTCATAGACATTAGGGCTGGAAGGGACCTCATAAGATCATTAGGTCCAGCTCCCTGCCCAAGGGACAGAAAGTCAGCTAGGGTCAAAGGATTCTAGTAAGATAAGCATTCAAATGTTTCTTAAAAAAGTGTCCAGAGTAGGTGCTTGCACCACCTCTGTGGGGAGTCTGTTTGGGGCCCAGACAGTAAAGAAGGTTTTCCTTATGTACAACTTAAAATGGTTTTGCAGGAATTTGTGACCACTGCATCTTGTCATCCCTTGGGGTGCTCTGGTGAATAGGCATTCCCTCAGATGCTGATGCACTTATGTACTTATAGGCTGATACGCTGCCACCAAGTCACCCCTAAGCCTGGGCTTCTCCACGCTGAAAAGTCCCATAGCTCACAGAATCTCTTCATAAGGCCTCTCCCTCCTGCCCTCTGATCAAGGTCTCCTCTGGACTCTTTCAAGCTTCTCCATGTCCCTCCTAAATTGTGAAGCCCAGAATTGGATGCATACTCCAACTGTGGCCTCATCAAGACAGAATACAGCAGGAAGATAACATCCGGTGTCTTGCTTGAGATGTATTGGTAGATGCTATCCAGAGTTCTGTTTGTTTTGCCAGCTGTGGTATCACATTGGTGGCTCATGTTCATCTTGTCATCAATCATGGCCCCCAAGTCTCTTTTGCTCATGGTGCTAGCAAGTGTAGCACTGCCGAGCCTATAAATGTGATGCGGGTTTTTATTCCTGAGGTGGAGCACCTTGTATTTCTCTGTATTGAATGCCATTAGGTTTCATTCTCCCACCTTGCAAGCCTATCAAGCTCAGACTGAATTATTAACCTAACTTCAAGTGTAGAGAATCTTTCCCAAAGTTTTGTGTCATCAGTGAACTTAGACAGTCTGCTTCTGACAACAGTGTCCAAATTATTTATGAAGATATTAAAGAGTACAGGTCCAAGACCAGAGCCTTGGGGGACACAACTAGTCACTGAGTACCACATTGATTTGGGTCCGTCAACTACCACCCTCTGGGACCAACCTCGGAGCCAGTTCCCCAGCCATTGGATTGTCCAGTAGTCAACACTGCAGGTGTCCTCATGGAAAAATTGGACATCATGGGACACCAGATCAAAGGCTTTTTTAAAGTCCAAATAAATTATATCAACATCTTCCCTTTTGTCCAGGTGATACATCATCTGGTCACAGAAAGAAATTCAGGCTGGTCAGGCAAGACCTACTCACAACAAACCTGTGCTGGCTATCTCTAAGAATGTTACCTTCTGGTAGCCTTTCAAGAATTGTTTCTTTGGTATTTTTTTTCCAAAATATTCCCAGGGATTGAGGTCAAACTGATTAACCTGTAGTTTCCCAGGTCTTCTTTCCTCCCTTGGCCTGCTTCCAATATTCAGGTACTTTGCCTGAGTACCACAAGCTCTCAAATAACCTTGCCAGTGGCTGCGCCATGATGTCCTTTATCACTCTCAGGTGCAATCTATCTGGACAAGCTGATTTGTGGAGATGCAGCCTCTCAAGATGCTCCCTCACAAGATCCATGCCAATTGAGGACGTGTATTCACCCTCATCCTGGTCATCCTGCATCATGTTAGGCAGGGTGGTCCCTTTGGCCTGGAGAAAAACCAATGCAAAGTAATCATTAAGCAGATTAGCTTTTTCCTTGGTGTTGGTAGTCAGCTGGCCCAGCTGGTTTAACAGGGGTTCAATGTTGCCCTTGTTTTTCTTTTGACTCCCTACATATTTGAAGAAGGACTTTTATTGTCCTTGATTCGTGTAGCCAGTAAGAGTTCAGTTGCAGCCTTGGCTTTCCTAGTTCACTCCCTATAGGTGCAGACCAGTGCAGAATACTTCTCTTTAGTGGTGTTTCCTGTAATTCATCCTTTATAAGCCTCATTTTCATTCCTTTAAAATCTCACAGTTCAAAGGCTGTGTTCTACTACTACTTGTACATCATGAACACCATTAAATATATATTTCCAGTCAGCTACACCTATGTAAAGTTATTCAACACAAAGCAGATGAAACTCATTTCAACAAGTCCTCCTAAACAGCTTTTTATTAACATTGTAGTATTTAGTATTTTTTCTTTATGGCTACACTTCCTTATTTTTTCACTGTCCAAATTACTGTAAATTAAAAATACAGCAGGCAGGAATGAAGAGGCCTTTGCTTAACATAAAAACCTGCTTATCCTACAGAACATATTTTGATAACAAAAAATTGACAAAGTCTAGACTGAGTTTACTGTCACTTAGAAATATATATATGTTCAGATATTCTGAGCATATCAATATTCAGTAAGCATGGACAAGCATAATACTGCATTCTACATAGGATCATATGTTTGTTTCAAAGAATGCACATAGAAGCAAGGAAGACAAGAGTTCAAGATTTTAACCCTATGCTTTACCCTCAGCTAGTATGATACCAACTGTGAATTAGAATAAGGTTGAGAAAAAGGTTCGTACATGAAAATGCTGGATGTAGTAACCTGTTGGTTTCAATATATTTGTCATTCTAAACTGGTTTATATTTCTAACTACAATTTTCCCCTCAATTCATTCATAAGGTTCATTTCATCTAATAGAGAATGTACTTCATAAAAAAAAGTCTGCATCATGTCACATCTCTTGGCAACGTGATTCCACAGACGTGATGTTAGTTCACAGTTAGCTGTCTGGCTTAAATCCTATTCAAGAGTGAGCTAGATTGTAAATCACCTTCAGTACATCTTCAGATGTGCTCATGTGGAATATATTGTTCATAGACTTAAGCATACACAAAAGGAGTAGGAATGTAGAGGAAACAGACCTGTGTTTGTGTTCTGAAAAGAAGACTGCTTTTCTGAGGATAAAAAAAAAAAAAAAAAAAAAATGTTTGGGATAACATGTAGTACATAGTTAGTTTTAAAATGGCTACCACTGTTTGGACTTAATTACCCAAAACATACAAAACTGCAAAAAATAGTAATGACCAAAGAGCAATATATTAAAGAGTTACTTGATCAATGTTTGCCCTCTTTCAAGTCTACAAGAGAACAACTTTTAAGAGCATTAGAAATCTATGGAATTTTAATCTATTTTAAATAAAGTCTGGAGACACTTTAGGCTTTTATCATAAATGCTATATATGATACTGGTACTTTTTGCTTAGTTTGTACTGCAAAAGATTTACAAGTCATTGCTATTAGATTTTGAACAAAAGCAGTTTTCAAGGGGAAAAAAAAAGGCTCTGACTTTACACTTATTCCTTTCACCTAAGGTGACTGTTACATTTTAAAATGAGCTCAAGCAAAACTATGCATTTTATCTTTAGTCTAATTATCTCTTACGCTTTCACCAGGAGAGAGGAAACAGCCATAGAGTGGGTCTCTTGTGCCACTGCAGAGGGAAAGGGGCAATAGCTGTAATGACTACTCACTTCTTTTCCTGAAAATTGAAAGGAAAACTTAAGTTTTAGAACTTCAGATCACTGAGAAGTTTGAGCAAAATTCTAGTTTTATCTGAACCAGTTTGTCTTTTCCTATCAGCGTCCATTTTTTTTTAAATGAACCATATATGATCTATCATCACATTGGAAGTCCATGAAAGAATTAAAATTATCCAATGCAAATGTGACTACAAATGCAGATAGGAGATAGTCCTAAATTTATGTCTGAGAATATGGAATGCACAATTACTAGCGCATATGAGAATAGATGTAGATGGTGTACTTTAACTCATTCCTGGTTCTCATTCAGGATCCTTTAGGCATGTCTACATGTCATTGCATGGAGATGTTGCTACACCACCATGCTTTAGTACCAAAGAAACTTCTTTTTGGAAGTACTAAAGCACGGTATAGTATAGATGGTTACGGCACCATGCACACAGTGCATGGTTAGATTTTGCTGCTATGTTGCCAAAGTGGCACACTACACTCAGGAAGCATGCTGCTATGGTGATATAGCTGGTGATCATGTGCAGGCCCACATGATGGCTACATAGGCATAGCACACCAAATGGTGACAGTATGTCACTATGTCGCTATAGGGTGACATGTAGACATGCCCTTCATGTTGTTCTTATGACAAATTCACTGTGAAGCTGCCTTAAATAATACAGATCTGAAGCTTTAAGGAAAATACTGGAAAGCCTGAAATGAAAACCATAAGAACCAACAACATGAAAGAATATACAAGAAATGGTGGCAGACAGATGATAGTGGAAAAAGCGGCACTCAAGTACTTCATGGATAGCTCCTGCAATGACTAACCTCACCTCCCAACATGCAGTATGATGAAATATGGAGTGCTTTGAATACCTGCCCCCCAGGTGATTATTGACACTAAAGCAGCCTTCTGAGAGCTACTGCAGGCCATGTTGTATCAGATATAAAACTACATAAGGAAGTCTGTGCATGCATAGGGAGGTAGGAAGGAGGGAGAGTGAGGGAAGGAGAGGTGAAGGTGGGGAATGGAGTATGAATTGCCCATCAGGCCTGGGAAAAGCATGCCATTTCAAATCCTAACCTGAAATGAGAATATCACCTATTAGGAAGAGCTGAGAATAGTCTACTGCCTTTAACTCAAGATTCTGTACACAATAAATATGTGATTAAATTTTAATTTGGACATTAAAAACTGTAGCAGAATGTTTAGGCTTTAAATTGCCATAATGAATTACTAAAGCAGATGAATATAAATTAGTATTATTTGTCATTGGCAATATATGATTAGCTTGCTATAGGCTAATCTTGTTGATTGTTTTAAGTACCTAAAATGCTTCACTACTAATTACAAATTTAATATTTTAAAGTGTTTTTCATTAACTGTGGCAACTACACTTTATTATTTAGGTACTTTTGGTAGGAGCTATGAGACAAAAATATTAAATGTTTAAACAGTATTTAAAGCTGGCTTCTTTGCAGTATTCCCCAGTCTAACTTTAAGGAATATGGTAAACAGCACCACTCAGTCAAATACCATGAAGCAGAACCAGAAATTCTATTTACTAGATGTTGAGCTCTTTGGGACCTAGTGTGTGGCTAGGTCTTCGTTGGATTATACAGTACTGGTTAGAGACATCCTGCTGAGTGGAAAGATCACTAAATTAATATAGCAACTACTGCTTCAAGTACTTCTTCCAATACCTGCCCTAGATTGAATCTCCCTACCCAGCATTGATCTATGCAGCAGAACCATGTTTTTCATTTTTTATTTGTCTGTAAATAAAAATACACACAATATAGCATCAAGTCCCAGTTGCAGCCTCTGGGCACTACTAAAATACAACAATAATGACAAATAAAACTACATGAAATGAAGACGACTCATATAATTTTTAGAGCAAAGATCAACAAGGTACAGTTCTTCAGATACTAAATGGATGTCTAACTTCGGCTTCAGTGATTTGGAAATTTAAACTGCCAGATCTATACGCTTACTCACTTTCCATGGTGAATTTTTAGCTAAAATAAGCAGTCAGTAGTTTTACTAAACTTTATGGATTTCATCAAATACTATGACTTCAGGCATAGAGACAGAAATAGGAATAAGATTCACAAGGACATCTCAGAAATGTGTGACCAAATATTAGTTAGTGTTCAATGCTCCAGCTAGTGCTCAATGGATGCAATAGCAGAACTGAGCTATCTTCACAGAGTATGGGAATATCTAAAGAAACTACTCCCACCCCCCCAGCCCTTCAATACTGGTTACTGGCAGGAAAAGATACTAAATTAGAGATTCAAATCTGATCCAGTATGTCAGTTTCAATGCAATTATACTTCTAAACATCTAAAAGAAGAAAACCCTGAAGAAATCATAAATAGAAGCATATCAGATAGGCAAAAATTAAGACAGCATGGAATCATAGAAAAAAAATCAGACTTAAAGGCAACTCAGGAGGTCATTTGGTCCAAACCTTTGCTCAAGGAAGGACAAGCTCTGTCTAAAGCATTCCAGACAAGTGTTTTTCTAACATACTCTTAAATGGGTTTAAATGGGAATCTCTATCCTTAGTTACTAGGTGATCTACTCCCATACTCAATCAAACTGCATTTCTGGTACTGGTCAAGTTCATAGACAACACAGATGGGAGCAGCTAAAAATGAAGTCAAATGGATCATAATATATTGAAGAATCTGGAAGAGGCAACAAAATGAAATTCAACCATTTCTTCTCTGTATGTGGTACCTTCACACTTGAAGAAACAAGTGCACAAATATGGAATGAAGTACAACATGCTTGAAATTAGCATGTACAATGGAGGAGGGGAAAAGCAAAGAAAACAAAACTTTCTCCCTTGCCAGACAAAACAGATGTAGAACAATGCAGTCAGCTTGCAGCAAAGCAGATTTATAACTAATCCTAGATGCAATGGCATAACTGGGGAAGTCGGGGTGGAGCACCAACTTTGTGGGGGGAGGGGAGGAGAGGAGAGGAGGAAGGAGTTGCTACTACCACCAGTCATGTGTTTATGACCATAAACTATAAGTCACTGCTTCCTCTTTGTCCTAGCAACCTGGCCACATCCTTCCCCTGCTGCCTAGAGGAAACTTAACTGTAAGAACAGTAGGATAAGGGAACAACCCGACTAAGAAAGTTATATCATCTTTAGAGGTTTCCAAGAAGAGGAGGAATAGGTATACACCAGGAATAGTTTAGGAGTCAAATGTAAAATCTGTATAGGGGGGTTAGACAATCTTCAAGATCCCTTTCAACATGACAAATCCTGGGATTCCTCATACCAATGCTGTCTTGGGTCTCAGGTAAAAAACTGAGACAGCAAAAGGCACTGATCTCCCAGATGTCATCTTCTGTGTTTGAAGTCAGTTCCTCAGCCCATATAGTTTACCTTCTGCTCAGTCTTTCAGTGGCAGCTTCTGCTATTTCAGGTTTTAGCGCACAAAGGAGCATTAAATCACTTAAACAACTTAGCCTGAATTAAATCAATTTTTACAACAAATAACAAAGTTGGTTACTATTAACACCTTCCAGAAACAGAATGTTTTCTTATCTGTGTTAAAAACTATGTAAAAAATGAATAGGATCTCAGTCAGAAGATGCACTGTACTCCTTAGCCCCTACCTAGCACGGACACATTGAGGGACATAGTATATGCTGCAATGTTGCTGGACAGGGCTGACCTCCTTCTTGGCCGAAGAAGGGCAATGATGGAAACAAATGTAAAACTCATACCACATTTTCTTGATCTTCTATATTTTTTCCCAGTTACTGTAGTATTCAGATAAGTTTCCAAATTGCATCTTTTCATATGAGTCACCCACACTCTTGATGACAGATTTTTTTATATATATATAAAACACAATTCTCTGCAAACATAACTTCTTGCATTTGTGACTCAAATAAAACTCTGAATCAAGTCAAAAGAAAAACTTGTACTGTACTTTCCTTGAAGAGGTTTTATGGCACTCTTGTAACTATTTTGGATGCTAGCAGTGAAAGAACACCTGAAAGCTCCCTCTTTTATGAATATTATACATTTTTTAACAGCGAATGAGAACAGAAAAGTCCTGAGAGGGCAAATCCAGCAGCACTGAAGGGAGGTGAGGACAGGAGATTATATATATAAGATGAGATCAAGGTGCTGAATGCTAAAAGAAGTTTCCTTCATAATTCAGTCACACAGCATTTCTCTAATCCTCAGACTGACAACTCAGAAATAAACATCACTACAGAGAGAAGCCTCTCTCCAGCATGCCCTGTAAATGTGCCTTTCTTTCAAAAAAAGGCAGAGGTCACGCAGAATTGGCTTAACTACTTAGAAAGAGTTCAGGTTCCCCTGAATTTGCTGAATTAAGTCTTATCTAGTGCTGTACTAAATTTACCTCTTGCCAACTAGAGTTCAAAGAAATAGTTTGAATAAACTAAGAATTGAACCAAATCTCTGAAAAGAACTTAAACTTGATCTTTTTGCCCTTCCAAAATGCTACCCATACCCTCTATCATCATTATGGTTAGTGCTTGCAGACACTTCTACAGCCAGGCTATAAAATGCCTGAAACAAGGATACAGTGATGTAACTTGGCTAAGAGTGTCACAATCTGTCTATGCAACATACAAAATATGAAGGAACTACATGGATACAGTGGGCAAAACTAAACACACAAGGCTTAAGTACCTCATGTTTTGGTAAAGTTCTGGTGACATCTAACAAAGATTCACAACTTCATATAAAAAGAGTACTACCTGGTCACTTTAGCCTACACCTTGTTTTCAAGGATCAAAGCAGCAAGTGAGAGAAATTTCTAGTCATAAAAGAAGACATAGAACAGAACAGAAAAATGTCTTGGGCGAGACAAGTGAACACACACACCATGCTAGACACTAAAATAGAATACCATATTTACTCGGGGAGGGGGGTCAACAATTGATTTACTGAATGGACAAGTCTGATGGACAAGGTCCATCCACCCCCACCTCCCAATCAGAAAGGTAAAACATCCCTTCATCTTATATTGGCATACAAGAAAACCTCATTAAATGCACTGTCTATTATTAAAACTGCTGCCAGACACAGCATGTGCTCAGTAATGGAAACCAACTATGAAGCTGATTGAATGCAGCCCAGACTAAGCTTGCCTGTAAAACATGTGGCCTATACTGGGCAACCACACTGATGGGAACCATGCATGTGTGTCCCTCCCTTAAAAAACTAGATAAGCGTTCTTTCTGCAAGAAACTAGCACCAGGCCCGGAAATACTGAAATACCAGGCCAGCACCAGGAGGACAAAAGTCATCCCTGACACCCTCCCCTTGGTGCCAAAAATGTTAAAAATGAAGATAACAAAGTTCAAGGCACAGGCACTGGTCAGGGCTGATCCAGGTATAGCTATGCCTATATTCTACTCTGGGCATTTCCCATGCTTCTGAACTGGTTTCCTCTGCTCCACCCCCACCCACCTGCTACATGTGTCAGTGTGTTTTAAGTCTCCCTCAGAGGCATTTTGTGTTGGCTGCAGCCAGGACTGAGGCCTTTGACTGAGGTGTGCCAAGGTTCCTGCTAGGACCAAAGCCAGAAGTTCCAAACTACAGTGTCTTACCCCACTGTTCAGGGCCAAATTGATTGCCATAATTGGGATCAAGAAGGAATTTCACCCCATGGTCAGATTAGTATGGACTGCAGGGATTTGTCTTCCTCTGTGGAAGGGAGCATGGCCTTTTACCTAGGATTTCTTGAGCATATATTGACATTTCACAGAAGCAGAACGTTGCCTGCTACGGGTCCCCTGCTTTACCTGTGACAGGTTACTGTATGAGGTCTGTTGCATCAGGGTTGTTAGTAGTCTTCTAGATAGTCTAGATTATGGATTGTATACAATGGTTTGGATAAGGATGATCCTGCCTCAGGCAGGGGGTTGGAATAGATGATCTTTGGAGGTCCCTTGCAGCTCCTACTTCTGTATGATTCATTAGCTATATTCTTCTAATTCCTATTAGCATCAACATTTAGAAAGTATTAAGTAGACCTACTGCTGATTTCAATACTTTTGTGCATAATTTTACATTTCAGATGAGTCTTATGCCATTGTTGTTACTCTCAGTGCTTGAACTTGTGTCCCCGTGGGCAGTATAAATAGTGTCCTGTCCATCTTCAAGCCAGATCCAGCTGGTGGTCCTGATCCAGCACCCAGGGTGGGAGTAGCAAGCACCATCCAGACACCCAGAGGAAGGCAAGGGAGAAGCTCAGTTCCAGTCAAACTCACAGGAGAAGTGGCGATGGCCCAGCCCCAAACCAGCTTCATATCAGTGGAGAGAGGGGAAGAAATGGGGCATGGCCCAGCCTGAACCCAGCCAGGGGGAAAAGGGGAGAAAAAGAAAGTCTGGCCTTGATCCAATCCTGATGCAGAGGAAAGGGGCACAGCCAGGCTGTGACCAACCACGTAGAGTTTAAGAATTTGACAGAGGGGAAGGAAATGGGTAGTAGAGAAGCAGCAGCTAATGCCCTGACCTGAGGGGGAGTCCTGTGGGCCTGATTCCAAGGCTACACAGGCTGAAATTGCTCAACATCCAGCCCATGAGCACCTGTGCTCAAGATGGATGAAAATCAAGAATGATAACACTGACAAAAATAAAATTAGAAATAAAATCAAATTATAAGAAACTACACACGCACCAATGAATATACTTCAAATACAGCATCGTAACAAGGTCAGATTGTAATGAGGAAGATATTTTAAGACCCTGTTCAGAACTTCATCCCATGTCCTTGCTGATTTCCCTTTAGACATAGAAAAAATGGTGCCCATAATTTAATTTCTAAGTATTCTTAACCACACAGCTTTTGAGAACATACAAAAATAAATAAATAAAAAACAACCAGATTCCAACACACTAATCTTAATGCAGTTATGGATCATTCTGATTAGGACAAAATTAATCAATTTATATCTTTATTACACATGTGGGATGCACTTTTAAAAAGGCTTTGTTAAAACAAGAAAAATATACAGCCCCACCACCACTAACAATGGACGTGCTGGCATCTATTAGATAACCAAATGTGTTCTTGCATTTGTTAGAAAAATAATATTTAAAGTTCACTTGGTGCTTCTTTTCCACCATAAAAATTGCTTTTTTTTTTTCTCCAGTCGAGAGCCTCTCTGTTATGCTTTAAATGGCCTTGCTCTGTTACTCTGGGTAGCTTCAATAGAAAAGGCAAGATTGCTTAAAACAATTAACAATACAAGGAAAGGCAACTAATTATGGTACTCCTAGGCTTTCTGCACAGCCTTATTTCTGTTAGAAAAAAAAAAAAAAAAAAAAAAGACAAATCACCAAGCCTCTGTCATCTCCCATGGCACTTCTCCAGGTGTCTGGATTCATTTTTATTGTGGTATAGTATGCTGTATTAAGTCTCTTCTCCAACTTCATCTTGAGAGTCCTGTGAGCTCCGCTATCTGCAGAGAAAAGGAGCCATTTTGTCCAGATTTTGTCAGAATGTCTTTATTCTGTGTTACATTTTCCTGTTCCTTTAACTGTTATTCAAATTATATTACAAAAAATAATCGATTTAAATGACCTCAAAAGTAAGGTAGTTGAATACTTTCCTGTGTAAAAAGGATGCACAGGAAATAATGGCTGCATAGCCAAAATAAACTTATTGTTCCTCTTCTATTTCTTCTTGTGAAAGATCACACTTGGGTACTGCAGGGGAGATTATAAACCTATGATACTAAAGAAAAACAGCAGTATTGTAGGAACATCCTACCTGTACCATACACAAGGTACACACTTTGAAGTTTCATATTTCACTCTAATAAATTATTAATTTTGAAAAATAAATTTTGACATGCAAGGTTTCTTAACACCCCTGTTGAAGAAACAGATCAATGTGCTTGAAATTCATTAGTTAAATATTTGGAATATTTATTATGTATTCACAAATACTTCAAATTGCTTGTGCTTCCCACATTTCCACTAGATCAGGCACCAGATGCAATTCTGTCGAAACAGTTCAATATTCAATTAATAATTAATTATAAATGGATTAAATAAACAGCTAATTATTATGTCTGACAGTTCTGTTTGCAAACAGAATTAGAGCAGGACTCTATAAAACAAACATGCCACACTTAAAACTAGGCCCTTAACGGTATATTAGTAGTGCAGAATGTGCAAGGATGATGGAACATTACCATCAAAATATGTGTAACACTTGTTACACATATTGCTTGCCCTGTTCTAGTTACTTAAGATTCCTGGAGGAGTCATTACCCAAGCACGGGACACATGCATCTGCCACTATGGTCTACGGAGACAGCCCTAAGTCAATGGGGGTTGGGGATAGGGTCCAAATTGCTTCCTGGCTCCGGGGTCAAGACACAGAAAGGTATGTGCAAGCCTGGCAGTACTGTTTCAAGCTGCACAAACCCACATTCATGGAATGAACTGAGAGTAGAATTACTATTAGAGCGCCAAGTCCTATTTTTCCCTTCCTCATAGAATGCTCTTCATGAAGCATATTGCATCTCATTTCTAGTGTTGCTTTCTCTTATGTTTTAATTTCTTATTTTGCAATCAAATAGGATTCATTGGAAGACAGACTGTAATGGGAGAATTTGGCAGATGCATATTTGGAATACTGTTTCCCAAAAATGGGTCCCCCTGAACCTAACTAAATAAACCACCACCACCACCCCCCTAATCAAATATCAGGTTATTTGTTCATCCCAATATTTGCTGTAATTAACAATAGGCATAAAATAAATGGCTAACAATATTCATAATAATTAGTTGAATAAAATCCCAGCTTGCCATTCCCATTCCCCTCATCTCTCTTCTCAGAAAGCTAGCAATATTCCCCAATATAGACGAGTTTTTAATCAAGTGCTTTGTAAAGTCAAATTATAGGAAAGCTAGCATCAGAAGTGTTTTACTTGAACTTTCCATCAGTGTTCCTTTCATTATTTTTATTCTCCACTTAACTTTGAATATATTGATTTTTTTTTTTTTTTAAATTGTGCTCTTGTAATTGAGGTCTACTGCAAAAGCAGTCTTCAAAAGAGATATAACTGGAAATCAATATTTAAGGGGATTTAAGCCAAGAGCAATGTAGGATGTCACTGTCAAACAAGGTGCCTTTCTCCCAATTGGTGGACTGTGATGGGGAGAGAAGGCTTTAGTGTCCCCTTTTATGTCCAAGGTAAGCAATGTCACTTTGTTCAGAATGAGATTAAATATACCTTTCATTCATTTCTCTGTTGTTTAGGTTAAGGATCCCCTGCTCATATATTTTCTTTTAAATCTACATTCAAACATGTTAGAGAAAATATCATGGCTATTTCTTGCTATAATCAAGTGAATGTTCAAGCAGAATACGTAGCATCACAGTCACAATTGAACATCCCTAGCTAGACACTCAGGGTGAAAACAAAAGTTCAGCTCCCTACTGTAACGGAGGCGACTTTGCAGGAAGCATTGAGTTACGATGATCCCCTGGGCCAAACAGAAGTTCACTGTTGATGCTAGGTAGGAGGGGAATTTAACTACTGGTGGCAAGCACGCAGCCAGTGTCCCCTGCATGGGAGGGCGGGACTCTGTTCCCCAGATGCAAAGGAGGACTGGGGGGGAGTGGAGCAGTCACAGGGAGCAGAGGGAGTTCCCCAGCCCATAATGGAGGGTAGATTGTGTGAATTGGAATCCTGCCACCTTGGAGAGGCTCCAATACACCTACCCCACCCTGCACCAGGGGCTGACAAAACCCTAGTCTGAACTCCTGCTGATCCCTTTCTCCCCCTCATTCTGAAAACAGCTCAAGCCTGGAAGGCAGTGCAGACGTAAGTTATAGAAGACACTCTACTTTGAAATGTCATCACCTGAACAATCATGGCTCAGATTTTTGCTCAATCAGTCATTTTAGGAGCAATCTGCAGCTGCGTACTTGTGTTTCATTATGGCTATAGACTCCTTTTCAGATCAGGCAAAAAATTGCATCCAAGGGCACAGACAAAATTCTTCAATCCATCCAACAATTAATTTTTAGGCACACTCTCAGGGCACTAAGCCTATCTAATGTCACCTCCAGAGTTTCTCTCTTCAGGTACAGATAACATTTGAAGTAAAAGACATTCTAATTTTGCAAAGAACTTCACCAACCAATCTATAGACACCATAAAATACAGATGTAGGAAAAATCCACATAGAATATTCTCTGCTTAGTTTCTGCAATTACACCAACACAAATATTCCAAAATAGTCTTTATTGAATCCCTTTCTTCACAGCTCTTCCTTTGGAACTTGGAGGTTCTCTCTTCTTCTTTTCACTGATTTTATAGTAAAAGTAGCCTACTCCAAATGTTTTCACCTTTGATTTTCTCCTCTGCCTTGAGTTTCTTGTTTCATTTTAAATGTTTGACACAATATGTGTTTTGATCTTCTGTGTGAGTATTTTCCACTCTACCCTCTTTCCTTTGGATAAGTTTAGTCAAACTACCTTTAAACATATTCAGGAACCTTTTAGCATACCTTTGGTCATGCCAAATCACAGTCAATCCAGGAATTACTTCAGTTTATCTTGTAAATTCCTTCCAAAGATGGTGGCTGCCTAACAGGAATGGTGTCAGTCCATGCCTGGCTAACAGAGACATGTTGTGATAAATTTGATCCAGTGCGGAGCTTAAAAAACAGACTTAAAATGGAAATAGAAGCTGCACTTCTCTTGTATGACAAAAACAGGCATTTGTTTCTAGCAGTGGAAGTTTGAGAAATTTCTGTGTCTACAAATCTTTCAGGAGAAGACACATACAGACATTCAGCCTGCAGGCACCCCTCTTCCCCTGCTCTCTATGCTTTCACTAGACTAGGATGGGGGAAGGCGTGGGGAGCAGTGATTGCTCCACTCCCCCCACTTCCTCCTTGCACTCGGGGGACAGGAAGAAAACAGCCTGGTGCCAGTTTGGGGAAGAGAAAGGGAGCACCAGAAGCCACTCCTCTTTCATCCTGAACTGGTCTCTGAGGGGACTGGAGCAATATGGCAAAGCTCCTCACCCACTCCTTATATCAAGGACTCTGGTTTGAGGGGCGGATTGGGAGCAAGGGGCAACTGCTCTTTTGCTTGGTTTCCAATGGCTGGTCATCAGTGGAGGAGAAGCATAGCAATGGCTCCACCTACCCCTGAGACCAGGGATCTAGATTTGGGGAGATCATAGGGGGACTACCCAACTGCTATCCCAGACCAATCCAGAAGGAGACTACAGCAGTGAGGCAATGCCTCCCTTCCTGTTCCTCTGAAGACAAAGCCCCCGCCCCATCTGCAAAAGTTCAGAAAGCCCATTTAGTTCACTTCTCTCCTGAACCAGGCTGGGCAGGGAGCGTATAATCATTCCTTATGGCAAGAGAGTTTCTTTATACTGGAAAAAGGTATGTTTCCCTTGGGAGAAATTTGTCAAACACTTTTATGCAGCAATTTTCCTAATAGAAACAGAACATCCATATGTGGCCATAAGTGTGGAAAGATTAACATTTTATTACAATAAAAGCATTCACCATTAAGCAAAAGATCTGCTCTAAAAATATATTATCAATTAATAAGCAAATTAAACTCCAACACACAAGGTTTGTTTTGGATATTGATTTAAGTTAATGTTTCCAGCACCACTAAAAATGTTAATTTAAAGAACAATGCATGAAAAAGAGCCAGAAATGTTACATGACTCATTAAGTGACTTAAAGATTATTTTCAAACTTATGATACAAGACTGTTATGAGAGTTTTGACTATACAGGTTTTGCAATTGCCCATATGACATTGTATGCCCATTTTTCTGAGTTGTTTGCTAACTACGGAGATGTTGTTCCTTCTGCATCCCTGGCTTCCCCATTAAGCATTGCCTTTTACCTTAGTCCCCACTTGCCCTTAAGCATTCCCATCTCATCATTAAACAAGGCCTTTAAAAATAATGGTGCATTTACAATGCCTTAAAAAATAAGCAGCAAGTCATTTTTAACTGTAATGCTCTTAAGATCCAATTTAAGTATATCCAGCTAGTCCCTTTGAGACTGTTCTAAAGAATTAGCCTTCTCCTGGTCTTTTCTCTTCCTAATGTAAGCTTCTAGCAAGCTTTGATGAAATGTGTATGAAGTAATATACTACAGATTTGAAGCCTGCACTGACAATTCAAGCCAGTCCATAGCCCTTTGTGAATTCATTCAATAGGGCCTTGAAGTGCAGTCCCAAAAATTAACTGACTGATAATTGCCTGGTCACAAATTGCTAAGTACTGCCAGACAGGTCAAGGAAGAGACTAGTCTTCTGGAACAGAAAGCCTGAAGATGAAAGGTGGAAAGGGGGATTTTTTCTGTTTATTGAAAAGCAAAGGACATACTTTTTAAATAAATACATGTTGTTAGACATGTAATCTTAATTTGAAGTAATCATGCCACTAACAAAATTGGTTCTTTAATCAGTGACAGTATTGGTGAGGTGAAGCTCTCATGCACATGTGAAATTATGAGAAGGAGTATGGCTAGTTTTTCTTGGGGAGTTTCCCATATCCAAGATGATACCATCATGGTTCTCACACTAGAAGGTAAAGTAACTACAAGTGCACAGACTGAACAACTGAAAATCTTGTTAAGCTACTACAGAGGTTTGTGCTGCATTGATGAGACTCAGTAACTCCTCAATTTCTTTCCACACTTGATTTGTCTACAAGAGGCCATGAAGCAGTAAAAAAAAAAAAATCACACAGATTCTACCATTGGAGGATCTGTGCACTTGCAGATGAGGGGACAGAATATGGGGAACCGGTGACCAGGTGAACTGATTCTGGAACTTAAGAGCATGGAAATGTCAAAAGCCTATTATATCAAAATGCTTTAAATAATACACATACCTAAAATACTCAGAAAGGACTACTTTATAGCATCTCTGTGCTCTGGTTGGGGACTATCTAACAAAAGGACCAAATCAGAAATGAAGAGAGTAACTTGATATTGGGATTCAGTCATTTACTCTGATAACTTCACAAATGCAACTGTGACATCTGTGAAGTCATACAGAAAAATAAAAGAGTAACGAATGCATCTATGCCTATTCACCAGCTAGATGGAATGTGAATAATATCTGATAACCTAGTCTATGAACAAATCAAGCAACAGTGGTAGGTTGGCATTCATTAATGTTATTATACTAAGATAAATAAAACTTGTTTTGTGAAGGCTACTGGTCAATGGTTAAACATTTACATTGACCCCATCCAGCACCTGTAATACTGCTCAAAGTCAGACTTGTTAAGGTAAATCACAGGGGGCTCCCATACACATGCAGTGAGGCTCCTCCAGTGCACTGTAATTACAGAGCACTGGAGCAGACTCAATTAATTGAGTCTGCTGGAGCATCATAATTACTGTACTCCAACAGGCTCCAGCATCACATGCATTGGCAAACCCAGGCTGAAAAATGATCGTGGGGGCACTTTAACTAAAGCTTGTTCCATCAGCGGGGACTCTGATACACATGAGTCTAGATGCTTTAATTATGCAGCTCTTGGAGCCATATTAATTGAAGTGCCACCCCCGCAGCACATCTGTAAAAAAATGCCCGAAGGGACTACAATTACAAAGCTATTTTTCATGGAGAAGGATGCAGGTCCCTACCATGAAACTATAATACATTCAAATAAAACTGAAGTTAACTAAGCAAGTAAAACACATTCTTGTCTTCCTAAAGTTACAGCACCTGTATTCTACAATCATTTCAAAACTTAGCCTGCCTAAGACTTATTTTTAAACATATCCATACTTTATTTAATATTCTACAGGGCCCCTACTGGAGTCCCTACAGGGCCCCTACTCCAGTACTAGAGGGAGTTTTGAACAGGTGTCCCATGTAGTGGAAAGTCCAGGCCGCAGCTAACAGGCTTTTGTCCAGGGTATAGGCAAAGAGAAAAAATAACTTCAGATTACATGTCAAGAGCCTTTGTTGCTCAGAAAGATAACAAATATTACAAATCTCCAAAAAAGAACAGGGAGCACATGACCCAACTGACTCTTATGAAGATTACAGACTGAGTAACAAATGCTGCTCGATTCACCTCAATATTAAGTTATATTGCTTAATGCTATAACAAGTAGCACTGCTTAATAGTATAACAGCTAAAACATGCTTTTTAAAAAAATTAGTAGTATTTCTGAGTAGGGGCAGAAGATCTATTTAAAAATCTGCAGTGGGAACAGCAGAGTAGCAGATGGTATAGGACTTCTCTAGATTATTTCACATTTTCCAGTAGAGTCTGTAACAACCAGTTGGGAAGGCACCATATTTCATTTTCTAGCCTCTGGCTAACTACATATTGTGTGCAAGAGTGGCTATGAGGCCTTTGAGTAGGAATATCAGTATTACTGTCCTTTTCCAGTTGTCTTTAAAGCACACATCATTTAGCTTAGGTGACCCTGTAAAATAGGAATGGTTTCACAGGTTGAAAGGAGGTTTGCATTACAAATTTACTGTGCCAGGCAACCACACCCTCAAATAAATTCTGCATCTTTGCTAGTGTTACTTCCTGAACTGCATACCTTCTTTTACATGCCTGTTATTAGAAGTTGGCAGTGAGCAGATTCCCCTATGCTTAACAAGATTGGCTAGAGACCCTGCTTTCTTTCTTTTTTTTTTTTTTTTGGGGGGGGGGAGGGGAAGGGGATATAGACAGTGACCTTTTTCATAACTGTATACAATAATTGTGTCAGAGAACAGATTGTTGTGAATAATAGAAAGTTTACAGTATTATCATAGAAGCAAAAGAAAAAGTAAGACTATGCTGTCAGAGTTCTTATTTATAAAAGTCATCCAAATAGGCAGCACACATCATTTAGCTTAGGTGACTAGCCAAAGAAAATGATGTATGCAAATATTCATTAAAGTGAATAATCTAGAAACAAGCCACACAGAGTACATAAAGAAATGGTTAAACCAACTGTGATTAACTAAGACGTCTATTCAAAGATCATTTAAAGCAGAAACAAAAGCCAAATCCAAGCAAGATTATTATTCACTGTCAGTAGCACTAGACCTAGAGGTATGATGTACCATGTTTTAATAGTGGAAGAAGAGCACTCAGAAGACAGCATTCTAATGCAGACATCTGAAGGGTGAGGTAATGGAGTATTCAGTGCTAATAGGGCTTGCAAATTCTGAAGAGTTATCACATTATCATCATAGTGGAGGATGAGAAAATGAGAATTTGCATTTCACATATACAATCTGAAACTCAAGATCACTTCAGATTATATGTGACCTTTCCCATGTTAAATTGTCATTAAGAGAGGTCTGGTGTAGGTGTGCAGAAATAGTCAACTATCTGATCCACTTTTATCATCACGTCCAAGAACTTCACAAAAATTACAGGAAGTCAAGGTTGAGATTTGGTTCTCCCACAACCTCCCAGCTGCTGGTCTGTATGGGTATTGCTGCTTTATCTACTGACTTTGCTATTCTGCCCAGAGATACTTCTTAATGTAAAAAAAAAAAAAAAAAAAAAAAAAAAAAAAAAAAAAGTGTGGCTTTAGACTGGCCTAGTATAAAGATTTATCAGTATTAATATATTGTGCTTCCGATCAGAAAATGAAAGGACAACAGTATATTATCTTTTTAGATTATTATAAATTATTATGGCTCCAAGGTGAGTGTATTTAAAAATCTAAATACACCACTGTTTACATTGCTGAATTCTGTCTAGATCTGGTTTGTTTACTATTAATAGCCATGACATGACGTTAACCATGAACTTTGAGGATAAGAGCTGCTGAAGTTATCCCTTAAATGATTAGGTAGAATTTATTATAGCAATTTAAATAAACAGTGAGGAAGAGTCACCATTTTTTTCCCTTAAATAAGCAAGAGATGATGTTTCCCATTTGTAAAAGTTCAAACAGTAAGAGCTGCAGCAATAAATCTCTGAAATGTCAATCATTTGGAAAGCATACTATTAGCTTTATAACAAAAAGTCAATCACTTGAATGTAAGCCATTGATTTAATGTCTGATTTCAGAGGCCCCATCTATTTAAACAGCTGATAAATCATATCCATGTACAATAACTTCAGCAGATGATTTTTTATAATACAGCCAAGCACCTTGTAAATTACCAGGTGAAGCAACCACCATCAACCAGTTGTTGCACTGAGAGATTTCAGGAAACATTAAGCCTTCCCATTTATGTTGCCATTTACTTTGTCCTCCATCTTTTAACTAATTGCATATTAACCTATAAGATATGGGGGCCTTCTTTATTATCAGTCAATATCATCTGTCCTTAAATAATTCCCGTGTTATGTTTCTACCTACTTATTACAGAATTTGTGTGCAGTATATAAAGATTAAACAACAGTTGCTGGGAGGAACTATTGCAACTCCATGCTGTGGGAGGCTGCTCTATTTTATGCCAACTATTAGCTTGGCAGGCAGAAAAGCCAAACCAAAGAGTCGTAGGGAAATAGTCTGATGTCATGTTTCAGCAAACCCCACTCAGTTGTACACCTCTCATGCACTGTGTACAGTTCAGCTTAGATGAAGAACGAGTCTCTCTCTTTCTGTCTCGCCAGTAGAAAGGATCTGTATCTGGACCCAAAACTCTTTCCACATTTTACCTCTAAGTGATATGTTTGTGGGTTTAAAAATGGATTGACTATACATTAAGACTCATTTATTAAAGATGCTTTTTCCCCATTTTGCATTGCATCAATTTGTTTTTGGTTGAAGCCCCTTGTTCTCATTCACTTCAGGTCTGATACGAGTAACTTGAAACATGTTCTTTTCCCATAGTTTCACAAGCTTGTCAATGGACAGCCTTGACCTAATTCAAGACAGGGATTTCTAGGCAAGGCTATAATCAAGATCTCTAGGAAAACAATAAATTAATTAGATACTCTAAAGGTAGTTATTTAACAACTGTCTGTGGTACATGGCATTAATAGATAATGGCCATATTCTATCTAATCAGAGCAAGACCCAGGATGTCATCCTCCCAGTGTACTCGGCCTTGGTGAGGCCACAGTTGGAGTACTGCATCCAGTTCTAGGCTCCACAAATTTAGGTAGAACATGGAGAATCTTGAAAAAAAGTCCAGAGGAGAGCTGCACGCATGATCAGAAGGCATGAGGACAGGCTGGACATAAGGAAAAACTTCTTTACTATCTGAACCCCCAAGCCCTGGAACAGACAGCCTAGAGGTGGTGCAAGCACTATTCTTGACACTTTCAAGAAACATTTGGATGTTTATCTTGCTGGGATCCTTTGACCCTAGCCGACTTCTTGCCCCTTGGGCAGGGGGCTGGAATCGATGATCTTATCAAATCACTTCCAGCCTTAATGTCTATGAAACCTATTGTAGGCTTGATCTTACAAAACAAAATCTGAATGAAGTCCCCCATATGTATCAACATAATTGTGTTTACAATATTAAAACCACAAATAATGTCACTGCTCACTATAAGCAATCACAATATTATGTTTAAATGGAAAAGCAACATGTGTTTTATGTGCACACACCATTTTTGAATCACTTTGTTAAGTTCCATTCTAAGTTTTCAAATTTAGATCAGAAATCTAGTGTAGCTTTAAAAGGAAATCCATGTTTTTAGTATATAGGACAACCATTGTAATGACATTTTCACTGGCTTGACAAACATTTAACCAAAGTGCAGGTAAATTCAAGACCAATTAAAAAAAAAAACAAAAAAAACCCAAAAAAACCCACACAAAACAATCCAAAACAGACTTCAAAAGATACTTTACTTAGAAAGATATCACAGGAGTGCCCTTTTCCTCCATCTTATACATGTGTCCAATTATAATTTACATCCAAACACATTAAATTAGATGGGTGAGTAGACAGCTCATGGGGAAAACCAATTTATTTTTAAATAAAAACCTCTGGCTTGATTGCAATCAGTCCTTGAGAGGTATGCAAGACGATGTCACCCTTAACTATTCCTCTGTAACCTATGTAAGCATGATCTATCCTTTGCCTTCCCCTTATAATAGGAAGACAAAAAGCAATGGTTACTCCCCCACACATCAGCTCCTGCAACTGGACTGTCAAGGAAACAGTCAGTTAAATTCTTAAATGTGTCACAAAATAGCAATATGCTGTCAAAGTTGTGCTGAATGCCATTCTAAGTACCATGTGCATTGGCAGTTTAGCAACAATTCTGCACTGCTTATATTTAGGTATCTGGGTTTTTCTTTGATTTAGTTTTGTTTTTCTACATGGTGACATGCCATGATGAGTGTATGTTTCTCCATCCATAAAGTGAAATCACTGACAAATCCAGATGTCAGGTTACTCTTGATACATCCGAGTAAATATTGGTTTCCATGGCACCAAGATGTGCTGGGAGTTCTCTTTTGTTTTAAATGCTCAAGGGATTTTATAAAATCATTTTCTGTGGCAAGAAAAAGATTACTACACATATTTAACTGTCATAAGATAAATGCAGTGATAACCAATGGCAATCTAAACATCAAAACAAACAATGATCTTGTTTATTTTTAATAGAAACCATTCTGAAAGCCATTGGTTTACTTCAAAATAATCTCACTCTCCATCATAAAATAACAGCAGGAAAGTCTAATAAAAGAAAGGTTCCAGAGGGAACTGGGAAAAAGTCTGCTTTTTATGCACTGTTAGCGGAGGTCAACACAGCACAGAATGTACTTTCAGAAGCCTTTTGGGAATTTAGTCCCCAACAGTAAATAATGTAATGATTTTAACCTTGAATGGAGCATCACACAATATTAAACCTGAACATATTAAAAAATGGAAAAAAAAGTAAACACAGCATCATAGTCAGTATCAATTTCACTAGTCTGTTTCTCATCACATTTTGATATACTGCAAGCTAGAATTTGATTATGTAAGAATGACTTTTTGGGGTGATAGTTACAATAGTCATTCAAATATAGTTGTTTGCAAGATATTTTGCACAAAACACTTTGTCACTCAAAGCCAAGATTAGGGTTTTTTGCTCTGTTTTACTTGATCCTTTTATGTTCTGCCAGAGATATGAAAGTACAGGTTTAGAGCTAATTGGTTTAGGTCTAATGACGCTTCACAGAAGCATTAAAGACAGAAAAAACAGACTTACCTTGAATCCAGGTATTACAGCAATAAATATGGCATCTTAACTTCTTACTTGAATCCAAAATATACACTGTAAAGACACGAGATGTGCAAGTACTGAATTGTTTCATGTGAAATTAAAGTATTATATGCATACATTGAGTTTGTATTTATGATATTTGCATAATAATATTATAAGGTGCCAGGTGCATCCTTAGGTATAAAATGGCCATCTGATACATCCCAGATTAGGAAGGGGCATAAGAGTAATGTGAAACACAAAATATGGCAGTTTCCTTAATCCAACAAGTTAAAACAAAGATATTTGCGTTTGAAATTTAACCTAGTATTATCTACTGGGATCTGTTTTTTCAGTAGAAAACAGGTCCCACCAAGAGAAAAAAAAAACCTGGATGTTTGGTCGCTTACATTAAGTAGCTAAATAAGAGGTGGGACTTAAACTCTGGCTACTTCAGGTGGTTGCCATGCTCTTGACAATTTCATTTCAGCAAGGATCTTAAACACAGGCTTTAGTCTTGTTGACTGGGGAAGAGTTACCTTAGTTTGTGAACTCTAGCAAGGAGGACATGTTTTATTTAGGCACTTATTCAGTACAATGGAGGTCTGAATTTCTGATAGAGGCTCCCAGGCACTAGCAGGGTAAATGTAACAAGCAAGACATTTCACTGGTCTTGGTCCAATACAAAAAGAAAATTCCTTCCCCCCCATCCTCTCTCCCTGTCTCCTCCCCTTTCCCATTAAATGACAGTCATTTGCCACAAATTTTCAATATGTTTTCCCTCTCATTTTCCCCCCTTTTCTCTTAAAACTAAGCAACTTCTTTCTTACAATAGTGATTTATTGAATTTTACACCTTTTCTTCATACCTTTGAGAGGTCCCTCAATCCTTTGCTACAGTATCTCTTTCAAACAAAGAATGTGCGGGGAGAAACCCAAGATCAACCAAAACGTCAGCCATGCTTCTTTTAGGAACAGAAATAGGGCATTCTTCTCATACCCTGAGAATAGTTTTTTTCTTCTTACAAGCTTTTATTGATGCTAAGCTGTTAAGAATACTCACACTCTCAGCAGAAGCAAATATAATTTATCAAAAATGCTCAAGCTATCTTTCAGAAAAAGAAGCTCTTTTCTAAGAGAACACTCTTAGAAGTGTTGCTTTCAAACCAGATGCTTTTGATTTGTACAAAACATATTTCCATAACTGCAATGTGTGCGTGTGACAGAATCACACGCACACGCTACTGGTTACCTATTATAATTGAAGTAGCTGTAGACTGGTTTCACCCTCAGATCATCCCCTTATGCCCTGGCATAGTTTTTCAGGCAGAGAACATCTTTGTTCCTCCCCCAGCTCATAAAGCAATTATTGGGTACCACAGAAATTTAAAACCAGTGCCCTCCCTATTCAATGCTTACTCCAATACATGTGCACAGACACAAGCTGATTTTAGTCCATCAGAATGCACATAACAACTCGGGCAAGTGCCCTCTCCTTTATTCAGAAGGCTTCTGGAATCTCTGCCTTCTCTCAAACCCTGGGCTAGAAGGGAAGGAATTATCTTCATCAAGATACTGTCAACCTAGTATTTTAACTAGTCTTCTAATCACTGTCTTCCCAGGTGTGTCAAAATCTAAAACACCCATTTGTGGAGCTTTGATTTCTTTCTACTCTAAGGGTCTTCAGTTCTTAAATAAACAATTGCCTGATTTTCCAATACCCAATTTGCTTCCAGACACTAAGGGCTGATCGTGTTCTATTAGATGCTCTTACATTCTACAGTTTTACTGTTTCAAATGGGTTCCTATCATAATAATATAATCTTATCAGAAGAAAAGGGGTTAACTGTATCAGGAGGCAGACATATAGGAAACTACAGAAGAAGTGCTGGAGTGGGGAAATGAGCCATCAAGAGATGAATAGGCTAACTTGCACATGAAGACCCAGAATAACAGCAAATGAACAGAGACTGCCTAGTGAGTTAGCCTAGGCACAAATTTTGCCTGCTCTACTGTAGCTGAACAG
Source organism: Caiman crocodilus (assembly GCA_030014935.1). Lineage (NCBI taxonomy): Eukaryota > Metazoa > Chordata > Crocodylia > Alligatoridae > Caiman > Caiman crocodilus. The sequence goes on along the minus strand of JAGPOW010000290.1, from coordinate 35,828,838 downwards.
TATAGTTTGATTTTGGGATGAGTGGCCTATTTCCCTGAATATGACTTCGGGCACATCCCATCCCCTTCAGAGGAATAGTCCCTCTCCAGAAGATGAGCCAAAAGGTAGCTCTCCCCTTTTAGGACCAGTGAATTTAATCTGCAGAGTATGTTCTAAATTTAGCCATAAGTATTAGTGGAATCACTGGCTGGAGTGGGATAGCTTTAGATATGAAGAAAATAAAGAAGCCAGCTGTGGAGTTGGAGCAGTTTCACAGCTCAACAGAAAACATTATCCTGCTCAAAAAAAGTGAACAGAGACCCCTTTATATGTTTATTTGAAAACAACAGAACTGAAGAGTTCTTCCCCACTTTCACAATTAAAAGATACCTGGAAATGAACTTTCTGACAATAAAAATTCACCAGCTGACATACTGGAGTCTGTTCACACACACACAACACATATTATACAAATCAGCGGTAGCAGCCTGACACTTCTACAGGTGCTAGCCTGACCCCACACGATCCATATCCAGGAGAGAAAAAGAGGTTTGAGTCTTATAAGCATTTGCTACTTGGCCTTTTTCTTGAACATGGAAGTCTGGCACTAACTTGTTCAGCTGTGAGGACCGTTTTTGTTATATGGATACCAACCCAGCAGTAACAGGACTGGGATCACTGAATTTTAAGCAGGGTAGTAAGCAGCCATGATTGTTCATTAAAAACACGTTTACGAGTGCCCCGAATCTTGTGTTCTGACCGATGTCAAGAAATGCAAGATAAATCTTCCACACACCATTGAAACACCCTACACATAAAAAAAAAAAAAAATAGGATTTATAAAGAGAAGTATTTAGCAAATAAGTGTTTTGAATAAATGGGGATAACTGCTATTTTTATAGTGCTCAAAATTTTGCTAGGTAACCCAGGACAAAAATAAACATTTTGTAGTCCTGTTCAAAAGAAAATTACAGATGACAAGCCAGACTGTTACTCATGAATAGAGGCCTGCCCACACAGGCTGAACTGCAGTATATTGCATAATTATATTACATGCAACAAATTCAGGAGACTGGCAGAATCAGGGATAATAATTCAAAATGAGGGGGTAGGCACACATCTTAGTTAAGGTATTTATATAAATATCATGCATTTAGAAAGCTGAATTGTAGTACTTCTTGCTGGCAATGAGTAAGTTCTGAGATTTGAAAGGCCTTTCACTAAATCTTGGCAACAGAAATATGGTATTCTTTTGGCTTTACAAGTATTACAGATAGACAATAGCAGCTGTAAGAGCAATGGTTTTGGAACTCACTGATAATAACTCATTCATATGCCCTCTCAGGTGAAGTTCCAAAACCTTCACCTCCACATCCAAATCTATCCCGTTCCAAAAACAAAAGTTTGTTTGTTTGTTTATGACTAGTTCATACAGTTTATCTATTTCCTGGGTGGATGGGCTGGTTAGAAAAAGAAATCATTTCCTCAGTAGTTTTACTCACACAGGAATAATTAAAGCATACATTATGTTCATTCCTTTTATTTTTGGTCAAACTACACCCATTTTGTTCCTTTTCCATCACAAGTATAGAAGGCCATATGGATTTATTCTCAAATCTGCTACTGAAGTAGAAATACAGCTTCAATGACAATTTTTTTTTCAAATTATACTAGCAGTGAGCCAAGGTGTCTGTTGAAACACACTCTCCAACCCAGTAACACATATATTAATAAATCCAAGACTAAAAAAAAGTCAAGCCGGTTTTGTTTTTATAGGGTCACTGTAACTTCCTGGTTCTAGTCATTCCAAAAACCCTCTTATTAATAATATTAAATGAACTATTTTCCATTTGTAAATTATCCACAAAAAAGAAAAAAAAAATCTAAAATGAATTGTTTAAAAAAAATGCATATATTCCATGGATAATTCTTAACAAAACATGTTAACTATTGCTTACAGGCTGATTTTCTTTAGAAAAAGTTATAATAGATTTTCACAAAAGATAGACAGTAAATAGGAGATTATATAGAGTTGTTTAAATTGCCTTAAACCTTATCAGAAATGTAGAAGTAGAAAAATCTCTAGGAAGTTTAAAATGCATTCCCCTTCCTTCCATCAACTCTAGAATTGTTTTTAGGTCCCCTTTTTCCTCAAAGTCTTAAAGTTAATTTATAGTGTTAGACATTCAACAGCCTGTTATTACAGTTAAGGCACAGAAACAGTCCTCTTATCATTCATGGAAAAACAGATGATTGACATTTTTAGAACATCATATCACATTCCATAAAATCGTGGAATTCGTTTTCTTTGCATGCAATAAAAATGATGTTGGCTACTGCCAAGGTACAAGAGCTCAAGCCAGGCACATGGGCATAAAAATATACAATTGCCAATCTTATTGTGCAATCAAATCTGGGGATAAATTCAATAACTGGAAAGGGGATCCCAGATTTCTCTGAAAAGACTGTTTGCGTTGTCCTTTACCCTTAGAGTGAGGGCCTAAAGAAGTCCCAAAACTCTGAGTGAAGCTGTTGGAAACACCAAACTTTGCTCTGTCCAATTAAACTCCTTCAAAAGCTCTTGAAATACAGGTTGTTCCCTGGAATCATATCTGTGTCCACTCATACATTTGAGTCCAAGCCAAAAATGTATTGGAAGGTCCAAGCTCCAAATTTGTAACAAAAACCTTGAATCTGGAAAGTTTTACAACAGAAGAACTCACAGATGTCTGGAGACATGTCAGCTCTTTCTATCTACATAACTATCTTTTCTGACTTATTTTGAATTGTTTGCATTCAGGCTTTAGGGAGTTTAAATTCTGACAAACTGATTAAAATTGGCACCGGATTCTGATAGACTAATTAAGTCTGGCACAAAATTTCATCTGCAAAGCATAAGTGAAACATATTTCAGCTAACAAGTTGAAGGCAATTAAGTAGTACAGTGGAATCTTCTTGTAGAGAAGTCATTCTCTTCCACAACAACTTCTCTATCAGCATATGTTCACTATAATTGTAACTGCTAATGAAATATCTTCCAACTGCAATATGGTGAAATGCTTTAGGATTTGCATTCCACTTTTCTGGTAGTTTCACTATATCCAACTTCATTTTACATTTGTTCAGCTATAGAAACTTTCTACCAATGCATGGAAGTACAAAATTATGACAGTTTAATAGAGTATGTTTGCAAACAAACAATTTTGAGCAGTTGGTGTACTTAGCTTGCAGGATAAAAGGTACATCAATATCCTGCAAGGTAAGTACAGACAGTGAAAAAGTCAGAGGCTGAATCAATTCAGTCTTTGCAAATTAAACTAAAATGTGCAGCTTGAACCAACAAGCAAGTGAACATTCACTTTTGACTCCAGAAATGCAGCTACATGCCTGAAGTGGTCCAGGCCAGAAGCTGGGGGCACTAGAGAACAACTCTTTTCTCAGGAGCAGCAGACAGCTTGAGCTAAGGCTAGCCCACCCATCTTGCAAGGAGTAGAGGGGGGTTTCAGGGAAGGAGCATCCTAGGATGCTGGGGAACTGTGAGTTAACTTGAATCAGGAGGGGATGTGGGACAAAGTTAAATAAATTGATTTCACCTAAGTCTGGTATGACATCTATCCAGGTTTATCTTAAACTGGTTTATGTCCACTGCACTTCTTGGTTATGGACACAAATGATGGACTGCTATAAGTGATCAGAAACCAGTTCAAATTTATAACAGAACAGAAGTCCAGTGCACATAAAACATTTTCAAAATGGCTGAAACTGGTTTAAGATAAATTTGAATTGATGTAGTATTAGAGTTATCTGATTTAGGTTAAATTTAACTCAGAGTTCCCCAGCATCCCAGGATACTTTATGCCTCCTCCACAAGCCACCCACCTCTCAGGGTAGGCAGGCTAACCCTGGCCCAGCAGAGCTGGAAAGTGTGCTCTAGCTCAACCCAGCTTCTGGCCTGGGCCACTGGAGGCATATGGCTGCATTTCCAGAGTTCAAAGTGAACGAACTGATAAGGAAGTGAACAGACAATCTACAGTTTAATCTAAACTGTGAAGATTGAATTGATTCAGCCTCAGGCTTTTTGACCGTCTGTACTTAGTCCTGTTGCGTTACAAATATGAAAAAGTTTCCAATCACTTATACCAGTTTGCATGTGATGTCTATCAATAGCTGCAAAAGGTAAACTCTCAGAGGAGAAGGGCAAGATTCTGCCTTATATGGTGTAGTATAGATATTTTTTTATTCATTGACTTGGAGCTATATGGAGAAACCAAGTACAGAATATATAAAGGCGTAGCTTCAGTTGAGTAGAAGAATATTATCATAGTTGATCATTATTCTATTAATAATGCAAACATTTTGCACATCCTCCAATCCTAATACATTTCAGTGAAAATGCAAAATGACTAAGAACATAAGACTTCTTACAGATATATGTAACAAACTGAACAAAATAAAACCAAGACAAAGCTACACTGCAATGTACATAAGGAATGGATGATACAAAGTATAGGAAAGGAGAAAAAAGGGTCCCAATGAAACTTCAAATTAGAAAGAATCATTATAGAATGTTGCAAGCAAAAAAAGGGACTTCTCAATGAGATTAGGAATTAATAAATGGACTGATGTTTATACATCACTATTTTAATAAGACTGAAATAATATGGACAGCATACATATAAAGAATGAAAAAAATAAGTCAAATTAAAACATTCTCCTATTGCCATATGTAGAAAGCTTGCCTTTTGGAGCTTGGGTTCAGTCCCAGGCTTGAAATCTTGCTGTTTTGATTGGTGGAGCTCATCCCCCAATCAGAAGGCAGCAAGAAGAAGGCAGTCATGCCCCTTTTCTGGAGGGGAGGGGGAGAGGAGTTTCTGCCCCCCCACCTCCCATGGACCTGATCAAAGACTGCAACACTCAGGTACGGAAGACTTTAGGGGCAGAGCCCTGGAGCATATAAATGGAGCTGTGTGCCCAGCATGAGGAAAGCACATCCGGGAGACAGAGGAGAGGAACTTAGAAGACCTGAGGAGAGCTGCTTAGCAGGGTGAATCAGTAGCCTAGTAGTGCCTCTGAAGACTTCCCTCAGAGGGGAACGGCAGACGACTCCAGCAGCTAGGTTCTCAGCGCGCAGCATGGCGCACGTTGTCCAGATGCTGGGAGCTGCATGAGGTGACTCAGGTCTGCAATCTCTGGAGTGCGGCCAGAGACACAGTGCACAGGACAGTGCACAGAGTAGGGTCTTTGGAGCACTTGGGTGGCTCAGGTCCTCAACCTCCGGACCGAGGCTGGGACCTCAATTCAGCAGGTGCTGCACACAGTGTCCAGGAGTGGACCGAACTTAGTGCTGCATGAGGCAGCCCAGGCCTCCGACCTATAACAAAAGGTTGAGTCCAGAGAGCCAGACGCTGATCTGGCTACTGAGCCAGCAGACAGGGCCAAGCCAGAGGCTCCAAAAGCCCTGCATAGAGGATACTTGTTCCAGGGCAGTGACCCCCGCAAAACTCATTGCATGCGAGAGGGCAGCTTGGCACAGAGGACAAGGACCACCCTCCAGGCCTGGGAGCTGTGAGTTGCAGGGAAGAGGATTCCCACAGGGAAGTCTTCTCTCCACCCCCTCAGTTAGTTAAGGGCCCCTGAAAGGGGAGGTCTCAGTGAGAGGGCCCCCTTAAAGTTACCAGCTTCTTTGTAGAGCTTGAGAAAAGCTCAAGGGCATTGGGGTTTTTCTTGGGATTAAGTTTAGTTTTGGGGTTTATCTGCTTCAGATCAGATACTTATCTGTATATGACAGCACTGGTATAAGGTTTTATTGCATTTACCCAGAGGGTATTGTTTATGTTACTGGTTTAGATATTTTATAAATATATATATTGTTCATATGTTTATATCCACGTTCCTTTCCCTTGTGATAACTATATACAAATCTATTTACATTAACTTAAGTCCCCAGACTGTCCTGGCCTGGTTCTATAGGGACAGTGGGAAACTGAGCAGTGCTGTGGGTGGGAACTACAGACACCTGCCAGCTAACAATCCCCTTAAATTGGAGAAGGGAAGCGCGCGCACGCACGCACGCACGCACGCACGCACGCA
>JAGPOW010000290.1:35805269-35822669 GCA_030014935.1 Caiman crocodilus | reverse complement strand
GAAATCCCTGCCCTGGGGGGTTTACCAGCAGCCTCTCAGGCTGGCACAGGGAGAGGTTTCTGGAGAGGGGCACCCAAGGTGGCTTTTCTGCCACAGAAAGTAGGTTTAAACTTTCCTGGAAAAGATTTCACATCCACGCATCCCTACCTTTTACAAGTACACAGACACCATCCAATGCTGCAGGAGGAGTACTTTGGTCTATAAGTTATGTTCTGGCCATGACCCATCAGCACAGAACAGTTCCAAAGCTACTCTCTAGACTCCACTGGGGCTTAACATGCAGCTAAAATTATTGGTTTCCTGGTAGCAACCTTTGTGTTAAGAAAATCTCAAATCACAGAATTTTAGGAACTGTTTACAACTATTGTTCAAGATACAATAAACCAAGACTACAGTCATTTGAAATATAATGGCTTTACATGCCGTAGGATTAAAATATCCCTTTTTTAATTCCCATTTTTAAGTAAAAATAGTTTTCATTCTTAATGTTTGGGATAAATAAAGGGCAGACTTCTTTAGGCAGTTTAAAAAAATGTTTTGGTCTCTGATATGACAGATCCAAAATAACACAGAAACCTTCCCAGTTCCCTTCTCCTTGAATTTCAGGTGGAGAAATTACATACACTACTGTATATCCACCTGGCAGAGAAAGAAGCCTTAGGAGTAAAAGAAAAAGCAATAATCACCACCATGGGTGTGGCTGAGACAGCCTCCCCTAGCTGATAAGCAGTGGTTAGTTTTTAAATGCCTGGTCTCCAACTTCATCTATAAACTTCCCCTCACTTTTTTTAAAAGCAAATTGTTCTCTTCACTAAGTTGTTTTGTTTTGCTTTGTTTTGTTACCTTCCCCAGATGGGAACAAGATAAAGGTTGTTTACTTATCCATTTTCATTATGAAGCTACAAAAAAGGCTAAGTTTATAGTCTAGTTTAAAAACAGCAAGCCCCTAGATACCTGCATGGTAAAAAAAAATAAACAAACACAAAAACGTTTGTATCCAAAGTCAGATTTTTAGGGAGCATTTAAAGAGGTGTCATTAGCCTGAAGAGATATGCTGTGAAGCCTAGCATGTGGGTGCCCAGTGGATTCGGCGCCACGGCTGCAGGGCAGCCTAGAAGAGTTTCCACAGCTGCTGCCACTGTGCAAGCTCCAAGAGCCGAAATCCTGATGTCCCTCGAAATCAGTGCCTGGAACTTGCTTGCCCACTCCTAGTTATACAGAGGTCACTTGCACAGGACAGAGAACTTTGATGCAGGATTCATGCTTCTACCATGGTAGGTAATACTGAAGCATGTTTTTATGTCAGTAATGGCTGACGGGAGAAATTGGTCAAGTATTGCTCAGTCAAGAAGAATCCCAAGGTGCAGGTCTTCAAATATATAAAATGGTATATACACACACACACACACACACACACACACACACACACAGAGCCAGATAGACATGTTGTTACAATACTGCAAATGTATATATTTTTAATATATGTATATAAATAAATATATAAATCCATGTAGGGGGATTCATGGGGCATTTGTCTACAGGCTGCTAAGGCCCATTTTATGGTACAAGTTAGGCTACCGCCATGTTGTCTCTCCCTGAAGCCCCATAATCCAGGACAAAGGCTCAAGCAACATCTGCAAATGCCAGTAAAGCAGACACATCCCAGCACAGCTGATTCCACTCCAAAGACAATAAGAGTGTTTGCTCTCAACTTGTGCAGCCATCATTTTTTTTAATGGAAATGCAAGAGCAAAATCTGTTTGCAACCTAAGTGAATGGAGAGAACTTGGCCCCTGTTCCCCAACTGAAAAGAGCAGGTGAGGGGGCCAGAGTCCTATCTAATTTCCCACAGCAGGAGAAAAGTTCTGTGTTCTGATGAAAAGTGAAGAAAATTTAATCATGTCTTAATTAGACATTTTAAAGCAACAGCTACTGGAGGTCAAATTGTAGGAGCAACAGAAACTCCAGAAAAGGTGAATTGAGTTTGCTATTCAAATATGAAGCTGAGAAAGAGGGTTGTTGCAGTGTTCCTTCTTGCAGTTAGGTGCCACTCTTGCCAATCCCTACTTTATTTAGCTACCCACTTATCCTGCAGAGTTGTTCCCACTTCAGTTACATTGCATGAAGTCTGCCAGATAAATAACATCTGGAGATTGTTACCAATAAACTTTTTTTTTTTTTTTTTTTTTTTTTTTGGGCAAAGGTATTAAGTAATACGCACAAAACTTAAATGAAGAACCTTCCAAAAATATTCCCCCACCAGATATAGCCGTTGTTTTATGTCCTGTAGCATTTAATATAAATATAAGCCATGTTGTTTTCAAAATAGAATGGTTCATTTAAAAAGTCTGTTGTCATTTCCATAGAGTATCTTTTCAAAATTGGCTTATAAGATAATTTTATATGTATAAATTTTTGTTGCTGTGTGCATGCAACTATTAGAAGATCACTTAGATTTAGCAGCTGTAGGTCTCTTCTTAACTGAGAAAGAATGCAGCATAGTATTCATTTATATCATACTGTATAATTCAGCTTGTAAGATAACCACCCAACCATTTTCTTCTTCACACAAGAAATCTTTAATCAAAGAATCATAGAAAACTAGGGTTGGAAGGGACCTCAGGAGCTGATCTAATCCAACCACCTGCTCAAAGCAAGACCATCCCCAGCTACATCATCCCAGCCAAGGCCATATCTTAAAAACCTCCAAGGATGGAGATTCCACAACCTCCCTGGGTAGCATGTTCAAGTACTTTACTACTCTCCTCCTGAGTAAGTTTTTTTCCACAAATCCAACCTAAATTGCTATTCCTGCAACTTGAAACCAATTGCTCTTTGTCATGTTATCTTCCACTACCGAGAACAGTTTAGCTCCAGCCTCTGTGGAACCACCCTTCAGGTAGTTGAAAGGTGCCACTAAATCCCTGCCTCCCCCCACCCCCTTTTCTCTTCTCCAGACTAAATAAACCAAGTTCTCAGCCTGTCCTCAGAAGTCATGTCTCCCAGCCCCCTTAACCATTTTTGTTGCCCTCCCATGGACTCTCTTCAATTTGTCTACATCTTTTCTGTAGTGGGGGGGGGGGAAGGAGGTACAAAAATAGACATTTGGCACTGGTGAGGTCAAATCTGGAGTCCCATAAAAGGGAATCATTTCCCTCAATGTGCTAGTAACACTTCTACTACTGTGGCCTTGTATGTCATTAGCTTTTGTCACAACAAAGGGAACCTGCTGGCTCAAATTCAGCTTATTGCTCACTGTAACTACCAAGACATTTTCTGCAAAGCTGATACTTAGCTAGTCAGCCCCTAACCTGTACAGGTGCATGAGATTATTCCATCCTAAATACAGGATTTGGCACTTGCCCTTATTGAACCTCATGAGATTTCTTTTAGTCCAATACTCCAATTTACTGAGGACGAACTTCATCCTACCTTCCAAGTGGTTGAAGAACCATTTGAACAAAACCTCCCCTTTTCCAATCAACCTTTCCTGATCACCATGAGTTTTCAAAGATGATGGCCAATGGCTCTGAAATCACATCAGCTATGTCCCGCAGCACCCTCAGGTGAATCATGTCTGGCCCCATGGACTTGCACATGTCCAGCTTTTCTAAATAGTCCCTAACCTGCTCTTTTACCACCAAGGGCTGCTGACCTTATCCTAAAACTGTGCTGCCCAGTGCAGTAGTCTGGTAGCTGACCTTGCCTGTGAAGACTGAAAAAAAAAAAAAAAAAGGCATTGAGCACTTCAGCCTTTTCCTCATCACCCATCACTAGGTTGCCTCCCTCATTCAGTAAGGGAACCATGCCTTACCTGACCTTCCTTTTGTTGCTGACATACTTGTAGAAACCCTTTTCATTACCCTTCACATCCCTTGCTAGATGCAACTCCAACTGCACTTTGGCCTTCCTCAGGCATGCAGGGATGAAATCAGTAGTACTCGTATACACCTCCCTATTCATTTATCCACATTTCTACTTCTTGTAAGCTTTCTTTTTGTGTTTTAGCTCATTGAAGCAACCAGCTTGGCTTAGCAGGGAACTTTCTGCCAGATTTACTAATCTTTCTGTACATCAGGATGGTTTGTTCATGTGCTCTCAGTAAGGTTTCTTTAAAACACAACCAGCTCTCCTGGACTCCTGTGCCCATCCAGCTGTCCTTCCAGGGGATCCTGCCCATCAGTTCCCTAAGTGAGTTAAAGTCTGCTTTTCTGAAGTCCCTCATCCTTATCTACTGCTCTCATTCCTTCCTTTCTTTAGGATCCTGAACTCAGTCATCCTGTGGTCACTGGTGCCCAAGTTGCCATCCACAACTTCATTTCAAACTGATTCTTGTTTGTGTTTATGAGCAGCAGATGAATATGGCTCCAGCTGGCTGCTCCAGCTGGCCTCTCCAACACTTATACCAGGAAGTTGTCCCCAGTATTTTCTAAAAGCTTCCTGGATTTCCTGTGCACTCACTGCTGTATTGTTCTCTGGGCAGATATCAGGGTGATTGGGCCTCATCACCTGTGAAGGCCTGTGATTGGGGAACCTCCACTAGATGTTTGAACAATGCTTCATCCACCTCATCCTCTTGGTCTGGTGCCCTGTAACACACACTAACCACAAAGTCATTCTTGTTGCCCTGCCCTCTGACCTTTAACCCAGAGACTTTCAATAGTTTCATGCTGGAATTCTGAGCAATCATATAGCTCTTTTACATAAAGTTCAACTCCCCCACCTTCTCTTCTTCTCTGTCTGTCCTTCCTCAACAGTTTATACATATCCATGACAGTTCTCCATGACAGTCACGTAAGCTATTCCACCAAGTCTCTGTTATTCCGTTCACATCACAGTTCTGTGACTGTGTGAGGACTCTTATTTCTTCCTGTTTGTTTCCCAGGCTCTGTGCATTTGTGTACAGACACCAGAGGTAACTATCCAATTGCCTTATTTTCTCAGAAAGAATGACAAGGCCTCCCGTGTTGCCCCCTCCAAATTATGTGCTTCCCCACTTACCTCAGGGCTTTGGTTGCCATCCTCCTGCAAACCTTGCTGAAAGCCCTCCTCACTAGATTAGTGAGTCTGCCTGTGAAAATGCTCTTCCATCTCTATTAGGTGGATCCCATCTCTTTCTAGCAATTCTCCTTCTTGGAAAAACACCTTGTGGTCAAAGAAACCAAAGACCAGCTGTCAACATTATCTGCACAGTCATGCGTTGATCTGCAGGATATGTCATCTCCTGCCTGGACCCTTCCCCTTGCCTAGCATGACTGAGGAGACTACCACCTGAGTCCTATCCCTTTCATCCAGAGCCCTGTAGCCACTTTTGATCTGATCAGGGTCAGCCCTGGCAGTATCATCGGTGCCCACATGGATGAGCAGTATGTAATAGCAATCGGAGACAATGGGTCAGGCTGGAAGATGGATGCTTCTATCCCCAATAGAAGGGAGCCTCCAACCACCATCACCTTGTGCTTGTCCTTGGTAGCAGTGGTCTTGATCCTTACAGCTTTAGGGATGCCTGGACTGGCCTTCTCCTTCAGTGGGACAAGCTCCTAGTCCTCTGTTACTAGGGTTCCATATCTGCTCTTCAAGCAAACTGCTACAGGTAGAGATGAAGACTTCTGCTTGCTAATAGAGGTCACAAGCTTCCACCTTCTTCCTTCTAAAGTGCTACTTGTGGTGATCCTTCTTTCACAGCCCTAGAGGTCTCCTCCAACATCAAATCTATGAAGTTCTCATGGTAGAGGATACTTTGGAGCCTTGCCACTTCCTCTTGTAGCCCTCTTGCCTACTCTGAGCGACACATCTGGAAACACCACTCACATTGCAGGCACTCCCCCATCTGGCTGTCACTGGAAGGAACCTGGAAGCCACAATCTCCATAGCACCAAGCCAGGACCTGGGTGGAAGCCTTAATGGTGAGCAGTCCTGACTGGACAGACACCTCACAGGTGCAATCAGAGGAAGAACTGGCAATGGCAGTGGCTCTGGCATTTTTAAACTCAGTTCAGGGTTAACACTGCCAGTCTTAACCATCACCATGAACATTGAACTCCAAAAACCAGCTCTGAGTTCTTTGAAATAAATCATCAGAGGTTACTTAATGCTGATCATGGTGAATTCCCCCTTTTACCCTCTACATAGCAGGTTGTTTTTACACAACAATGGAAGACTGTTTATATGGTACAATAACCATAAAATGAATGAAGGTATTTCAAGGATATTAGAGGTTTGCAAACAGTGCTTTATTCTTAATGGATTTTTTTTTTTTTATGAAGATCACACTTTCTATAGAAACTAACGATAGAATTTAATATTGAAGGTGTCAGCTATGAAGACCACATGGTTATTGTGAGAAATAACATTTAACCTTTTTCTTGTGGCTGATGGAGGCCAATGCAGTATTTTATTATCAACATTGGCAGGTGATTTATTACCACTGTTTCTACTCCAGTAAAACCACATTAGGCTCTGCTTGATGTATCATTTGTTATCTTCAAACTCTCAACACACTTCCTGCATACATAATCTTTCTTATAGCACATTTTAATAGAAAGTGGTAAATATTTAAGTCATGATTCCAGAATCATCAAAAGGTAGGGGACTAAAATACAGTAGCTAAATGATTATACCAGACAATACCCAATGCTAGGATAAAGTTCTGGTCTTGCAAAGTATGATGTAATACAGCTAAAACAGCAGCTATGTATAACGGTGCGTTAGTGTAGAATTAAGACTGACAGAGAATAAATCATTAACAGACTTCAGAGGGGAACCAAATTTAGGGGAATAAATTCAAGTCAGTGATCAATGCAGCAGCTCCTAATGTCACAAGAAGCAACTTTTAATCAGAAGAATAATATGACATGGCACCAAAATGAGGTCCCAAAAAAGAATCTGTGCCCCACTGAAGTCACCAAGTCAATGACAAAATTCCTATCAAGTTTGATAAAGCCCTCCTTTGGTGAAGGAGGAATTACAAGTAGCATTGCTAATCAAGGAGTAAATTAATCTCTGGTTGACCTTCAGATCTTAAAGTTATTTTTATTTTCAATATTGTTACAAGTAACTTCTATCATGGATGCAGTCACTCCTTTTTGGCTATTTTTGGGTCTAAGAGCAGAATTGGATCCTAGTCCAATTTCTTAAACTACCTCTGATGTCAAAGGTGCATTGAAGATTAAGCTGCATGTAAAAAATATCTTTTTAGATGCAGATTGAGCATGCTTGCTCTGGAAATCAAGGGTCTTTATAGATGGAGAATGTTTATTCTTTCATTTATTAAAAAAAAAAAAAAAGAGCTGCAATTTATTTAAACATAGCTTGTTGAGTCCTATTTGGTTATTTTAATAGCTTTAATAGGTATAAAATTATTTTGTTTACCTGTATTTTAAAGAAGTTGAGTTAAATTAATTTAAGGCAAAAGAAGCTAAGGCAAGAGAACATTAATGACTACAAGCTTTCAGATAAAGTAGGAAATGAAAACAAAACCAAAAAAACCAGGGAAATGTACTGAGATAACAACTTGTTTTGAATTATATTTGAATAGCTTCTATTAGGGATTGTCATAATAACTGACAATAATTTCCAAACTAAGTTTCTTCTTCTTATTTTTAGCATAATTCTCTCATAAACTATTAGCTCCCTCCTTAAGATGTCATTCTTTACACAAATGAATGCCAAAACATTGCAAGAATATATTTAAAATATGTATATAACTTCTTGGCAATTAAAAGAGAGTGTTTTATAAAGCCAATGCCATATGCTGTGTTTTTCTTGATCATTCTATGATATTTTTTTCTTAGCGTTTCCCTACTGATACAGATATGGAAGGAGCATCAACAGCTTTTCAAGCCCATCATTACTTTTTTCACATAGAAGAGATGCAAGTGTCCCCGTACTTCTGTCAGGAAAATTAAAACTTGTATTTTTTTAACCACTGAATGGATTTTTAAACCGTTGGACTAAAAGAGGTAAAACCGATAAAATCAAAACCTACTTTTCAGTTTTAAAACATTTTTCCATCCCACATAATGCTTCTCAAATTCACATGAACCTGTACATACAGTTAGTTTTGGATATGTAATGCATCTCAAACCACAGACCTAATAAAAATATTAGTGATAACTCCACAGGTGTGCTGTAGCTCCATTTAGGTCATCTGAAGGAGGCTGAACAAAAGCGATTTTTCCTTCACCTTTCTCCTACCTCAGAACTAATCCCCTCCAATGTCTTCATTAATTTGATCAGAGTCATGGCTACTGTATATTAAACCAGCTTGTAGGTCTACACAGATCTCAGAGAATAGTCTCTGTGCTATTTCTCTTACCCGCTCTCCTCATCAGGTGAGGTTTAAATGTAATTTCTGGAAGATAAGCCTGTATGAGAGGGGAACTGTAAATGACAAGAATGCTGCTAATCATGTCCAGATTGTACCTCTGGTCGGTTTGCATAGCTTAGGTTTATTTTTAATTTCACTATTAGACTGCAGCAAAAGATTTTTTTAACATGAATAAATTCACAGCTTCTCTTGGGCCACTGTTACTCAATAAAAAAAGAACTGATCCTGTTAGCTCAGTCAGTTGGTTCCTGCTGTAATTCTTATTCCCAAATGTTGAGGCAAACTATATTTCCCCATATGGTATTCAACTCCTAAAACAAAACAACTATGCAAATGTATTTTTCAACACTGCCCCTCATGCCACCTCTCCCTTTCTACCAGGCAAATGGAACTTGCTTGTAGAATTTTAATAACTATAAATATAGCTTTTTGTTGCTGTAATATCATATGAGTTACTAAAATGTAAAATTGTCAGAGCAAATGCTTCATTTTTAGTCAGTTTTGAACAATGAACTCCCTCCTCTTGAGTAAAACGTTTCCTCCTAAATGGAGAAATTAAAGCAATATATCTGGACAAAAATTACAAGGATATTAAGCAATTGAGCCAAAATAATGTACTAGCACGTAGTTGCATTATACTTTTTGGGCCTGATCCAATTGGTTGCGACTTGGAATAGCTAATGATGAGATTCTACTATGTTCAGGTCCCCGGAAAATCCATATTGCACTTACATTTATAACACCATTCCCTTAAGATGATCAGCTACTGATCTGAATGCAGAACTGCTTACGTGCTTCATCGGAATTACTTTTGTATAGTCACAGAAGCCTCAGTATAAGCGTCTAGGGAACTTGAGGATGAAACAAATACACCTAATAAATTTAGGTATCTTTGTTCTTTTTGGCATTACTCAGGGTCATTCTGACTTGCTTTCTGTACCTTAGTGCCTAAATTTCACTTAAGTCTAATTCAGGAACATACAAGAATTAGCATGTTTCTTGCATTCAGCACACTAAAGATTAAGGTACATACCTTGTTTCTGAAAGGCAGAATGGAAAAAAAATATTTCCTTGTAGCGAGTTACTGTAGGAGTAGCTGAGACACAAAGACTGCTTGTTGTTCTGCTACCTGTGTAACCCTGGAGCCAGTGGGCTGGGTCCCAATTAAAAAAAAGTCAGGGTAAATCATATGATCATAGAAAAGTAGGGCTGAAAGAAACCTCACAAGATCATCTAGTCCATCCCCTGCTCACAGTAGTATCATTCCCATTCTCATTTAGTTTAACTCTTGTCTTGACAAACTGGGCTTCCTCTGTCTTTGCTACTGCTTCAGAACTTGTAGCATATACTTACTCCCACTGCAGTAGAGACAGTTTTCTAATCTCCTAGTAATGTTCTTTCAACTGCTCACACAGAAAATATCTCCTTTTGAAAAGATAAGGACCACACTCTAACTAAACAAACTCGGTTTCCTAAATGCAATCCAATTCTACCCTGCTTGAGTGTCATTCCCAGAACAAGCACCACCTGCAACAAGCCCAGAGCCCTGCCCTGGTCCCAGCTGTGCTAAGTGAGGCAATCAGGGAAGCCAGTCTCCTGAAGCCACAGGCAGCAAGCCCCACTCCTTCTAGACCTTAGAAGCCAGGCCTAGCTTTCTGCCTGGTTTTCTAACCTGCACTTCTGCTTATGGTTTGGTTCCTTGCTTGTGATTCTAGTTTGACCTTCAGCCATGGTTTTTGGCTTCTGATCTCAGGTACCTCTTAGTTTACCTTATCACTTGCTTCAGCTTCTGGCCCTTGCTTATCCTGACTTCAGCTATGGTTTTTCAATACAGTTCTATACTTGACTCTTCCAGACCCCAACTTTCAGGAGAACCAGTCTAGATTATGCTTGTGCTTTGGGTAACTAAGCCCTAGGTTAGATAGCCCACATTCTGGTTACCCTTTGTGTGATTTTGTTATTGTTGGGGGGGGGGGGTTCAATGTTTGAAGAATGTCTAGTGAAATGTTCCAAAGTTTCACTTAAAAATATTGTGAGCTTTCATCTGAACTCTAGAAACAAGGGAATGTCAAAGTGCTCAAACTTATATTGCAGTTAGGCAAAACAAGCAAAAAAAATAGTGAATTTTAAACTGTCCGATTAGTAATCCCTTCTCCATTCAATTGTTTATTCTGGAACATTTTAACTATTGTGATAACACATATTCATTAATTCTCTCATTGCCATAAACTCTGCCTGGATAGAAAAGATTTGGCACATGTTGGCATATGTAAAGGCATTCAGAAGAAAATATGCCATAATGGTGTCTATAATTTGTAATAGCAACAGTGTGTGGGATTTTTTGTGGGAGTTGGGCTGCTCAAAAAGAGACTTTGGATGGAAAAAAAAATAAAAGCGCTCTTTGTTTTTTGGATTTTTATAAAATGGTAAGAGATTTAACTTCTTGAAATATTTGGTGGCACACTTTGTTTTCAGGGGCTATCTTCACTATTTTCCATTTAGGGGAATTTTGGTAATTTTGCAGATGCATGAGATTTTTCTTCTCCCCTCCCCCAACAGTGTGTGCTTTTGCATGTACATATACACATGCATGTGCAAAGACCAAGAAAAAGACCAACATAAGGTAAACTCTGACTTGGTTATTGGAATAGCCATTTTTTATGGGGCAAAATAATATTGACTAGATTAGTTCTATCTGTATGGGTTCTTAATGCTCTATGGAAATGTAACAAACCTTGTTCAGGTATCTCATCAGGTCTCTCTGGGATGACAGTGGATCAAGTTGCTGAAACTTCTTCCTAAAACACTCCTGGCTTTGGCAATATGATATTTGACTAAAGTAAATTAAACTGGAGGAGATAAACTGCAGTCCAAATGAAAGATAACATTAGATAACCAATGCATTTACCAAGCGATTTATTTAGAATCCTCCCAAGCTTATCTTCCTCTATTTAGTATGCAAACTGTATGTGATACTAATAAACACAACACAGATTATTTATTCACTTAATCAATTGGTTTCAAACTTTTGAGTGACAAGTTTACTTAAGTTAATTGAACATATAACTAACTTTGTCAAATTCAATCCAAGTATAAACAAGTACAACTCCCGTATCCCATAATACTAGATTCTAGAGTAGTGCCACTGTAGATGATGTTAAATTTATTAAAAGTCTTTCCCATGACAATCAACAATTAAATAATTTACCACTTAAAAGAGAAATAAAAATTAATAAAATTAAAATATAGGTAGCAATTGAAAGAATGCACAGCTAGGTATGTATATTCAAACTTCACTTCTTAAAAACAAATTGTTTCTACATTATAACGCTTTATTGGTAGAAGTACAGCGCTTCTGGTGGTTACATAGTCTTTATTGTTGCTGAGATTTAAGAGAAAATGCTAATTACATAAAAATTATGATTGTCTTGAAAAGCAAAATCTTCCAAACATCATTCATAGAATTGATTCATATATGTGAAAAAAACCTGAACTCCTGATGTGTGTGTGGGGGTGAGGAAAAATACTGCCTACATTGCAAACCAAAGTCCTGAAACATAAAGTTTAATTATGATTTCTTTACTGGTAAGAAAGTAAGCAAAAAATCTGTTTTTGTGTTGGGGTTTGGGGGCATTGGAAACAGGCACTGGTGATACATAGAGGGTGCACGCGAGTGCGGAAGCCCTGAAATAGGCCGCTGGCAGTGCCTGTGGGTGGTCACCATTTGTCCCCCTCACTGCAGTCTAGTCGCTGACCTTTGGTAACCACTTGCCACCACCACCCCCCTCACCGCCAACACTGCTGCAGCAGCCACCTGTGGGTGGTCCCCACTCAGTCAGCATTTGCTGATGCCATGCCACTGCCCTTCCCATCTGTGGGCAGTCACTGTTTCCCCCCCGCCCCAAAACTTGGAGTTTCTGGGAAAATGCACCTCAAGTTGCTGACAAGCAAAACTCATGTAACGTGTGTGTTAAGGCACAGCAGGATGAAAACTGCAAGCATGGTAGCCCCTGAGGAGGCCATGGAGGCTTCCAGCTTTCAAGTAGGTAGGTGCAGGGGCTTCTGGAAAACTGCACCTCAGGCTGGTGACAAATAAAACTCATGACATGTGACTTTGTATGTATGTTAAGGTGCACCCTTACTGGTGCTGGGGCCTCTAAATGACACAGTAGTGTGCCCCTGTGAAGTCTCCTCCTCCCTTATAGTCTCAGTCCAGTCCACCGCTACATGTGACAATAGGTAAAATAGTAACTTAGTGAGCAGCAGCACAGTAGCACCAGCTGCATCTCAGACAGCAAAACTGTGATAGATCCTTTCTTTCTTCTCCTGCAGGAGCTGCTTCTCCAGCAGCTGCCAGAGAACTCTCCCTGCCAGCCCCAGTCCTGGGGCTTAGATGTGCCCACGGCCCTGCATCCTTCCAGTCAGGTGCTAGGGGTGTTGGTCTAAGAACATGGCACTGGCAGACAAGGTCCTTTGGGCCAATCTAATCTGATGTCTTTTAGCAGACCAACTGAATAGTTACAGAAATATATCTTAGCAAGCTTTTGGGTTGAAAAGCCCTTCATCAGGCTGAGGAAGCACCTGCAGTAGGTGTGTGTGCAGTTCCTGGATGGAAGGAATAGTAAAGAAGCCAGAGGCTGGCATGCAATGCACGCAAGAAAGTCCGTCAGCGAAAATGGAAATGGAGGCGTCGGGGGGGTGAAGGACAGCCCGGGGTAGGTAGGGGGAGAGGGATGTAGCAACACAGGTAAAAGTGGAGAGGTGCGTGAGGAGTCAGATGTCAGGTGGGTTGTAGTGTCACAATTCCACTATCTACATCGAGTCCATGAGCGTCTGTACCTAGGAGGTTGATGAAGTGCAGTTCATAGGCTCATGTGTGAAAAGTCTCCGCACATGTCCTGCTTGAGAGTCCAATATTGAAGCATTCTTCACTGCAGATTTCTATCCATGCTAGTGATACTGCTATTGCCTGGGATCTCTGGAGGGAAAGTCCATGTAAGAGCTGAGGATTATCATTTATGATGTTTGTCTACAGCAGTGGTAATACATAGGGGGTGCATGGGGGTGCATGTGCACCCTCTGAGAGCACTGGTATGCCTTGTGATAGGCAGTGCTCCCCACTTAGGCGATGGGCGGTGGGGCAGGCAGGAGTGGTAGTGCCCCCCTGCGAGTGCCAACCGGGGAGTGGGGGCACCAGGTGGAACCACGCTGGCCCTTCCAGGAGTGCCACTTCCTGGTCAGTGCAATAGGCTGCTGGGGGGCACGTGCCTCTCCTGATTCAGGTCAGATAGGAGGTCTACATTTCTGTTTCTTCTACCAGCTCGGTGCTCCACTGAAATAAGGAATGGTTGTAAGGTTAATGACCATCTCCTAAGTCTAGCATTATTTAACTTGGAGGTTCTCAACCACCTCAGGGGCGCGTGATCTGTGATGAGCACAAATCTTCGTCCTAACAAAGAATATTGAAACAACTCTATGGCCCAGCAAACCGCCAGTCACTCTCTTTTGATGGTGGAGTATTAGGTGTCCGCCGGTTTAAGCTTCCGGCTGGTAAATGCTACCTCTCGCTCTTTTACCTCTCTTTTGCCTAGTGCGATTGCCAAGGCATCGGTTTGAAGGTAGAAGCTCTTCTCAAAATCTGGGGTGTATAGGACGGGATGTTGGCCCAAGGTGTCTTTTAGCTGGTTAAAGGCTTGTATAGCCCCTGAGTTCCAGGTTATCGGGCTGCGTCATCCTTTTGTCAACTTGGTCAATGGAGCAGCCTTCTCTGAGAGTCGGGGATGAATCGCCGGTAATATTTGGCAAACCTCAGGAATGATCTAAGTCGTTTTAACATTTTAGGGAGAGGCTGCCTTCTTATGGCCGCCACTTTTTCTGTTATGTGTTTTATGGTTCCCTGGCCCACCATGAACCCCAGGTATTGGGTTTCGCATTTCCCCAATGCACATTTTTGCGGATTTGCCATCAGCCCTGCCCAACAGATGCTGCTTAGTACTTGCCTCAGATGTTCACAGTGCATCTCCCAACTGGGGGAGAATATAATAATGTCATCGATGTATGCAGTGGCATACCCCTGGTGTGGGGCCAAGATCCATTCCATGAGCCATTGAAAGAATGCCTCAGCTCCTTGCAATCCAAAGGGCATTCTTCTAAACTGAAACAGCCCCCATGGTGTCCCAAGTGCTGTCTTCTCCTTTTTCCCCCTCCGTCATGGGGATCTGCCAATAGCCCTTTGTGAGGTCTAAGGTGGATATAAATCGTGCCTGCCCAATTTTTTCAAGCATATCGTCCACCTGGGGCATCAGGAAGGCATCAAATCTCACCATTTCATTCAGCTTTCTATAATCCACACATAGTTGGATGGATCCATCTGGCTTGCGCACCACTATTATTGGGCTTCTCCAGGGACTTTGGGACTCTTCAATTATTCCTCTTTCCTTCATTTGCTGGCTCTCCCGGTGGACCACGGGCCACAGGTGACGCGGTAATCTCTGCCAGTGATCTCTTAGTATGGTTCCCGGAGGGGTAACAATGGAATGGCAAAACTCCTTTGCTTCCCCCGGTGTCTCCTGGAACACTTCTTGGAACTCCTCGATTAGGGCCTTCACCTCAGCCTGTCGGACCAGGTCTAGGTGGTCATCTACTTGGGGCTCTTCTGTCACTCCCGTTAAGTGCCTTACCATCATAAACTCTTCTTCTCCCTCATCTTGGCTCACTAACCATCCTTCCCTTTCAGTGAAGGGATCAGTGGTACCCGTGCTAGTCTTACCTCCCCCCCCCTCCCTCATCTTCTGACATTCAGGACACTCAGCGCAGAACTTCTTGATCATCTTAAAAATCCCAGGCCAATGAACCCTCCATTTAAGGCGGGCCTCGGTCTTATCACGCCCCAGATGCCCCCCCCCATGGGTAAGGTGTGTGCGACCCTCAACAGGCCCTCCCATTATCTTCGGGGTACCAGAATCTGGGTCCTCTCGCCTTCCTCTTCCAAATCCTCCACTCTATAGAGCAGACCCCTCCTTACCTTGTATCGTGGGTTCCTGGGGGGTTTTGGTGCGGGTCCGGCTCTGCTCGCCGTTTCTTCCTCTTGGGTTTTCCATAGATTCTGGAACAAGTGTTGTTGCCGCTGTTCCTGACAAATTCCCCCCTTCTATCAGCTGGTCAATTTCCAATTCTTCTTCCTCGTCCCCAAAATACAGTTCCCATGGCTGCTTCTCCCTGGTCTCTGGGGTATCTATCATCTTGTGGTGGACCATCTCTCTCAGGTGAGGCCATTCCAAGCCCAGCAGCATAGGGCAGGGAAGGGTCTTGGCCAGCCCCACCAACATCTCCTCCCTCCACCCCAACACGGAGAGCTGCAGCCTCCTCCTTGGGTAGGTATATACTGTCCCGTGCATGCGTACCATGGACACTGGTGTATTCAGGGTCCCTACCTGTTGAGGTATCAAGTCCTCCCGGACCATAGACTGGGAACACCTCGTATCTTGCAGGATTATTGCGGGAATAATGGTATTGCCCACATGAACCTCGACCATGGGTTTGTTTTTCTGGCTACTCTCTTGATGCCACCCAAAACTGCAGTCCATTTTTTCATCATGTCCCTCCCCCAGGGGGCCACCTCACAGGTCATTCGTGGACAAAACCGTGAGATGTGTCCCTGTTCCCCACATCGGTAGCAAGTTACCTCCAGCGCGTTCCCTGCACGAGTCTCCTTACAGGTTGGATCTCCCTTTCTAAAGGGTATGGCTATACTGATTGCTTTCTAAGAGGTGGGTGTTCCTCTCCCTCTCTCTCTCCTGGCATTCTCCCCTTCTTCTTTGGCTACTGTATAGTCTTCTGCCAGCTAAAGCGCCTCCTCTATGGTCTTTGGTTGATGGCATTGAACCCACGTTTGGTTGTTGCCTATCAGGTCGGTTAAGAATGGTTCTAGTACTATCTGGTCCACTATCTCTTTTACTTTTCATTCTTCAGGCTGTAGCCATCGTGCTGCAAGGTCTCAGAGTGTTTGCGCTAAGAGTCGAGGTCTGCTCCCTTTGGGCCCCTTCCTGGCCCTAAATCTGCTCTGGTAGGTTTCCGGGGAAATCTCTAGGCAGTATAATATGGCTCTTTTTACCCTGGGATAGTCCTGTGCCTCTAGCCGGTTAAGGCCTCGACTGGTCCGGCACAAGCGGCCTATCAGAAGTGGGCCCAACTTAGCAACCCAGCTCCCTGGATCCCACTTTGAGACGGCTTGCTCAAAGGCCTCAAGGTAGGCCTCCACATCATCTTCCTTCGTCATTCGGGGAAGTCCGATCATGCCTCCTTCTCTTGGCCCGAATGTTTGTTGCTCAGCGAATTTCTTGCAAAGGTCTTGTTGTCTAGATCACAATTGTATCCAGGTCTCCGCCTCTTGCATCCGAAGTCTCACCATTTCCTCCAATTGAGCCTACTGGCCCTGTAGGAGGTGTAATGTAAGGGTGTGAGCGTGTTGCCAGGTGGTGGGTTCTGGAGTCTCCATGGTTTCCGGGTCCATCTGTTGTATGTAGTTCCCGGCCAATGCACCACTGAGCAAGTTCCTGCCCTGGGTATCTGGTACACAGATAACTTCCCCCCAATTCCCTCCTGCCACGACTTGGTCTACATGAGATATGTGGGGGGGGAAGTATGAGTCGTTAGATCCCGGTACCCCAATAACAACCACACGGCTCAGATAGTTTCATAGTAACTAGGATCAGAAGGGGCCTAGAGCAGGCCATCTAGTCTGACCCCCTACCAATGGCAGGAAACAAGTGCTGGGGTCACAGGACCCCAGCCAAGTACCCATCTAGTCTACTTTTGAAGACACCCAAGGTAGGAGCAAGAACAACTTCCTTGGGAAGCTGGTTCCAAATCCTAGCCACCCTAACTGTGAAGTAGTGCCTCCTAATGTCCAACCTCAACCTGCTTTCTAGTAACTTGTGACCTTTGGTCCTAGTTACCCCTGGTGGTGCCCTGGAAAAAAGAGCCTGCCCTTTTCCCTGCTGATCACCCCTCAGCAGCTTATATGCCGCCACCAGGTCCCCCCTCAGCCTCCGTTTACTGAGGCTGAACAG
>JAGPOW010000290.1:35778571-35797060 GCA_030014935.1 Caiman crocodilus | reverse complement strand
GCCATCAGATCACCTCTGAGCCTGCACTTTTCCAGGCTAAAGAGCCCCAGGGCTCTCAGCCTGTCATCGTAGGGTCTGCTTCCCTGACCTCTGATCATGGACGTGGCTTTTCTCTGGACTCTCTCAATCTTCTCCACATCCTTTTTGAATTGTGGAGCCCAAAACTGAACGCAGTACTTCAGCTGTGACCACACCAAGGCTGAGAATGATGTCCCAGGACTTGCTTGAGAAGCATCTATGGATGCAAGCCAGCATTTTGGTCGCTATACTAGCTGCAGCATCTTATTGAGAGCTTATGTCCATCTTATGGTCATTGATAACCCCCAAGTCTCTTTCTTCCATAGTGCTAGCCAGCGTAGCACTGCTGAGCCTATAAGGATGCTGCAGGTTTTTCTTCCCAAGGTGGAGAACCTTGTATTTATCAGCATTGAACACCATCAGATTCTTGTCCACCCAGTTGCTGAGCCTGTCCAGGTCAGCCTGGATCATCCACCTGTGTTCTGGTGTGGATGCTTTGCCCCAAAGTTTGGTGTCATTGGCGAACTTGGTCAGTCCGCTTCTGACTCCAGTGTCCATATCATTAATGAAGATGTTGAACAGTATGGGTCCAAGGACAGAGCCTTGGGGGACCCCACTGGTCACAGGACACCAAGATGAGTGACTTCCATTAATTACTACCCTCTGGGTCTGATCACGGAGCCAATTTTCCAGCCAGTGGATTGTGGTGGACCCAAGGCGACAATTGGCCAGTTTCACCAAGAGGTGATCATGAGATACCAGATCGAAGGCTTTTTTGAAGTCAAGATATATGACATCAATCTCTTCTCCCTTTTCCAGGTGATAGGTCACCTGGTCATAGAAGGAAATGAGATTGGTCAAGCAAGACCTACCCATGTTGGCTATCTCTTAAGATTTTGGTATCAGCCAGTCCATTAAGGATGGCTTCTTTAATAAACTTTTCTAAGATCTTCCCTGGAGAAAGGCAGGCACACAGCAGAGCATGTTCCCAAGGTGAGTGAGGTCACCCAGAGCATCAGGGAGATGCTTGCTAGGAAGGGGGTTGGCCAGACATCACATTTCACAGACAAGCCTATGAACTTCACTTCATCAACCTGCTGGATACAAAAACTCATGGACTCAATTGAATTTTGACACACTATAACCTGCTGGACATCTGATTCCCCAGGTACTTCTCCGCTTTTATCTGCTACATCCCCACTTCCCCTCCCCACCCCCTCTCACAACCTGTCCCTCTTCCCCTGGCACCTCTATTTAGATTTTCACTGACTGGCTTTCTTGCCTGCATTGCATGCCAGCCTCTGGCTTCTTCATTATTCATTCCATGTAGGAAGAGGATGCACACCAACTAGATGCTTCTTCAGCCTGACAAAGGGTTTTTAAATGTAAAAGCTTGCTAAGATTTATTAGACCAAATGAATAGTTGGAGAAATACAATATCAGAGGCACCCACGACTGGTTCATGCTGTAGCCAGGACCCAAAGTGGGGTCAAAGGGCTGGGGGCCCACTGCAAGGAATGCCCAGAACAAGAGGCTTGGGATTCCAACTGGCCTGAAGGTGGGAACAGGGCCTAAGGTGGGAGCCAAAGATCCCAGAGAGGGAACCACAGTTGGAAGGGGTGAAACATATCATCTGCAAAGCATAGGCCTCAGTGTTAGGGGAGTTATGGAGCTGCAGAATGGATGTCACCCCAAGATACTTAAATGAGCAGCCTCTCACCTGGGGAACATTTGAATCAGTTTTCTATCAAAGCATGACAGGAAAAAGAGGGGTGGATGGTTGGCCCAGAAGCAGATGGGCAGATAGAGATCTAACTGGCGACAGGTGACCATCCCTGCTAGTTTCATCCCTCTCTGCCCGTACGTACACGTGTCACAAGATTTGCTTTCACCATTTCTTTGTGTAGTTTCACAAAAACCTCTGCACCAATATCCATGAAGCTTGGCAGGCTTCATGCCCTCAGAAGAGGCTATCATCCCTGTAATTTTCATCCGAATTAGGCAAGAAATGACAAAGTTATAGGCATTTTAGTGATTCTCCATTACAGCCTGTGGCCTAATCAGCAAAACAGCATTGAAACTCTGAAACAGATTCGGCCAAACTGAAATAGAACAATGATCCAAAACACCAAAATGAATCGCTGTCCTCCGAAATGGCTGAATCTGAAGCAGAAATGAAACATAGCCATTTTGTATAGCGTTAATACATATATTTATTCTCTCACATACACAAATAAATAAATATGATTCATTCATAATATGTAAATATATACATTCAGAGGGGCACTATCCTCTCAGATTCTTTGTGATATACAGCTGCTTTGCCGCACTTAAATAAATCATAGGTTTATTTATTTATTTTATATTGACTAATTTTATTTTATGTACACTGCATATTAATATTGAATATAAATACAATTAACAAAGTAAATAAATAGTAAATAACAAAGTAAATAACATTGAATGTCAAATAAACCAATAATAATTATTAATATTCAACCTTTACTTGTTTTCAGTATTAATATACACTGAAAGAATTAATAATAATTGTATATTGATTATTGACCTGAATAATGTCCTGTATTTGAAATCTTGTCTAAGTCTATCCCAAGCATGAAGATAATCCAACAAACATTATCACTCATAAAAATTCTTGCCTCTCGCAATAAGTTTTTTAGAAAATCATTTTAGTAATTCAAGAAGGTCTCAGGAAAAAATGTTTGGATTTTTTCAGATATGTATTTATTTTCTTTTTAACCATTTTGGAACATTTTACTTTGCACATAGAAAATTCTGACTCAGTTGACAAGTGTAGTTTGCACTATTTAAATATGCTATCTCATGGCAAATCCTAGGATCATTAGTTAGCTTCTTACAAAATGAGTACTCTGCAGGGAGATGCTCAGCCAGAATTGTCAATAACAGCAAGAACAGATTGTTTCTAGGATAAATATATCCAAACCTTAATAAATCTTGAGCATTGACTAAAATGAGCATGAACCCTAAACTTCTTCAATGCAGACTCAATAATACAATACAGTGAAGAGTAATTACTGTTGTTGTGTTCTTACTGTGCAGGAAAGTGAATCTGGATGACTGTTTTATCCTCAGAACAAGTAGTTATTGCTAGCATGCTAAAGAATCATAGCTGTGTAGATTTGGATTCCATGACAAAAACAGAATTCAACTTAAGGCTGCCAAATGGTGTCTTGCATTTTTTCAAAATGCCAAGGTCATCAAAATCCAAACTTCAGGGAACACAAAGTTAAGACCTTGTGGACCTGAACCTTAATGTTACCCCCTGTACTGATACTAGCCAGTGGGAAAGATTTTCATGTACTCTGACTGAATTTATTTTGTAAATCAAAATTAGTTGCTTAAAAATTAGTTGGAGAAACTTGGCAAAATAGCTTTATCACAAAGACTATCTGGGAGGATAATGACCCTCTACATTATGCCTTCTGTGGGTGATCAATGGAAAGAGGTGCATAAGTATTTTGAGATCCAGTAATACATCACTTCAGCTCTTCATATTCTATCTTGCATCAGCTGCAGGGCATTGTCTTTGGAGACTGTTGATTTGCTCAATTAGTTAAATAATGGGCAAGTGAAAGTATAATGTTTGGCTGTGGTTAATGGTTAAGAGGTTGTAAGAGAGCTGTAAAACTTAAGAGTTGATTGTTTAACCTTAGGGCAGTTGTCCTGGGCAACAAAGTCACAATAAGAATGTGTGTGTGTATATGTGGGCATATTTGGGCAGTGCTCAGAGAGGGCAGAGTTAAGAGCACGTGAGATGTACCTTAAGGGCACATACAGACACTACACTTAGATCAACTTAACCCACAAGACCCTAATGTGGACCTACTAGTTCCTGCCTGCCCCATCTTATCTGCACCTCTTTCCACCCTGACTTATTCATAGATAATAGAGTTAGAAGGTACTCAATTAATCATCGTATCCAACCCCCTGTCCCTGACACGAAAGAGGGCCACGGTCAGATGACCCCAGCCAGGTGGTTGTCAAACCTTCTCTTGAAGACCTCCAAGGTAGGTGACAGCACCACCTCTCTTGGAAGCCCATTCCAGACTCTGGCCACCCTTATTGTATAAAAATTATTCCTAATGTCTAACCTAAATCTACTCTCCACTAGTTTGCACCCATTATTCCTAGTTACTCCCTGGGGCACTCTGGTAAAAAGTACATCCCCGATTCCCTGCTGTCCTCCCCTGATAAATGTATAGGCAGCCACATGGTACCCCTCAGCCATCTTTTGTATAGGCTGAAAAGATCTAGATCTCGCAATCTCTCCTTGTAGGGTCTTTCACGGAGACCACTAGTTGTGTATGTGGCCCTCCTCTGAAGCCTTTCCAGATCCTCTATGTCCCTCTTGAAGTGCAGCACCCGAAACTGGACACAGTACTCCAACTGCAGCATGACTAATGATGGGGAGCATAGATGGGGAGCATCACCTCCCTCGATCTGTTGATCATGCATCTGCTAATACACAACAAGGTGCGATTGGCTTTGTTGATGGCCTCATTGCACTGCCAGCTCATGTTCATTATGGAGTCAACTATGACTCTAAGATCTCCCTCAGCCTCTGAGCTGCTGAGGAGGGCATCCCTCAACCTGTAGATGTGGAACATCCCTCAACCTGTAGATGTAGAACATCCCTTCTTCCTAGTTGGAGTGCCTTACATTTATCTTTGTTGAATTGCATCCTATTATGTTCTGCCTATTGATCTAACCTGTCCAGGTTGGCCTGTAACTGCTCCCTGTCTGGTGACTTAGATAGTGTTCCTGGCATGGTACTTGGCACCAGTGAAGTTCTGTTCAGGAAGGATCTCATCTACAATCACACAGCTTAAAGCAAGCCTTGGGATGACAGAATGTGTCCTGGTAATGGCTCTTTGTGCTCTAAATCTCTCTCTTCAGGTTGCCAAAGTTTTGAGTTTTTTTAAGCCCTGAACTTTTCATTTTATGGGGTTTAGAAGTTTGAGTTTTTTACTCAACTTGACGTTCTGATAGGGCATAAATAGGAAACTGTAATTCTGTGTTACCAAACTACCTCCCCACCCCACCCCCAGGCAAACCCCTGCTGGGATCTGGGGCCAGGGAGAGGGAATTAAACATCTCTTCCCCGAGTACAGAGCTGCCTTGCTCTTCTTACTTAGTGCTGACCGTGACTGTGGACTACAAGTCCTGTCTTGGAAGCCTGTTCCAAACTCTGGTCACCCTTATTGTATAAAAATTCTTCCTAATGTCTAACCTAAATCTATTCTCAGCTACTACTGTTCCTGCACCTGGAAGCAGGAAGAGGAAGTGATGAGCAACCCTGTGGAGTCCTGCTTCTGTAATTCTGGGCTACAAATCCCAGAGACCTCAGGGGCAACAGGAAGATAAAGCGAACACACAGCCCATCCTGGCTACATGCCAGAGAGCTGTGCTGTAGTGCCTCTGGCTTCTGGCTGGCCTGAGCCACTACTGTCATGTAGCTACATTTTCTGAATCAAAAGTGGATGTCTGTTCATTTGCTTAGTAATTCAAGCTTTGAAGCTTAGACCAGCCTGCAAAGACTGAATTGGTTCAGCCTTAGGCTTTTTGGCTGTCTGTACTCAGCCCTCCTGTACAATGGGAATTGTTGCTATTTATTGAAATGTTTGAAGTATGTAGTTTCTAACAGGACCAGTGTGAGAGATCCATGTTCCAGAAACTTGATAGTTACAATAGTTTGATTGCAACAACTGCAAGTATGTGAGACAAGATTAGTGTGTTTCTGTACACTGGAACATGCAGCAACCTGTCACCATTTTCAGCCCAGTCCTGCCAACAAAACCATTAGGAAGTGAAAAGTCTTCCCTTGCTCTGGAAGCTTATACTGCTGTATACATGCATCAGAGGGAATAATTTACTGGAGGGCTGAACACATTTTTTGTGTAGCCCAAACTGTCAGCTAAACCATGAATTTCCAGTGTGTCCCAAAAGATTCTACATTAATCTCCCTGTCTTTTTGGCTGGACCTCCCCAGCCATGCCCTACTCAGCTCCTCTGTGCTGTGACATTTTAATCCCTTATTTGGTCAGGTTTTTCACCTCCATGCAGAGGTTACATGTTCCTTTTATGGTATGTTATGGTTTTAGTGGGTTTGAATTGTGTTGCAATTATAGAATAATAGCAAACCCTAGCCAGAAGGGACCTTGAGAATCCAACCCCTTGTTCAAAGCAAAATCATCCTTGTCTAATACCACTGCAGTAAGGAAACTCAAGAGGTCTTTGCAGCTGGAGTTAGAGAGGCCCCCAAGAAAGTCAGATAAGCAGGGATCTATCAAATCTCAAGAACCTCAAGAAAAATTGAGGAAGAGATTTAAGGTAAGAGGCTGTATCTTAGAAATGTGTAACTATAAAATATCCCCAAATTTGGAATGCCAATATTTCCATATACCCCATGATGCAAACTAAAATTTGAGGCAATCCAAGTAAGAACTATACCATAATTCATACAAACCTGAAAGAGATGAGTCTTTATGGGAAATAGCTAATAGAATACTGATATGATTTTAAATGTAAATGTTGTTTACCTTGCACATTTGGATGCAAGCAGATTTTGAAAATAATGTATTGAAATGCACACACAGCCATTAGAACATCCTAATTAGCCAAAATAGATCATGTATCACTTCTTCTAGATATAATCAGTGGGTTGTAAGAATAATAAACAGGAATCACTAGAGGGATTTTTTTAAAGGCCATATGTATTCAGCTTTCAAAATCTTGAATAAAGTTCAGCATCTAAACAAAGTCTGTTTCTGTAGATGCACATGTAAGAAGTTTTTTGGGGAATGAAAGGGGGTGGGGACTGCGGAGGAAGTAAACTTAACATTTAGTAGGTATATAATATGGGAAAATTATTTGTTGCATACATTCAAGAAATAAGAAATTAAGAAAACAAATGTTGCATACATTAAGAAATAAAGGGTAATTAACAGGCTCAAAGATCCAAGATGGAGTAATGAATTATGAGCTTTTTACAGTCACATTTTCAAAAATGCATACCGAGTCTTTTGGTCTCCAACTTTTTGACGACCCATTTTAAACTGTTACCGCTTTTTATTTTTTTTTGCAAATTTTAGCTTTACCTCTCTGTTTATAACATTGGGATAATAAAGCTTCATCAAATATGGGTATCCTTGGTTGTTTTGTGGGTTGTTTTTTTTTCTTCTCTTCAAACTCTAAAAAAAATAATCCTTAGTGGTAAATTTTAGCAATAATAATTGAATCAAAATTCCTACACATTTGTTAAAGGCAAGATTTCTCTTTCCTTAGAAATCTTGATTATCATAAATTCCTTTTAATGATTGCTATCTTTACATACTTTGGGAAAAGGCGGATGAAAATCTAGTACAGGCAGATATAAGACTATCTAATTTAAGGTGTAGAGTGCATTTTGTTTGGTACCTGACTCTTGTAGTCCTGGCAAACATGTAATAGCATCCCTTGGATAGAACTTTCCAAAAGAACTGAACTTTTCAACTGGTGGCCTAGTCTGAGTGATTGAACATGTGTATTGATGACTGAGAAAGTGGTGGGAAAGCCAAATACTGCTCATGAGAAAGTGAAGAGACACCTATGACATCCACATGTATGGTGAATGTGATTGGACATAGGTATGATTAGCAAGTGGCAGTGTTGCATGATTGGACATGGGGTGACATATGATGAGTGAGCACATAAAAGAGAATCCCCTTAAATCCCAGTGTGAGTTGGGTGTTCAAGTGGGTTTTGTGTGTTTGAGAGTATTTGTGTGAGGTTTGTGTATGGTATAGTGTATTGTGTTGTAACATCCATAGAGAGTTTTAGTGTCATGTTGGTTTGAATGACAGCATGTATTTATAGGATTCTCCTATATATAAATCTCATCTCTTTCAAAAGCTATATGAGGTAACACCTAAATTGTCTGATGGGCTTAACTTGATATCTGTTCTCAGACTATGTCTAACTCACACCAACAGTGCTGAGTTCAGTACACAACATAGCAGCCACTCAAAAAGTACATCTGAATTCTAGGCCCGCCTCAGCATAAGGGGGATTAAAAAACACATCGTTCACTTCCGAGTGCCATAACAAGCAGGTCATTAAAATGGGTTTGGTGGGGGTGGGCATTCTCTACTTCTGCTGAACCTGGGCCAATGTGTGGCAAAGAATGAAAATAAATGAAAACAAAAAGTGCCTTGATTCTGAGGCCTAGTGCTCTCATTTGGAAGGGATGAGACCAAGGTTCTTGACCCTAATCTCAGCTTTATCTCTGAGGTTAGGGACAGACACATAAACCGGTTTAAGGGATCTGGTTTAACCTGTAACAGAACAGACATTCAGTCCACATAAACCAGTTTGGCTGAAACAGGTTTGAGAGAAATCTGGTTGAATGTAGTATCAGACCTAACTTATTTGGCTCAAATTGGTTTAGACCCCTTGCTGGTTTAAGATGTTTATCCCCAGCATCCCAGCATGCTCTCTGTGCTGGGCTTTCTGCTGGCCCTGCATCTGCTCCCCAGCCAGAGTAGGGACAGGCAGGGGCAGGGGTCTGACCAGGGAGGAGTTTTATTTCCCCTCTCTATTCCACTTTGAGTGTGAGCCCCTTCCCACAGGGGCTACTCTGTGGGGCTGGCAGAGCTGCTGGGAATTGTGGCAGTGCTGCAGAGGGCTTGCAGGGCTCTGGCCCACTCTAGACTCTGGTGCTGCTGCAGCTCTGCCAGCACTGCAGCACAGCACCCCCACTAGAAAGGGGCTCAGTCCCCAAAATTATGACAGGCTGCTGCACCCAATAAGGGTCCTTCCCCCTTCTGCTGTAGCGACAGGGTGGGGGCATGGCCAGGCAGGGCCCATGGGAGGGGGAAGGGAGCGCAGCAGTGAAACTGGGCAGACCTGACTTGATAGAAGGAAGGCTTACTCTCCTCCCCATCCTCCTCTGTTTTGGGGCCATGGTGCCCACTGCTGCAGCAGCGAGAGGGGAAAACCCGATAGACTCAGCTCAGGTCTCTGCTGGTGGGATAGAGAGGGGAAATTAAATGACTCCCTGGCTAGTTCAGCTTGCACTGATCACACTTCCCCCCACAGCTTTCCTGCAGCTGAGGGCCTGCTCTAGCACCCCCCTGGCTCCTGGCCTGAGCAACTGCAGGCATGTGCCTGCATTGCTTTAGTCCAGAGTGAATGTCTGTCCTGTTACAAACTAGTTCAGCCTAGGCAGGGTAAACTGACCTGGAAAGTTTGAATAAATTCAGACTCTGGCTTTTTGAGTCCCTATCCTAAGAGAGAGTATTTGTTTGTTGTTTTGCTTTGTGCATGTTATCCAATGACTAATGTAAAATAGACCTGGGAGCAAAGATTGGAACCCAGGTTGACTTCTCCCTATGTTTTAAATAGCAAATCCCATGCGAGGATTCCTGATTCTGTATTCCATGTGTACAGAAGGCTTCCCTGAAGCCTTGACTTGGATGCCTAAACTGACGCACCTTTGTGTTCATTATTTTCTTTTGCAAAATTCTAGGCAGCTTCTAATGCTGTGTATGGGTTTGTTTGGTTTTTTTCTGAAGCACCTTTTGGAAGTAGCTCAGCCCTTTTATGCTATATATATATATGGAGCCTTAGGAGACTAACTCTGGATTCCACTCTGTAGTCAGATGCCTGAAAGTTAATCAGTGTGGAGACACAAGAGGGTAATGGGGAAATTGCATTTCCTGCTCACAGTCTTTATTGCAGAACCTTTTCTGGTTGAGGGAAATTTTCCCCCTTCAAGCAGTTCATGTTTACACAGAAGGTCTGATATATTGCTAATCCCATTGGTGTTAGGAATTTACTTCATCAAGATGGAGATTCCATTCCCGCTGCTCACTTGGCCCATTTGTACACACCACAAAATTAGCCTTTAAAGTAGCTTAATGCTCTTTTGCACCGCTTTAACAATGCAGCTGTTTACACATGTTGGCGGCATAATGCGTTTTAGTAGAACGGCTGTTTACACATGTTGGTGGCGTAGTGTGGGTTAGGGTGTTTTAGTGTGCTACCTTACAGCTGTGGGGGGAAGCACTGGGGACTGTGTAGCTCAGGGACTGTGTAGGCAGCCTTCATGGAAGGAAAAAAAAAACAAAAAGCAGAAAGCCTAATTGTTTTTTTTCCCCCTTCCTGGAGCTATTCTGCCTGCCTGAGTTGTGTGGGGGCCTGGTGCTCCCTCCACGGCTGTGGTGACCCCTGGGACCACCCGGGCTGGGTGCCTGAAGGTAGGTGCTGCCTGGGGGGTGCTGCTGCTGCCATGGAGTGAAGCACCAACAGGAAGCACTACAAGGGAAGCATCCCCTCCCCTCCACAGCTCAGGGACTCTTTGGCCTGCCAGCACCTTGCCCTCCTCTCCTTGCCACCAGAGAGGCAGGTAAGGATTGGACCCCACTCTTGTGTACACACCTCGGAGGGTTAATTCACCGTAAATTGAAGCACTGATTTTAAAAACCCACCACTTCAGTTTAGGGAGAATTAAACTGATGTAAACACCTGTAGCATGTATAAATGGCCTTAGGAGAAAATCTTTGATACAAGGAGCTTTCTTTTTTGCTCTGTTTGGCCTAAGTGACTCCATTCTTGTTTCCTTTCCTCTTTTAAAATCCATATGTTGATGATCAGTAAGTTAGAAGAAAATGTTCTCACTCATAATTTTGAAAATAGGTTATGTATATTTGTCCATAGACATTTTGACACAGCAGGAATGTTTCCTTGACCTCAGAATAGGACTGGCTTGGGCAGTTTGTATAGTGTTAATAGATTAGAATATTGCAACGTTTACTCAGCTTGGTTGTGAACTGCTGTCACATCTCATTCAGATTTGATTTAAGATGATTAATACCTTGCTGTATTCACTCAGAAGTTATTGACTTTTTAACCCTGATAGACAATCAGTCATATATCTGAGCCCACTTAAATCTGAAGTATCTTATAATTAACAGAACTCTAAGTGCTGTGTCATAATCATACCTTCAAGCTTTTGAAATTTGAAGCATTTATTAGATTAGGCAGCTGAAGTTCTCAAAAGAGACTACTCTTTTGTTTAAATCATTAGCGGCGGGGTGGTCGTGGTGCTGAGGAGGGTGGGGGTGGTGGAAATTCCCTTTAGCTGATATGACAGAAGTATTGTATAAACCTGTTGGGAGCTGTGGTCAGGAGAAGCTCTATATTAAGCCCTGTTAAACATCATATGTGGAGCTCTTCCAAATCTGGTGAAACTTTGAAAAGCAACATGATTGGGGGGGGGGAATCACATTTTCTATAATTTTTATAATGAAAATTTGGGTCTCAAGGTAGACAAGCTTATCTACATTTGATATTAAAAAATATTAATTCAGTCCAAATTTATTTTTGATTTTTAGGACCTTGTTACACTTTACACTTGCAAAGTTGTATTTCAAATGTAGTAAGCATTACTGTATGTTAGACAGTTTTTTTTCTAAGTAGTTATATGGTAATGCTTACTATAATCTCAGCCCTCCAGACATGTGTGGTCAACAGACAGCTGATAGTCAGTTCCAGCCTCCTCACTGACAAACAGCTGTTTCTCTGTGCCCCCACCCTCTTGCTACTACACCAAAGGCAGCTCAAAGCTCCTTTTACTTGTCCAAGTAATTGTTGGTTCCAGTCCCGTCACCACAACAGAGTCTTGAACTGGGTCCAATACTGGGGAGGGCTGGGAGAGACAGACAGCTGTTTGTCAGTCCTATTTTTTCCATACCAGACACTGAAAACTGCTAGCATTCTCCATGTGGAGTAATCCCACCATTTCATAACGTATATTACTTCATGCTATCTGGACACACTCCTCACCCAGAAAAAACATACTTTTGCTACCATATGGTAGCACTTGGCATGTGTTTTCCTGCTTCAATGCACAGATGCTCGTGTTTTAAGTGCAGCTAATGACCTAAGTGTACTGTGACAAGAACCTTAGATAGGAGCTTGCCATATACTAGCAATGCTTGTGATGTATTGTATCTGTCATGTCCTATGATCATCTCTGCCAGCCTTCTGGTCTCTAACCAGCAACCTATGGCCAGTGGATTGGATCAGGCCCTACCAAGTGTTGATTTTTTTTTTTTTAAATCTGGCCTGAAAAATTGGGACATCAGCAGCACTTTGGCAGCAGGGAGAATTAGCAGCATGTGGTGGCCATGGCCAGATCACAAGCAGCAGTCTGGTTTCCAACCAAGCTGTGTTAATTCAACACATTGCTCTTAAAAGTTTGGCACTTAAACCATTCCTGCCGGAACTTGATGTAAGATTTCAAATTTGAGTGGTGTAACAGAGCATCTTTTTAAAATACCTACCTGCTAAATTAATGTATTATCCACATTTAGGAGCAAAGAAGTTTTCTTTTTTAAAATTACATTAATCTGAAGCTCTGGTCATGAAATATTCTGTTCTGCACTCAGATCTTGCTATCAATGAAAACTAGACATAGGATTTTGAGATTGCTCATTTCCAGTATAGTGTGAGCTAAATCCTGTTTTGCCTTCATACATGGGTGGTCTTTATGCAGTTGCATAACATCAATTTGACACAGTTTGCATTGTGTTTTCACATGTGGAACAGGATTACCCTATACATGTACCTGCTGGAAATAATTCAGGGGAGGAGGAGGAGGGTATTCTCATTTTTTGGCTCAATAGCTTAGTAGATAGAGCACTTCAGGTTCTAGGTTTTCCTCACCCAGATGGGGCTTGAACCTACACATAGCTTCATACAATTGCTTTGACCACTGGGCCATGGGCCATGCATTGCCTAGAAATCTCTCCCGCTTTTCTGTTGAACCTAGCTAACTGCATCTTTCACTTTACTATTATTGGAACTAAAATCCAGGCCCCTTACTTTCTAGGATATCATTTATCTTATTAAGATATGGTCCTTCTGTTATCTTCTTTTCCTGAGCACCCTACATATCTTCCCCTCCTGGCTGTCCAGTAGGTCAACTTCAGGACAAGAGATGGAGAGAGTCTTGAGTAATTCCAAGCACAGGGCCAGGCAGTTAGAGCACTTTGGGAAGTAGGAGATTCATGTGTAGATGTACAGAGGGTGAGGAGGACCTAGAACCTAATCTTCCTGTTTACTGGCAAGTGCCCTAACAATTGTGTAATTTGACTAAGATATAGAGGCTTCTTCTCACACATCAAACAGCCTTCCATCATGCTTTTAATGCAACTAAACTTTTAGAACTGAAATGACATCACATGTATGTCCAAGTGATTCTGTTCCAGATGGGCACCTGTGCTGCCAAAGTGAATCCTACTAAGTGTGGTTAATACATAAATGCAGTACAAGACTAGCTACATTCATCTAAACTTCATGATGCCATTAGCTTCAATGCCAAAAGTTACATGTATATGGGTACATGTCACTTGTCACACAAAGGTGAAATAGGATTTGGCCCTGTGTGCTGTTTAGGTTTTATATTTTTCTCTAGTTAAAAGTAGAAAATTAAGGTCAAGAATATGTTAACATCAGGTGTCAGCAAAATAAGAAGAGGCTAGATAGATGGAAAGTCACTGGATTTACAAGCAGAAAGTTTTAAGAAACATTTCTAAAAAAAGATCCTGTGCTCCAAAGACTTACCTGTTGGGAGTGGCCAGAACCTTTGGGTACCAGTAAAATCACTTTGGTTTTGGATCTAAAATTCACTGCTTGGACTTATTTCTACTAAGAAGCAGGGAGTTAACAGCATCTAGCAATTATGAGTCAAAAATAAATTATTTCCTAGGCTATCACCTTTTGAGGTACTGTTATAGTTTACACATACCAAAAATTTGTTACAGAACTAACAATTTTTTTAAGTGTGTATGTTTGTGTGCAAGTGATTTTGAAGCTTTTTTAATTATAAAAAAGAGAGGTTCTGATTAAAGCTAAACCTTGAGGTCACCTGTTTTATGTGACATTCCCTTTTGTTCCTATTACACTCTTATACATATATTAGGAAAAGACTAACCCAAGAGTTGCAGAAATTGTTTAGACTAGAAACTTTAAAATGAGAGGTATTCTTGGCAATCATTGTTCTCTTGAAAGGGTTTATTTAATGACAATGTTCTAAATAACCCATCAAGAAGAACCAAAGGGAAGTAGCAAAAGATAATATTTTGGAGGAGATGTCCTACAACATACTTCTAAGATAAGATAGGCCAGGTGTACTTTCTTCATATCTTGGTCAGCTATCTCTCATTGTGTCTATGTTTTCTTTCTTTCAATGTGTATCTCCTGAGGTTTTGGCAAGATCATTGTAATGCACAGTAGAGTACAAAGGATTTATATTCATTAACTCATTTATTCATTTATTTATTTAAATTGGTGTACTAGATATTTATTTATTTAAATTAGTCTAGGTGACTCAGAGTATTTCTTGCAATGTGTATTGGAGAGAGGAGGACAGAAAGGATTTTGTGGGGACTGGAAAAATATAAGTACACAGCTCAGAGGGAAAGCGGAGCAGAAAATAACACAATGAAACAGCAGCATAAACAGTATAAAATTAATTTACACAAAGCTTACAAATCTGTAGTTATACAATCTAGTAATCTCAGGTGGCATCATTCACTCCTATGATCCATAACAATATACTATTTATCTCTGCATGGTTAGAAAGCAGATATTTTAAAGCGATGTCAGGTGCTGTTCCTCTTTTTAAGCTGAGTAAATTTAGTTTAGGAGTGGCCAGGAAGTTTGGGTGACTAATGTGTATCCCCCAGTTTGACACCATATTGTACTTGCTGCCTAGTTGCATTTCTCACTTCCACCAACCCTGAAAATGAAGTGTTACATGAGTATGAAAAAACCCAGTATTGTGAAAGGAGGTCTAAGTAATTCCCCATTTTTTTTAAGTGGGAAAATTAGGAAAATCAGTAAACTGAGTAAACCTCCATAAAGCAGCAGATAGTTTAAATTTTCATTTGTGCAGACTGTGGGCTCTATATGGGAACTAACCTGGTGTGTGTGTGTGTGTGTGTGTGTGTGTGTGTGTGTGTGTGTGTGTGTGTGTGTGTGTGTATTTTTTTTCTATAAGTGTTTTGATTAATAATAAAAAGACAGGGGTGGGGAGAAGGGAAGGACCATATTCCTAATGAGATGTTCTTACCATTTAAGAAATGGTCCAGTGTTTTGTTTTGTTTGGGGTTTTTTTCCCTATACATTTATTGTCATAATATTAGGGGCTAGAAGGAGGCTACTAGGCAAATTCTTCCATCCCTTTTTTTATGAAGTCATAGAGGCATAACAGCATCATTTCCTGTTCCCAAAGTAGTACCAAGGAATAGACACTTCTGTTACAGCCACAGAAGCCTCTGCAGTGTGGTCTTTCCTGAATGCCGAGCTGCTTTGAGAAACTTGAAGTCCAGCTGTATGGAGATGGGAGAGATATGGAAAAGCTGGGCTATAGTAAAGAGGAGTTTGGTGACAAATTTAGCTTGGCACTAAATAAGGAGCCCAGATGTCTTCCATGGACTCTTTCCAGTCTTTCCACATCTTTCTTGAAGTGTGATGCCACAGATTGGACAACACAATTCCAGTTCAGGCCTTGCCTTATATTGCTGAATAGAGTGGAAGAATCATTTCCTGTGACTTGTACACAGCATTCCTGTTAATAAAATGAAACTTTATTAACAGCTTTTTTGCAGGGATCTTTGAAACAGTATTTCCCTATTGATCCCTGTTCTCTTTTGCTTTGAAAAATCAAGTGGAAATAGTTTCTTCTCCCCTTCCCTGCGCACCCACCCCAACACACACACATTTTTATTGTTCCCTTTCCTCAGAAAATAGTCACACTCCTATTTTTCTTTATGAACTGGAATGAAAAGGGGTCTTTGTTTGTTTCTTTTGCTTTTGTTGAAATTTCCCATGGAATGAAAATTTTCAGCTTTGCATAAACCAGTCTTTGTCCCCTGGCAGGGACAAGCTGGGGTGGGCCAGTTGATACTAGGCTACAGAAACCTCAGGAGGGCAGAAGCCTTCTGTGACTAGGGCATAGTTTAGTGCACTCCAAAGAATAATCTTAATTATCACAGAGATTGAATAAGCTTTGACTTCTCCCTAACATCAGGGACCAAGAAGTTGCTGATTTTGTGTGTTTCCCTTTTTCCCCAACCTCTGCTTCTCACAAGTTCCAGCAAAAATTCTAAATCCAAAAAAAAGAAAATAAAAGGAGGGAGTGGGGAAAAGAATATGAGAACCAGATAATTGACACACAGAGAGAAATCCGTTCAGTATGCTTAATGGCTAGAACGCCAAATCTGTAAATAATAATGCCTGATTAGATGACTGATATTCTGATATCCCTACCTATCAGGCTGAGCAGTATGTTTCATTGTACTCTCCTGTCTCCCTGCTGGTCTCCATCTGGTGTCTCTTGTCTTATATTCAGATAACAAGTTCTTTGAGCTAAGAACCAGCTCTTCTTTCTGTGTTTGCACAAAGCCTAATAGAAAGGGAACCTGGTCCATGGCTGAAGTTTCTAGGTGTTTGCTCTTCCAGATAATAATGCAAAGTTACTCATTGACTAGGTCTGTTCTACTTCTAACTTAGGCGGTAAAAGTGGCCTGCCTGCCACTTACATTGTTCTTACTCCTTCAGATGAAAATATTCTGTTTCCCTGTCTTTTGAAGTGAGAAGTGCATGCAATAGGAAAGAGGAGCAGGAAAAAAATGTACAGCTATTGTAAGTGGGAGTTGGATTAGAGTTTTAAAGGAACTGAATGAGTGAGGTTACACAGGTTTTCTTCTGTTCCTTGTGTCAAATGATTCGGGGAAGACCTCTCTCGACTGAATATCCTTAAAGATAAAAGATGCCCTTTGCTTCATAAAACCATAGTTTAGGGTAACTCAAAAAATTACATTGGCTTGCCAAATCAGATTAGGGACAACCAGTGAAGACCTGCCAAGATTTTCTACTTTTTAGAATGTTTTATTACATGGAGATGGACTTCTGAGGCATGAACAAGTAACCAGACATTTAAGTATCTTCTGTTTTTAGAAGGCTCTTACAGGTACATTTGAATAATCCTGGGATTTACTCACAGGTACTTTTATGTCTCACAGATCATAAAATTAGCATTGTTAAAACATGTCAATTTCTGTAGCCAATAAAACACAAGGGAACCATGTAGCCAGTATCATAGCCTTGGACTCCCAACTTCCATTTACAACTTAGAGTTTACTAAATGTAGCCCTTTGGCAGAAGCCCAGAGTGGAACTCATGTCTTCACATGTGTGAGTTTGAGACACACTTTTAACTTGGTAATTTTCAACCTTTTTAGATTCAGGTCACCTTCCATGCCTTTTTTCCAATTGGACAGCACCCTGGTTGAGAACAACATTAACAACTTAGTCAGTAGATCCCAGGATTTAGTCATATGACTGTCATTTATTTCCATATCAACCTGCCTTAAGTAAATATGAAATTGTCCTCCTTCTGTTAGCTATCTGTATTTTGTAATGTAGAGTTGCTGTGCCCTTATTTTCCATGTCTATTAGTTTTGGGGGTTTTTTAAATAAGCTTTGAATCTGGAATTATGTTAGTGTCACTCATTTGCCTTTCAGAATCACTCTTTTAAGAGATAGCTAATTAGTGGCAAATAAATACGAGCTGCAACACAAGGATGCCTTTATACAGGGGTAAGTGTTGTTTCAGTCTGTTCATGGGTAATGATACTTCTCATTAGTGAGTAAAGAAAAAGTAATGTTATTTCTATTTCAAAAGAAACCTGATAAAATGGATAGATAACATACTCTAAAAAAATGTAGAGTGCCAGACTTTTCATAGTATATTCCTATATATTTCATAATAATGACAAATATTTTGCTTTAGAGGCATGAGAATATGAGTGGTTCACCCTTAACCTCAAGGTGATAATTTTATCCAGTTGACAGCTGTCAAATGGACCACTTCTAACATTTCTGAGTAACAAGAGTTCCAAAGTTACTAACAGTCTCTAGCATCAAAGCAACACCAATAAGTGTGCCATCTACAACAGTTCCTCTTATTCTATTCTTCAGTGGTATTGCACCATTAGACAAAGGCACTCACCAGTGTGGTTGCAGATCACTGTCCTCATGGAAGGGGCTTAGAATCCTAAATTCCTTCAAGACATGAAGAAATGTCTCAAGACATTGGCTCTGCCTCAAGATCCAAAGAGCAAAACAGCTTGGATAACTTTTTTATAGATTACATTTATATCAGCACAGATGTACTTGGCCACACTGTACACAACATCAGTCAACCTTTTCTATGGGTCCAACACTTGAATCCCTATTCCTGGGTCATTTGGGGAGTTACCACTAAGTCAACACTAACTGTAATCCTACCTGACCTGCAGACTTCAAATCCTGGTCAGGACCATGCTCCCAAGAAGATGAGATCAGCTTATTCTCCTCCCCTTAAAGAGCACCAAGGAAACCCTTT
>JAGPOW010000290.1:35744878-35768664 GCA_030014935.1 Caiman crocodilus | reverse complement strand
AGTCTCCAGTGACACAGAGCATCAACCCTCGGTGTATCCGGTCGGGGTCCAAGACTGAGGCGTCAGGAATTCGGTCCTCAACAGGGATCCTGGTCGCTGCCCCAAAGAATGCCTGAGGAAAGAACCCTGTTTGGGTTCCTCTTGAACCACTCCAGACTCACGAAGCAGCAGTTGTGCTTCCCAGGAAACAAGAGCCAACGAAACCTAGCGGCTGCATTAGGTTTCTCATTCGATGACAAGCAAAAAAAC
The DNA here is from genome assembly GCA_030014935.1 of Caiman crocodilus. NCBI lineage: Eukaryota > Metazoa > Chordata > Crocodylia > Alligatoridae > Caiman > Caiman crocodilus. Next base: position 35,768,415 of record JAGPOW010000290.1, on the reverse strand, counting down.
GAGTAGTGACTGCCGGACACGCCGGCGGCCTATTTAAACCCAACCCTACCAACCCCGTCTCTATACTGAACTCACTGTTTATGACCCAGTCAACCCAAGTGACCAACAACGGGTGTTCTTCCTTCTTGACACCAGAGCTCAAGTCAATGTGATCACTCCAACAATGCCTCACCAGAAAACCTCAAAAGCAATTAGAGTACAAGGACTCAACACTGTTGCAGTCACAACAAAAGTTAAATTTGCAATCCAAAGCCATCGACACACCCTAGAGGCAGTGCTGGGGGGGGCATCAATATCTTGGGAATTCCAGGAATCAAGGCGCTTAACCTCAAAGAACAAGTGCTACAAGCGCTTCCTATTGCTATCCCAGAGCTGGATTGGCATTGGCCAATACTCCGCAACATCTCCGCTTGGTGATACTGGCCAATCCCAACCAAGAACTCCCTTAAAGGGTCCCTCACCGACCTCCTGTGGCAACTCAAGCAACAGGGTTGCATTAAACCAGTAACTGCTAGCACCTACCTATGACCGGGATGGGAAGTCGCAAAACCTGGAAAACCCAATGACGCCTGGCTAGTCATTGATTATAGGGAAGCCAACAAGAGGCATCAAGTGCTTCAGCAACCTAACCCATCCACCCTACCACAATGCATGTCTGAAATGGCACAATTCAAGCGAGGAGAGTGGGTTGGAGTCACACTGGACTTGAAGAACATGTTTGTCTCAATTCCGATTACTGACCCTGAGGGAGTGTTGAATACGTGTGTTAAGGGCATGATGTATAAATGGACAGTCTGCCCGCAGGGGTACTGCAACGCCCCATCATTGGCTACTGGTGCCATGAACAATACCCTGAAGAACTTTTGTGCCCCACACACCCTTCCATCAGAGGAGGAGTTAAAGATCTGGAGTTATGTTGATGACATCGTTATCATGGGCCATGACAGCTTCATTGTTACCAGCATAGCCAATCAACTAGTGGCCTATCTTCAAAGTGAAGGATGGACGGTTAACAAGGAAAAGTCATGCCTACATCCTGTAGCTGACATCACATTCCTCGGTACCCGATTTGTTGGCCCCATCCATCATGGTATTTCGCATGATGGTCCTGACGTTGACCCATTAAAGAAAGCTTTGCCCGTAACTGACAGTCATTTTCAGCAGCTTTTAGATCACTTAAATTGGTACCGGAATTATGTTAATCCCAGTCATGTACCACTCCTCGCCAAACTGCAGCAACAGATCCGTGACAAGTCCCAAAAATCCATGCCTTGGATGGAAGGGGATCAACAGAACTTGCATCGTCTGTTGACTGCTGTCAAAGGTACGCAGATCCATGCAATCAACCTCAGTGAACCATTAATTGTGACCTTTGGATTCACTACCAACCACGTGTGGGCTGTCGCACACAATCCTCACAATGATCTAGTGTATACCACTCATAAGACTCTTCAAGCAGCATAACACTGGTATGGAGCCGTAGGAAAAATCCTCCTAGCTGGATAGCTGATGGAGCCATTAGCAAGGAGGCACAGAACTCTCTGTGCTCCTGCAGCTACTTTGCTGCCTTTGCCCATTGAAAATTTAAATAATTGGGACAACATCTGAGAAACCTTGATTAAATTTACACGGCTTCCATTAGTTAAGCATACCAAGTCACACCGGCCTGACACCAATCCAGTACATGAGATCATTGATAAACTCTTAGAAGATCTATTCCTGACGTAGTTGTACCCATCACCACTACTCCCAGTCCTGGAGTAAGTCCGTTCCTCGTGTGGCTTCATGAAAATTGGGGTCACCCGGGACCACGGGCCAGCCATCGATGCTGGCGCCAAACCACTACGGAGCTTACTTCATATGGAGTTCCATGTGATTGAGAAAAGGTAGCACAATCCTGTAAAATATGTTCCAAAGAAAACTGCCATCAAACTAAGCATCAGGTTGGAGCTTTCAACCCTTCACAATTCCAGGCAGGAAAAGTCTGGCAAGTGGACCTGCTCGGACCCCTCCTGGGATCCAAGCTGCCAAGTAAGGGATTAGTCATCATTGATTTAGGAACCCATCAGTTACAGGTCATTCTTCTGTGGAAGAGTAATGCCACCGCCGTTGTCTCTGCCTTAACCGCTGCATTTGCTGCCTGGCAAACTCCACATGAAATTCAATCTGATGGAGGACCCCCATTTAACTCCTTTCTGGAAACTTGATTTGGGTTGTGACATGTCCCTTGGCCAAAACTTATAACAATACTTAGTTATCTTTAACATTTACTAGTGGGGCATGCCAGGTCAACCAGTTATGATGGGCTACAATGAGGGGACGGTTGGGCTTATTCTCTAACAGGACAGAATAGGTATTGGAAGGTATTGGGATACTGTTCCAGCCAATGAATTATCTCTTGTAGACTTGCGGATGAGATTGGCGAGGGTGAGGCACTGAAACCCACACTAACTCGTCGAGATGGAATTTAGGTTCCCAGGGCAGAGGTTTTTTAGCATTAGTTTTGTCCCATAGGGGTTTTGCAGTGTTTAATGAAATGAGGATGTCATGATTGTGCTTAGTCCAGTTCTTGTACGTCCCTCCTCCTCTGAGACAAAGTTGTTCTTTGTACAAGCCGGTGTGTCTCTCCACGATGCCGCTGGATTGCGGATGGTATGGCAGATGGAGATGCCATGCGATGTTGTGAAGACGGGCAAACTTTTCCAGGACTTTTCGTAACCAACCTAATTTCATTAGTCAACCTTGTAATAATTGTGTTAGTTATTTATATAGGATTTTATGTTCTACAGTTAATCCAAAACCATTTGGTAAAGTTATTTACTTATGTATATACCCGTTTGCCACTTGAACCTTGTGAAGACGACAAGCGCATGTATAAAAACTACCCCTAATCTAAGTGCTTAATCTACTGTGTCATGGCCAAGGGGGCATGTCACAACCCAAATCAAGTGAGTGTCCTGACACAATAGACCACCCCTCTGTATGATTGACATTGTTATGTTCCACCTCATTAAGTATTCCTACTTGACAAATTTTCATTGCCAAGTAGGAAAAGTTCATGCAGCTTCTGCCCAAGTCAGAGAGAGGACCTCACCACACGGCAGAGAAAAGCTGGTGGACTGATCACCTACCAACATTTCCCCGTCTGTTCTCGACGTATCTCCTGTCCTGCATGCTCGTTGTGTCTACAGGTTCATCTTGCTAGGCCGTTGCATTATCTTCGTTCTGTAACTTCATTCTGTAACTACATTCTAACTTTGTTCTGCTAATTACGTAAGCAACCTTACAGCCTGCATCGCGGCCACCAGCGGCGTAAGTAAAACTAAAGTAAAAGTTATTTTTGCAACCAATACTCTGTGTTCCGCCTCTCCATCCACCAACTCACCTGACATCTGCTTAATTAACCAGCATTTCCCTCAGTCAGCTCTGCTCGGCTGAGACAACGCTCATTCCCCTTTAGTGATGACTCATAAGTCATGGTGAGCCATTACAATGAATATCTTTCAACTTCTTCTTCACTGCCACTGCTAAGCTGTACCTTTTTTTCCCCCCTACTTCCACATATTCCTGTGTTTTCTCCAGCCTTAAGGGTGTAGGCAGAAGTGACAATTTTTCCCAATCTGGCCACAGAAAGCAGTCTATAGCCATGACCAAACACAAGTGCATGACTACAGACAGCTTCAAAAATGGCCATTTGGATGAAAATATGACTCATCATTGCATGAGGTATCAGATAAAGACATTTAAAAATGTAGAGTCTTCTGCAGATCTCCCAGCCTGTCACTGTTTTCAAAATGCAAGGGGGTGAGGCAAAGGGAGTGGAGAGAATTTAGTTTGGGGGGTGGGGTTTTAGCCCCCCTGGAGGGTGGGGCAGGTGTACCACAGCCTCCCCAAGGTGGCAGGGAGGGGTGCTACAGTTAATCCACCCACCCCTTAAGCACCACCTAGAGAGCCCCTGTAATGAGCTTCCTTCACTGTCTTTCCCCCCTCCCATTATGAAAACAGAGAGCACTGGCAGGGAGCTATGGCCATTGTTATGGGAACCTGGCTGCACGCTCCAAGCTCGTAGCTAACTTCCTGTCCCCCTGGAACCAACAATTAACTTTTGTTTAGTCTGTGGTAACGTTGTACCTCAGAACGCTTTGCAAAAAATGTTCTGAGTTACAGCTGGGAGGTGCACTTCTGACTGCATCCTAAATGTCTGGCATATATCACCAAATGGGGCCCCAAACTGATGTCTAGGAAATGGTATTAAGAGATTTGCTTTTGGAAATTGACTTGTAGGTTATACATGAATAATGGTCCAGGGCAGCAGTGAGGGTTGATTGATTTCTAATGGCCTGGTTTTCTCGCAGTTTCATAGACTTCAAGGCAGGCAGCCTGTCTAACCCAGGCAAGCAACAGGGCCAACAGATATACACATAGCCTGGAAAATTATAGACATATACCACACTGTTCCTTAACATGAGATATGGTGGCAGCGGCTGACAAGGCCCAAGAGTGGGGAGCCTGAGAGTTCTGGGTTTTGGTGGAGAACAGATCAAATTAGGAGGACACTGGGAAAACCCAAATTAGGACGTGTGCACATGATGGGCTTACAAAAGAAAGGAATATGCTGACAGGACAGAACACATGGTCTAATGACCACAGAATGACCAATCAGTGATGGCTATGAATGAAGAGTCATTAGGAGTAGAAAAGAATACAAAGGACTTCAGAGCAGCTAAGGGTCCCTGGGAGGGGAACCTGAGGCACATGGGCAGAGGGCATACCATAAGCCCATATCATCCTCAGCCTCTGACCTCTCCAGGCTGCTCACATCTGATATTCAAGAGAAACCTCAAAGTGAAGTTCACATCCTAGCCAGATGTATCTTGACTCTGATGACAGCTGTAGGATTGATAGCTATAAAATTGCTTGTGTTATTCTTTTCTGTTATCACTGTGTATCAATCCATTTGCCTATTATCAAATGGAACGATCATGGTCAGTTTGAGGGTTTTGAGTCCCCCTGGAACAAGGTATCTGGGTCCTAAATCCAGTGCCAAAACAAGCAGTTCATCAAGAAACACTGTTACCTACTCTCTTAGCCTGTTGCATATAATTTGTGTAGCCCTGCTCTCCCTGAGGTGGAGCCAAACCAGGTTGCCCTGTACCTCATCTGCATATTAGTTTTTTGGAGGATCTCAGGCCTTGTGACAATAGTAACCATTTCCAGTCATGTATGGGGGGCTAATTAGGACATGGGTGCTCTGTGGTGGGTATCTGGAGGATGCACATGATGAGCTATGAGCTCACCATGGCTTGAAATGCTTTGATTCTGCTGTGGCCCAGCCCAATGAACTATAAATCATGAGCTTTAGACTAATATCATGAATAGTTTGTATTATATGTAGGTACAAAAGTGCTGCTTAAAAGTGTGTTTATGGAGTACCTGTGCTAAAACTTGCAGCATTTTCAAAAAAAGGCAAAACGCATCAATTATGGATGACCTAGGTCTATGGGTACCTATAATAATTTGCTTATATGTGAATTTCTACAGGCATGCTTATTTCAAAGTCGGCATTTTCAGATTTGCTCCTCACTTCCATGTGCTCTGGGGTAGCAGGGTCTAGCAGTGAGGGGTGCAGGTGAGAAAGGGCTGCAGGGGGATGAATTTATGGGTGTGTGAGGGCCAAGGGCAAGGGGAGTACCTGACCCTTCTCCTACTCATCACCCCGAGATTTATTTTCACAGCTGTAGCAGAGGGAGGGGAACACATTCAAGGCAAAACTCCAATTATATACCTGGAAAATTTAAAACAAATTATACATTTTCCGTATATAGAATCTAACTATTGGGGGGGGTGGCATCTTGTAATCATTGTTATCTTATGTTCAAGGTAATGCAGCATTCTGAGGGGAAATACCATGCATTGTCTTTTCTCCAGGGAATAACCCTGCTATTAACCACTCTAGGGTACGTCTAACACTTCTTGCACAAACCAAGACCAAAAAAAGATTCAAAACATTCACTTGTTTATCAGTAATGGGGTTCTAGGACAGACAGAGCCATCAAGTTTTGAATGTAGATAACTAATATAATTGCATAAGCTGATTGCCATCCTGTGGGACCCCAATTCTGATTTGCAGTATAAATATGTTTAATGAAATAACTAATGAACAATAACATGAACTGCATTCTTACTAAAGTTGTTCTCTAAGCGAGTCACACTCCCTAAAGAGGGTTTGCTTGTTTTGTTTTACCTAGATATTCCTATTTAAAAAAGATGCAGAAAAACAAAGAACCCAGTATTGTCCACTTTGCAAGTACACTCTCAGTGAAGAACTAATAGACTCATATAGTTATAATGAAAATGTTTTAAATTATTCATGCAAATGAGTTTTTATAATAATTAGTAAAATATACTGAAGTAAAATTATGTTATAGGTTTGAAAGATATTTCCAGCAGAGGTCTTGATGGTGAATATGATCCCTTTCATTTCCAGAGTTTCAGGGGACTTGATGTTAATCAGATGAAAGTGTCATACCTAGACTTTAGAATTAATATTGTGAATGATTACAAATTACTTCATTAAAGGGCAAGCTTTGGCTTGAGCAACTCTCTCGAAAGGTGCTAATACTAATGAGTACAGGTTTGCAAAACAATGGTTGAGGATGTGCTGCAGTGTGCTGATCTGTCTGCACAGCTCTGTGGAGCCTGCAGCCACTCTTCTATGGTAAAGGGGATTTGGAAATGAGCCTGAGCCAGGGGAAGTGTGTGAACTATAGTTAAATATCTAGCCAGTCAAGGCCCCAGACAAAGGTCTATAGAAGCTACCAAAGCTCATAAGCTTAAGGATAAACCACAGAGGAATCTGTGGGCCTCTTTTCTTTCACCTCCCCAAAGTTTCCTGTGCAAAGTCTGTTTACTGTAGAAGAGGATTTTGGACTTTTAAAAGACAGTGGAAATTTTTAAACTTAAGCAATGAATTTGCAAGAAGGAAGTATACACAGAGATAGATTTCAAATACCTGAGGGATATAAACAATGGCAAGAAACTCTGGGCAAGTGGGATAGTTCATCTCAGATACTTTGTTGTTGTTGCAAAGGATAACTCTTCCTGAGGCATTCTCATCTGTTAGCAACTTGGCTGAGAGTATGTTCAAGGAATGCAGCAGGAAATCTCTAGCTGAGCTATTATAAAGGATTGATATAGATTGTAATTGGTCCTGAATTGAAGTCTGTCAGGAATTCATCTGGTACATACATTTAAATGATTTAAGGGTGACTGATAGTGAAGAGACCAAATTTTTGTGACTGATTTCTTGGCATTTAAAATTTAAATATTTGAGTCTATCTGTTTTCTATCCTAGACCAGTATCCATTACTGGTGCCAAACAATTAAAACTGGCAGAAAGTCTTCTGTTTTGAGACAGTTAATTTAATAATCCATCCCTTAGTATTATAATGGCTATAATTAAGGGCCTATTAGAATTTCAGTTTTAAACCACAATTCTCAGGAGCTTATTATGATTTATGAAAATTTATTCTTGAATGAAACTTGCTATGGATGACATTAGCTTAGGAGAACTTGTTTCTTGCACCCTAAAGTCAGATCATATGTCCTTTAGCTATGTGAGTGAAGTCAGAATTCAGATTTCAGGGTTTTATGGAAGAAATTGATTGCTTGCACTTTTTAAAAAACCTACAAATCTTAAGGTACAGTATATCTTTTTTATTAACATTGTAGCCAAAGTACAAACCACACAAGGGCAGAGGGTTAGTTATATAAAAATAGTTGCTTGGGTCCCAGTGCATCTAATTAAAGTCCATTACAGGTGAAATTGTAGATGGAAACTAGACATGACAAGTATTGAACCACCAACAAGCAGGTCTGTGCTTGGATGAAATTGTGTAAACTAATGAGTACATTTTTTAGTACCTCAAGTTGGATGCTTTTGGCAATGCTGAAGTCAGTGCATCTAACTGTTAGCCAGTACAATTTCTTATCAAATAGCGTAGCTGCCCTCCTGAAGGACATTGTCTTCTGTTGATTAGGACTCCTAGGATGAAATAAGTGTGTTTGGATGGGTGATCCTCCATGAAATTTGGAAGTCAGATCATATAAATCAAGATGCTTAAATATATATTGAGAGTCTACATCCATTATCTAGACTTCTGTAACACTCCTCTCCTGCCACATTCCAAAATTAGCTGCTTCAACAAAATATATCCCAGCCCACCCTCAGCAGCAGTTGTACATGCTGTCTCTTGGAGTGAAAGGTCCAGCAGAACATACTGAATACCTTCAGGAAATGATCTGGCAACATGCTGAACCATCTTCCACAAGCTCCCATATCTTCAGGGAAAGAGCTTGTTGACAGGTCTAATCTTTCCTCTGATTTTTAATAGGATTTCTCCAAATAGAATCCAGTTGGGCACTGATTGACAGGCTTCCCCTCTCTAAGGCATTACAGGCATATGTCACTAAAAAACTATTCTGAGGAACTAAACTGTCATCTTGTTCAGTTTGTTTGGGTTTTTTTAAGAATAATTAGCAAATTCGTAACATCAATGTGCACTTGGGTCATTTGAATGATCCACTGGCTAGGTGACTTGGTGAAATGGTTAGTATTATATTTCCACCTTAAGAAGCTTTGCACATGCTTTTCTGGGTACCAGTCATACCACCCAGACTTTCCTCTCTCTTCTAAAGCCTGGTTTCTCTACTTGTAATGGAAATCTTGCTGGTTTCTGAAACCAACAAAGGATACCTAGCAAGGAATATAAGCAAAGAGAACATGGATTGATCCAGGATTTTGGAAAGCAGGGTGCAGATGGTGTGGTACATCATGACCTATAGTACAACATCTACTTTTCTCCAGTTGAAGAAAAGCTAGGAGCTTTACTAATATGCTAGAGCCCTAGCACTATATTCATCAGCTTAAGATCAAAGCAAAACCAAATATACCTTGCACTAATTGCCAGATTTAAAGATAAAGATAAATAAAAGCAACAAACTAGGCAAAAAGTCAAAATAGTTAAAAGATGTGGTTTTATTATAGCGCTATAGTCATTATAGTTAAGTCTACATCCCTTATTCAGGTTCATCTAACAAAAATGAGTTAATATTACCACACTTGAGTTAAGGTTTCTAGCTAGACATAGAAACAGACTGTAGGTCTGTGAAATGAGAGAGATAGTAACAGGAATGGCTTAATAGGCAACAAAATTACAGAAGGAAGGATTGTCTGAAAAGTAGTATACCAAGACCATTCAAAATGAGAGTGAGTTATTAACACCTGTTGGGTGAAGAGAGACCAGGATTTGTGTGGATTTATAGAGAGCCACGACATCAGTTAAGTCCCTCACTGCTGCCTGAATAAAAATGGGTTCCTACTCCACTCAGGCAGTTTGTTTTAAAGTGTGGGTGGAACAGGAATTATGTAGTACAACTGCAACCACCATCCTTCCCCCAATCCTTCCCTAGATTGGAAACACAAAGTAAGAGCCCTGCCCAGAAACAGCAGGAAGTGTTGCACGTCTTCATACTTCCACTTGGAATTGTGCTGTGAAACAGGGTCTAGGAAAGAGCTGTGAGGAGCACAAATTCCAATTGTTCTAAGGTGGGTAGAGCCAGCCTGTGGCAGAAGTGCCATCAGTGACACAGGCAGCCTTTGGGTTTGTCATGTGGCAGACTAGGGAAGGGACAAGCAGCACACTGGTAGGTAAGGCAGGGAGCAGAGAATAGAGGATCACACTGTGCAGAGCACAAAACAAAGGAGCAACTGATTAGGCAGGACAAGGGGATCAGAGTGGCAAGCAGAAAGGTGTGGGGCAAGTTTGTGGCACACCTGCCAAAAAGGTTGGCCCACACCATTCTAATGAGCTGAGAAGTATAGGAAGAAATAGTTGCTGTTTCTGGAGACTTTTTACAGATCAGGTACATTTATTTAGATAGTGTGTGTTTGTGTAATTTGCAAAAAAAAAAAAAAACAAAAAAGGATGGTCAAGTGGTATTAAGACCATGCAGGTCACTGTGGACCAGGGCCAGGCAATTATTTTGAGTGGACAGCCACTTACCCAGTTTTGGCAGGCTGTCAAGGGCTGCATGGGTAGCCCCACCACTTGACAGGTACCCACCCCTTAACAGGTGCGCCACTCCCAGTCACCATCTTGGGACCAATGTCCCAATGTCTTGGGACCAATGTCCTAGGGCCAGCACTGGTGGGTCCAAAGCAGGGCTCAGGCTGGCAGGGGTCCATGGAGCTGGGCTAGGCTAGGCTGCACAAGCAGGGAGGGGGGGAAGCTAGCCCAGCTCCATAAAGCCCTTGCCAGCTGAGACCCCCTGTTCCTGCCACCCTGCTCTGGGCCCTGCCGGCACTGACCCTGGGGCATCAGTGCAGGTGCTGTGCTCCTGTTGGCTCTTTGCCCACTGACTCCCAGTGCCCCCAGCCCTGAAGTACAGGATGGGGACAGTGCACAGCCCCAAGCCCCTGCTTTTCAGCAGGGAAGAAGCTGATGCTAAGCACAGGAAAAAGCATCCCCTCGCTCATCCCATGCCTGGTGCCCCACACTGCAGCTGCTGGGGCTGCCTGTGCCTGCTCTGGACAGCCCCACATGAGCTGCAAGTGCCTGCAGCAGGGAATGCCAGCCATGGGGTGAGCAAGGGGCTGCTTTTCTCTGCACAGGGAAAAGTTGAGTGCAGGGGGAAAGGCATCCCCTCCCCCGCCCCATGACCAATGCTCCCTGCTGCAGCCACTTGCAGCCCACACAAGGCTGTCTGGAGAAGGCACAGGCAGCCCCATGTGGGCTGTGTACACCTGCAACATGGGGCATGAGCCATGGGGTGGGGAAGGGGCCACTTTCCCCCTGCCCCATGTTTTTTCAATGCCCAGGGTCCCCCCCGCCTTTCTTTCCGCAACCCCCACTTACCTGAGGGTTCAGCACAGGCCAGCTATGTGCTCCCAGGCCAGAGGCCCTGGTAAGGGCTTCCATCTGGTGGGGTGGGGCTGGGTGGGCCCAATATTGTTGGACCCTGTCGGGCTTCCTCTCGGTCCTACTGCCCTTGATTCCTGTCATTTCCGACAGGAACCAAGGGCAGAGAAACATTAATTTTCTACATTTTTAGGGGCCTTTTGGCCCAGATAGAATGGCCTTGTGGGCTGGATGCAGCCCACAGGCCATATTTTGCTCACCCCTGCTATAGGCTGACAGGCCTTGCAGGTGGGTTTGATAAATGTCCTTGTTATTCTGCTAGGAAATGCTACTGACATAATCCTCCTCACTTGTGGGGCAGTTGTTTCTGTGAATGTAGTCTAGAAGGTTACAATCACTGTGATGTTTACACCCATATGACTAGCAGAAAACATAGGCATCCTTTTAACCAGGTGTTCTATCTGGGAAGCACTGGGCCACAAAGGTGGGATGGAGGGGAGAAATAAAGATCAGGCTCACCACTTTTCTTGGGTGGAGCCTGTTTTCCTGGGGTGCTGCAAGGCTGCCTGCAGGGCTTCCTGCAGAGCTGTGGAGCTGCACAGAGCCTGGTACTTCACTCTGCAGCTGTAGGGGCAAGAAACTAAAACTCCTTGAAGGAATTTTAATTTGCTGTGCCCCAAGTCATTTAAGGCACATTATGCTGCCAAATTTCCTACAGCAACTGGAATGAATGCAAAATACATCATCAAGGCATGCAAACACCAACACCATTAAAGTGGTGCAAAAGCATTTAGCCCACTTCAAAGTGTCATGCACACACCCCTCTTGTTTTGTCTATACATGACCTAGGTTATTCAAAACAGAGGAAGCTATTGCAAAGTGAGTCACACTGTTCACATGCTCTCCCACTATAATCTCCTTTTAAGAAAAAAAAATGTTTCCTTAATATGAAACAAAGTGTTCTGGACAAGCTCTAAGTTTTAGATAGTGTAAATGGAAAATAAGATGGGTGCCCCTTTTCCACCCAAGTAAACCATTCTCCAGAGTCAAGTTCATGTAGAGAGAGCCAGAGAAGGTTTTTTTCTTTCTCATTGCCACAAGTGAAGCATAGATAGACAAAAAGAATACTGTTTTGGGAAAGGAAAGGCTGAAGGAAAATAAAAGAGGAAGTACAGAAAAAAAGCCTATGATGAACATTCTGATTAATGAGGGGAGAGAGAGAATATTTTAACACATGAGGCTGAGAAGAAAAGTATAAGATTATTTGAACAAAAGCCTTTGAAGGATGGGGGAGGTATAAGGAGAAGGGCAAGAACTGAAAAAAAAAAACTGATATCAAGGGAAGTCTTAAGAAAGTAAATTCTCAAAATATTCCTATTCATATGAGCTCTCATTTTAGCTTGGAAGTCTGGGAACCTGATACTCAACAAGATTTCTCTCTCTTGAGGGGAGGGAGGCATAAAAGATGGACCGAGTCTTTCTTCCTTAACTTAAAAAAAATATGAAAGCACTGTCACCTTAAGGTATGGTGGCAGAGTGGTCCAGATATCTGGCTGTAGATTCAGTTGTATAACTTTAAGCTTAAGTCTCCTTTTAACTCTGAAAGCTATAGCTGACTCAGGTGAAAAATGGATTTCAAATATTTGGGCTGGAGAGCCAAAAGTAGCTGACTGATGCTAGCTGAGGGATGGGCACTTACTTTGGCTGGAGGGCTACTTAATAAATTTTGATGAGCTGTTGATGGCCATGGGTAGCCTTGCCCCTTGACAGGTGTCCTGCCCCCTGGTTGCCATCTTGGGACCAGAAGTCCCCAAAAGACCAAATCGTATACTTAATCTGAGCCTTCGAGAGGCCGAGAAGCGATGTCAAGAATATCAAACATCTACTAAAACATACTTTAATGTTATTTCAAGAAAATATTTTTATCCTGATTTGTGTTTGCATATTATGTATAGCGGTGGCTGTATAATAGCTGAAAAATCAAGTCTTACTCTTGTATATAGTGTGTTGTGTGGTTTGCAGGGGGGTGGATGTCTGTGTGGTGGACGGGATTGTGAGGAGGTATTGCTGTATGTAGGAGGGTGTAGGGTATGTTGTGAGGTATGTGTATATATGGGGGTTGTGGGGGAAGGGTGTGGGTATATGGCATTTGTAAGGTATGTGGGGAACTCCCCACACTCCCCCCTCATGGTGCACAGCCTCCTACCATCAGTGGCAGCAGCAGCAGCCAGTGTTGGGGCATCAGTGTGCTCATGGCCTGTGAAGGCACTGCTACCCAGTGGCACATGGATCCTGCCAGTTCTGGGAGCTGCATATGGTGGCAAATAGTGGAGCCACGTAGGTCCACCTCTATCATGTTGATCTCCCTGTGGGTCAAGTGCAGCTCCTGGGACTTATGTGCTACCAGAGGGAAAGCCTCACACAATGGAGCCAGCTGCCTTCCCTGATCCCTGTCACCACATTCAGCTTCTGGGACTCCACTGGAAGTGGAAGGGAGCCACACCTCCTGCTTCCTAGTGAAGCCACATGACTACATGTGGTGCAGAGAGCAGGGAAAGCAGCGGGCTCCATCATGTGAGGCTTCCCTCTGGGGGCAAGTGAGTGCCGGGAGCTGCACATTAACCTTTGATTTATAGAAGAGGGCTGGCCTGGCTGCACTTCTTGCTGCCATGTGCAGCTCCTGAAATTGCCTGTGCAGCAGTTCCTGTGTGGGCCACAATGAGGGCCCCTGTCTGCTGTTGTTGCCACTATGGTGGGGGCTGTGCACTATGGAGGGAAGTGGGGGGGATCACCACAAGCTCTCCACCCTCCCTCATATCCCACAAACCCTGCACACCCACACCCTGCCCACCTGAGCTCTGTGCTCCCACTACCTCCCTAGGTGTGGGTCCTGGCCTCTCCACTCCCCCCAGCCCCTGCTACCTCTGAGCTGCAGTTTCCCCTTGCCCACTGGTGCTTGCCTACCTGATGCCTGGAGCAAGCACTATAACAAGGACAAGATGAAGAGCTGCTGGAGGCCAGGAGATCTGAGCAGGTCCCTTGGAGGCTGCAGCAGTGGTCCCGCATGGAGACTGTGCATGCTGACTGGGCTTGTTGGGTGCCCGTAGGTCAGACCTGGCAGGCCAGATCTGGCCCATAGGCTGTATAAATTTTTATTACTTTATTGTGCTTGGCGGGGTAGCCCCCTGGACTATTTAAAAAATTTTTCCTTTTTTTTTTTTTTTTTTTTTTTTTTTTTTTTTTTTTTTTTTACATTTTACAGTCCTTATTTGGCTTCCTTGTCTTTCTCCCCATCAAATGATAACCGTCCACCTCTCTGGCCTTAAGTTTTTAATAGATTAAATTTAGTAATATCCTTTCTTGTGAGCACAGGAATATGCCCCTCAAAATGGATCCATTAAACTGCTTCCTAGCTCCAAGTTAGTTCTTACACAGCCTTGTCCCAAATCACAGTATCTAATAGCACCTGTCTTTCTCTTGCTTTCTTTCCTACAAACTACCAGCAAAAAGGGCAGCAAGTCTGTTGGAAACAAATTATGGGCAAGGCAAGGTGAGCCACAGCTGCCTTTCAACCTGATACAATTCCCAGTAGCCAGAAATCTTCCCTCTTCCAACACATAATCCTTTAGGTCACTAGCTAAAAAACAACAATAACAACAAAACTGTCCAGGTCCCAGTGGCAAAGGAGCCACCTCCGCCTTCCCGAACAAGGTTAAGAATGGAAATAACTTAAAACAGTGGGTCCAACTCTTGCCTCTTCACTGATACTAACAAAAACTCATATCTGTTGTCTTGCATGGCCTAATCAAATATATATTCTTAGCAAATACCTAGTATATCCAACTCTTCCAGCTATGCTTCATGCAGAGGAGATGGTGGTGTTTCTGGGGAAGCATAACTACGAACTGCCCTGTTACAGGTAAGGCTATATTATAGAAGAATGACTAAGAAAGAGCTTAGATCAGCAGTTGGCAAGCTTCTATGGCTGCAGGCTGAATTCACACAATTTGAGTCAGAGATGGGGGAATTTAGGACTCAGCTACTGCTGCTGTTTTTCCCCTTGGTTGGATATAGAGATTGCCTGGAGCTGAAGTCTTTTCACCAAGTATTGCTAAAGCCAGGGTGTCTCCTGAGTCTGGGAGAGGGGCACAATTTGTGAGCAGGCCCATGGGTGTGCCAAAAAGCCTCATATCCACTCCTATACTTCTGTGCTGCTGCGTCTTAGTGCCCTCCCCCGCCCCCCTCCAGAACAAGCTACTGGCCCACACAGCAGAAAAAATGCCCCATCCTGAGCAGTGCCGAGTCAGGGGCTAACCTCAGGTGTGGCATGTGCCCTACCCCGTGGCCTCCCTACCAGTCACCTGTGGCTAAAGCCTTATATCTGTGGTCTGCAGTTGGCACACAGTCCATAGGTTGCCACCCATAGCTTGGATGGTGACCAAACAGTCAGTTTAGGCATTGCCAAAGATACCGTCTATACCTCTAAATCCTGCCCCACTTACACTTACAGTACTAAACTAGATTCAGTCAAGCAATGTTTCCTGTTTACTCCACAGCTGATAAGCACTGGCTGAATAAAACTGTAAAACATAGAGGGTTAAAGCTATGGCTAAATACAGTTGCAAGCTTCAGTGTATTTCAAGGTGAGAACATTTTGTCCATGGTCAAATGTATCAAAGGCTCCTCAGTAGGAAAAGAAATTAGGTAACACCTTGGTCTGAATTATAAGTATGGTCAATGACAGTCCTACAAAAGTCTTTTCCAGTGGTGTAATTAGCTCTGAACTCAGCTGAATCTTTGTGCTATCACTCAGGGTTTTAAAGACATTCAGAATCTCTGAAGTATTCAGCATACTTGGAAAATAAAATGAAGGTAGATTTAAAAGACCACACTTATTTGAATTTGCAAAAGAACTCAATTTTAGGAGCTTTAATAATAATATACATCATAACAGATTTTTATTGTAAGATTTTGCTTTTCTGTGTAAAGTATTGCAGTAAGGAGGGCATCTGCTGTGTAATCTGCAGATTTCTTCTTTCTTTCCCCCTTCCTGTAAATATAAGGCATACTTTGTCTTCATTAGCTACATTTGAGGGGAATATGCTGAAACTATAAGACATTCAAGAACGTGATTTTTAACCATGCAGATTAAAACAGTCTGAATGTTACCTTGTTCTCTTTATAGCCAATTTTACAGCTTCCTGAGTGATTTCATTACTGCTCACCACTGAACCGTATCTGCATACCATTAGGTGTAGTTTAGCTTTCCAGTCCCTAGAGGTCTCTGCATATCACATTTTAACTCATTGACATCCCTGCAGGAAATACAGTTTGAAGGTGAGAGACTTCAGAATTGAGACGAAGGTCTATCCACACTCTCCCTGACAGTGCTGTCAGTGCTGTCATGAGGATTTAATTCCTTCCAATAATTTTAAGAAGCCAGAATGAGAGAGACTGGTATGATAGCACTAGCTAAATCCCAAATAGTACAAGCAGGAGTTCCTCCTCAGTATTAATCTTTGGCATTAATTCAGGCATTGTTCTTAATTTTCAATATTCAAGTTTGAGGTGACTGAGCCCAGTCAGCCCAAAAGTTAAAGATAAAACTTAAACTTAAAGCACAAAATTTAAGCTTAAAACCAGCACTAACCTTACAACTAGATGGTGGTACCATAAGTACTTTTTACACAAAATAGTACAGGAATACAGGGCCTTAACTAAGGAATGAGGTAAAAAAGATAAGCAGGTAGATGATCACCTTGTGCAGCTTTTCTGCAGTAAAAGCTGTCTAATTCCAGGTGGAGTAGACAGTACTGTCTGGGCCAACAAGCCTCTTTTGCTGGCTATAACTTTGCAGACGCAGCAAAAGTGGGATGTTATCCATAATATATTAGCTGATGGACCCCTAGTTAGGAGCCAGATCAGTGTCTTGAATGTTTAGTTGCAGATGTGCATTGTAAAGGAGCCACTTACCAGCACTGTAAGGGACTGTGCAAGTGTGATCCATCCTTGATTAGAAGTGCCTGTTGACAGAGGTAAGTAAAACTGAAGTGTGTCAATGTAAAAGGAGATGATTCTAACCACTACCCAGTCCTCTAGTGAAACTGCAACAAATATTTTAAAGCATTTGGCTTGCATTAAAACACGCATCGCTCCCCCTGGATCATCATGCTGCTCAGGAAGCCCCCTCCCCACTCATTGGCCCTCTCTGACCCTCTAAGGCAGTGTTTCTCAACCTGTAAATCGTGACCCGAGAATAGATGGAACGGTTGCAGACAAACTTGTTAAAAATGGATCAACAAACTTTAAAAATGGAATCTTTTTTGAATGAGAAAAACTTGGGAAACTGTGGCTTTTCCCTTGCAGGCTGGCAGAGTTCTGGGCTGCTTGGGGCCTTCCATGCCCCACACACTGGGGGATGGGGCCTGATGGGGATGGGGAGCAGCATGTTGGCATTGAGGGGCACTGGATTGGGAGTGGCCATTGATGTTTACAAAAGGGTCCTAGTACAAAAAGGTTGAGTACCACTGCTCTACAGTACCTGATCTGGCCTGCAGCTTATACTGCTTGCTTACATCATCTAGAAGAAGCTTTCCGCTGTGCAGAAGCAAATCAGGCTTATGTCCCCTGAGCTTCTCCCTTCCTGGTCAGGTGCTGTCCTCTGATTGACCACAGCTGTCCCCTCCTAGCTTACTTCATCTAGGCTGTAGTCATTCTCTTGCTGCTTTCCTTCCTGTGGCTCACCCCTGTTGAGTCTGCCTGGGGCACTTTTGGCTGAAGTCTGTCTCTCTCAGATTAAGTACAGACATTGCAAAAGCCTGAGGCAGAATTAATCCAATCTTTATGGGTTTCTCTAAGCTGCATATACTGGATCAAATGTGAACAGAACGTATGTTCACACTTCAGTGCAGGGATGTAGGGCAGATGCCTTTGTTGGCCAAGGCCAGAAAGTGGGGAGCATTCCTGCAGCCCCCCACTCCCACCCCCAGGATGCTGGAATCTGCTGAGGGTACCCAAATACAGCCAAGCATGGGCCATCCCTGATTGGCTGCAGGCACACCTCCCCAATCCCCTGCTGTCACCACAGGCCGTCCCCGTTACCCAGCTGTAGGATTCCAGGTTGACATGGCACACTTGGCAGCCTGGCTGGTGGCAGCATGGGGAAAGGGGGCACTCCACAAACAGAAGGATTGGACCTCTCAGAGCATTGGTGGGGGTTGGCTCTGTCAGACCACAGCCCCTCTGGTGGCTCCTACCTCAGCCAGCAGGTATCCCCACAGGCCCATCCCCCCATTAACCTCTGCCTCTTAGTGGCAGGGAGGGCAGTAGATGAGAGGCAAAATGCCCCCCTGGCCACCCAGCTAGGGCTTTCTCCCCCATTGCCCATGCATGGCTGCCCAGTCCAGCTGACAGTGGACCCTCTCCATTTCTGCAGATCCCAGCCAGGGTGGCCTGTGGTAGAAGAGTGACATTCCCCACCATCCACCCTCCTCCTCACCACTGAGAGAGAGCTGCTCGCAGGAGGCAAGGCTGCAGAGACTAGCCTGGCAGAAACATCCAGGGAGAAAGCCCCTGTTTTGCAGGTCACCCCTACCTGCACTGACTCCAGCCCAGGGCTGAGGCATGAGATCTGTCCCCATGCTTGCCTGCCCCCATGGGCTGGCAGGTACAAGCAGGAGATAAAGCTGGGGTGTGGAGGCTGTCTCAGCTTTGTGACAGCTCAGGGGTCAGGCCAGCCCAGCACTCAACTGAAGCAAAGGAGTGGGGGAGGAGGCTAGCCTGCTTGCCCCATGAGCGTAGTTTATGATGCTACATCCATCCAGATGCATCTTAGAATGGGTTCTACCATTTTTAAAACAGTTTTTGTGCACTGAATTTCTGTTCTATTACAGGTTTAGACCAGTATCAATCACTTATACCAGTAAGTGTAATTTCTGTACCCAGCCTTAAAGTAATAGAAGCCTCTGGGTCCCTGTTACAATCCCATATATGTGTACACATTTGCACCTTAAAAAAAATTAAATCAAATCTTTGTGTTTTTTCCCCCACTGCTTCTAGCATCTAAAAGTTCAATGAGTTCTAAATATAATGTTAAAAAATCATTTACTTTTTAACATAATATTTATAATATTTATTGACCATACCATCCAATAATTTAGTTGCTATGGTCACCTATGTAATTTCAGTTTTCTGCATCCACTTAATTCTTTTGTGTTTAAAATAATTGTAATAATGGTTAACTAATTACATATGTTGTATTTTTAAGCCATCATAAATTAACTGAATAAGACATAAGAAATCCCTCTTAAGATTGCTTAAAATATTTACTTTGCCATGGAACAGGGCAATGAAAATTTCCATTACAATGCATTGTTTTTTTCATGAGTTCTTCAGTAATGACAGCTATATTTAAGAAGCTTTTAGTTATAGCTGTGAAGAGACTATCTCCTGTGGCACCCCTCAAGAGGCTATTTTCCCTCTTGAAAAAAGGTTTAGTTAGAGCTCCTCATTGTTCCCACCCTAGGAGCCAAGTTATACTATAATGACCTAACTTCCCTGTACCCAAAGCCTTCAAAACTTAATCATTCAACTCACATGTAGGATTTTGTCAAACGTATTTAAGTACAATGTCTACCATGTCCCTTCATACTTGATCCAGGCAGCAATATCTTCAAAGAATTCCACACAGACACTAAGCCATGACCTTTGTTTCCCAAAACTCTGTTGGCTATTTTTAATAAAAAGTGAACTGAGCAAGCTACAAAAAGTCCTGTTTAAAGTTTCACTACAGTGACTCTCATTTGTCTTCACTATATATTTTATGGTAGTCTATCAATCTTTAATATTTAAAACATTTAAATAACCTGTACAGACTTCCTAAATCATAGTTTTTTTCCCAGTAAATCTTATTTTCCAGATAGGCAAATGTCATTTTCAACATAAAAAAAAAAAATTGTCTGCAGTTTTCCAGTCCTCTGTTTCTGATATCCACACATCTATAAAAAGGCTCAATCAATTCCCTCCTTTTTTTTTTTGTCTTTAGCATATCTTCATTTGGCCAGTTTTCATAAAAACTGAAAAACAGTTTTTATGTCCTAGAAGTTTTAATCTGCATTTGGACTCTAACTTGGCAAAGACATTATCAGATTGTTCAAATGTGTTTAGAAATATTACACTTCAGATATTTTTTGTTGGAGTGGAAAGAAGAGTAGAAACAGTCTTCAGTGACCTTTGTGGAGAGGCTATTATACCTGAAGGGAGACTAACTTTCCAAACTAGTGCATCCTTGCTTTCCAAACTAGTGTCCTTGCTTTCCAAACTAGTGCATCCTCCAGCCTCATACAGCAACTGAGTATATTCCAGTCTTTGGTATCAGTGGTTAAAGAATGCCCAGATACTTCACAGCATGAAGTAGAGCCAACAGAAACTGCTTTACTTTAGTAATAACCAGTAGGGTTATGCCAAGCTTTGGTCCCTGAATTGATTTGGCAGAGACTCGGCCTGATTTGGTGGCTGAATCTCTGAATCTGAATCAAATCAGAGGACCCTTTAATCGTTCCAAATCAATTTGGAACCCTCTGAAGTGATTCAGAGCAATTCGGACATAAATACAGCTTTAAATTATTTTTCTACATACCTCTAGGTAGCAGGCAGCTCGTGATGGCTGTGATGTTGGGATGCATGGAGTGTCCCATGGGAGACAGGGGATTCCCAGGTGCACTCAGCAGCAGACCTGGAAGTTTACCAGAAGCACTTTCAGTTCACTTCCTGGTTCACTGAGGAGCATGCAGGGCCCACTGCACCCTCCCCCCCGCTCAGCAACTGGTGCTTCCTGGGTCAGGGGAGCACATGGGCTCCCTCTGTGGCCAATTGCTGAGCTGGGGTCGGGGGTAGGCCCAGTCCCAGCCTGCTCCATGGAAGATGCAGAAGTGCGTTTTCCAGGTTCACTGCAAAGCATGCTGGAGAGCTCCCCATGCTCCTGTCGGGTGCACCATGTGCCCCAGCACTGCAGGGATCATGAGCTATGCCTGCTACCTCAGGGTGTGTGGAGAAAAAAACTTTTAAAGCTGTGCCTGTGTCCAAATCGCTGATTTGCTGAATCAACATTGAATATTCAGATTTGGATTTGACCAAATCGAATCAGAGACAGTGATCAAAATCAATGGATCAAATCACTGTCCCTGATTCAGGCTCAATCTGAATCAAATGGGGCCCATTTCACACAGCCCTAATAACCAACTTCATATCAATTCAACTAAAAGGATTCATTGAAATACCAAAAGTGTACATTTATTTACAGCTGCACCACATTAATAGTAATAATAATATAATAATGATAATATCACATGTATTCAAGTATGACTACTGATACTGGAAATCAGTTGCCACATGTAGGGTTCAGTAAACACACCAGGGCAAGTTGATGTCTGTATTCCCTTCTACTGTTTGGCCACGGTCGCACGATGATGTTCTGTTGTTCCTTCTGCTTCCTTTGTAGCAGAGTACCAAGCTTGCTTATCATGGGCTGTATCCTCCCAGGACATTAAGTCCAGCCCTGCAGACTGTATGTGCCACTTAATGCAGTCCTTGTAGCAGAGTTTGAGATAGACAGTCTTCCTACTTCCTTTTTCATATTCACCTAGAGAACTCTTAGGCAGTTGATAGTTGTCTATACATATAACATGACCAACCCAGGTCATTTACCTCTGTGTTAGTATGGCTTCCATGCTTGGCTTGACTACCAGTCATAGTACTTTGTTGGTAATTTTGTCAGACCATTTAATTCCCATTATGCTGCATAAGTGGCATTGCTGCAGGCAGTTAATTTTTTTTGATATAGCAATGATAAAGGGGGCAGGTTTCTAACAAGTATATGAGACAAGGGAGCACAATAGCTCTGTAAACTTGGCATTTTGTAGACACTTTAATCCCTCTCCTTCCCCCGTCTTGTCCATGTTGTTTTTTGTAGGTGACCAGAAGCTAAGGCAGCTGGCTTAAAGCATGCTGAATGTTCTTTGCTAATGCTGATGTCATTGTTAACTGTGCTATCTAGGTAGCAAAAGGACTTGATGGTTTTTAATTGGCTGCCATTCAATTTTATTTCTGGTGGTGGAGGTTTCTGCCAAGAGGTGGTTGGTACAGGACTTTCTTTTCTTTATATTAATATGGAGAGCAAAAAGGGATGAAGCATGGGCTAAGAAATTTAGTAAATGTTTCAGGTCATTCTCAGAAAGGGCAATAAATTCTGAGACCTTTACTTCACTTTGTTGGAATTTGCTTTTGGCTTTGAATCAGCAGAGGTCTGCCACCAAATCATGGTGTTAGTGTGACACCTGTAGTGGGAATATGTGTGGTGACTTTCAGCATTTTTATGTGGCCGCAAGAGCAGAAGGGTTGTTCTATTTAACTTGGTGAAAAGCACCCTGCCTTTCATTGACAGTCCTGCTTGCTCTTGCATTGGCACATTTGATAGTGCAGTGTGAGTCGAAGCTGCTAACTGGGTCCTCCCCTCTTCCACAAGAAGTTTTGAAACATCAACACAATATGTTTTTGAGGGAACTTTCTGTCCAGGAGTATGAATCCTGATGTTTAGTTTCGTATGGATATGCTGGTAATCCATAGAGCATTCTGCACCTTGCATAGCCTTCGTAATGTAAATATCCCTCAGGTCATTGCGACAAGTAAGGATGATATAGTCTAGAAGATGTCATCATTTTGACCGAGGGTGCTACCAAAAGTAGAACCATTTTTTCTGGTATGTTGAAAAAGGTAATAGTAAGCAAAGGAATTGTTTACTTATGGTATACTTTTCACATTCCATGAGCTTTGCAGGTGCCCTTAGGATTGAAGTGAAAAGAACCAGTTGAAAATATAATACAAGGTTAAACAAACAAAACAAAATCTGATTTTAAAACAATGGTTGAAATGCTGAATTTCTCCTGTAAGTGTGTAAAACAAAAATAGTCAACGTTACCATAGTGACTCCATTCTTAATGCACTTGTTTGTGTTGTAGTGCCTATATATGTAAGGATGTAAAGTCATCTAGACAGAAGCCACCTATAGTCACTTTTACGATGTCATTAATGTGGCTGCACAGCTATATCTGTTACAGAGGTTGTGCAACCTATATGGGTCACATTGAGTCATGACAGCACTTGAATGTCATATACATTGGTATCTTTTCTGCATATACATAGAATTATGTCACCTCAGTGTGTGTGTGCACTTGCACTCTCTATATCTGCAGGTAAAGGTGCAATGGGATCTGTGGGTAATAAAGAGTGACCAAATGCCAGCAGAACTGTGCTCACTGCAAGGGGAAGCAGCGAGTACAGCCCAATCAGCCACGCGAAGCATGCATGCTACAAAATCCCCGGCTCATGCTGCTTGAAAAGCACGCGAATGAAAGACCCGATCTGATTGGCTGTTGAGGCAGTATAAAGGGCAAAGCCCGGGAAAGGAAAGGTGGGATCACACACAGCATTGGAAGGACTGATCACCCTCACCGAGGTCCTGCGCCCACGGTTTCCCTCTTCCCCCCGGGCGCTCCCATCGGATAGTCTGCAAGCAGATACGGTTTAAGAGCTCTCGAGTTCCCATGGTTAAAGTCTTTTTGG
>JAGPOW010000290.1:35710485-35744778 GCA_030014935.1 Caiman crocodilus | reverse complement strand
ACGGTTTCCCTCTTCCCCCCGGGCGCTCCCATCGGATAGTCTGCAAGCAGATACGGTTTAAGAGCTCTCGAGTTCCCATGGTTAAAGTCTTTTTGGTTGCGGCATTGGCTACGAAGTTTAAGGGAACTGCCAGCACGGAGTGAGGTACGCAGCGCTGAAGTACCTCATGGCGGAGCGAGGCATTTAGGTGTCTCATGGTGCGATTTCACACAGCTTGTCTACGGTCTATTTAAGTTGTAAGTAAAATATTTCTTTTCTATATCGGCTCAGGGTCTCTCATGTGGGATGAGAAAGAATAAGAAACAGGGCACCACGTTCCTGAACCCTTTCATCCCTGGCCTGTCTGGTTGGAGGTCAAGCCTCCTCCCAATTCCTCCTCACAGGATCAAATGCCTAATCCACACAGTCATCCGATCATACAATCATAGCAAGAGGCACAACTGTAGAATGATCCATTAGATCCCACTGCACCTTATTGCCAGTGCAGGGGAAGCTCTGTACTGGCGAGAAGCAAGCTACCCTTGGGCTGGGAGCCCCATACATCCCAGTTGATGGACTTCAGCCATGGGGGTACCTCATGTACCACTGGGGCTGCAGGCTTCACACTGGGCATGGTCCACCCCTGCAGCTAAAACCTGTCAGCTGACAGGCCTCCGCACAGTAGGGTGTAGGTACATACGTACACACTTGCTTCACTTATGTTTTATTGAATTCCTTGTCACTTCTAATATTTAAAGGACTTTCTATATTGTGGTGGCTGTATCCTATAAATTAATGCCAGCTATTCCCAACTGACCCACAATCTTACTCTTACAAACTAGCTTTATTTTTAGGAAGCATTGCAGCAAAAATAGGTCATGAAGAAGGGGGTAGTGACCCTGTGTCTGAATTCAGGAGACATATGCCACTTGTAAACCAGTGAGAGTGAAGGCACAAGTATGTTTATAGGAGAAACTGGCAAACTGTTAAGTGAAACTAGCATTGCTGTTGGAGCACAAGAATCAAAGGCAAAGCAAAAATTAAAAAAAAAATTGAAAAGTACATATTATCAGTTTAATGCTGATTTGGCAGAGAGGGTCAGGGCCTGACAAAAGACAGCCCTCTCAACCAATCAGTGGTAGAGGGAGGAGGAAGGGGTGCCGTCTTGGCTGTCTGCCTACCTGATAGTAGTTTCCCCACCTCACATTCCAATGGGCTGGGCCACAGCAGCCATTGGCTTCCACTGGGGAACCAGAATTTTGTTTTTAGTAACGTTAGTTATTTCTTTGTTTGTTTCTTCATTTTTTTTTTCTGGCAATTCCATACAAAATCATGGGGAACACATTTTTGCGGTGACTCCAGAGACTGCCCTTTTTTTGCAAATTCCATGAAAATCATGAAATCATGAATTGAGCAGATCCTTACATACTGATGCCTGAGAGATGCAGAGTACTTGTCTCAATAGTACTTTCTGGTTCACCTGAGAGGGGCTCTAAGGCATGTTCTCTGTATCTGTTTAAGTTCCAAGTAATTTCCAAACTCAGGTGGTGCATGCATTGTTGCATGGCAAGAATGTATTGTTCAACCTTTCAGCCCTGAAGACTGGATGGGCAGAGTGATCCATAGGTCATATTTTTTGTGGGCATAGCACTTGGGGTCAGTCTGTGGGTGCTCTGGATCCAGCTTTAGAGAAACCCCCTGTGTCAGAATGACCCCCAAGAACTATCCCAGCTCCAAGTGCATGGGGCAGTGTCATCGCACTTAGGGGCTCTCCACAAGTCTAGAAATTTGGTGGTGTGTAGGAGCTACAGCAATAGCCATAGCTACTACTCACCTGCCACCAAATTTCTGGTGCTGTGAGAAGCCCATTGGGCTGGAGGTTACGCACTACTGCCTATGTGATACAAGATTTAGGTTGTGGCGAGAGCCACTTTTCTATGTGATTGAATAGTGTCTGGCACAGTAAAGCCTTGATTTGAAATTTCTAGATATTACCATAATAAAAATACTGAACTTCTGTGAAACTGACATTGTACCCTTAGCATTCTTAACAGTGGTTTGTTTTGTACTGTGATCTTTTAAAAAAATGTTTTTGAAAAACAGAAATGTCTTTATAGCAGTTGTCAGGTAGAAGTGTGTGATATGCTCATGACACAGTAACCAGACACAGTCTAAAAAGACAGCTTGAATTATTGCCTAACTAACAGAGCCTTAAGCAGCGCTCCAGCTACTAATGAACTTAGACTACAAAAATAAGGAAGTAGACCGCGGCTCCCAGATTAGAAGGAGAGGGCCGCAGTGCTTAGCAACACAGGAATAAGTAAGCCGTAGTTCCTCAGTTGTGCCAAACAAGGAATACCTCAGAGCTGAGCAAGGGGAATTTTCAGCACAATGTAATTAGACAGAGCTGTCTAGTGCTTAGCTAATAACCATAGGCTAGGAGCTTGTCGCTGGGTAACTCAATATACGCCGCCATAGGCTAAAACTTACTGCAGTATGGCATAGCGCACTCACGCGAACCCAGGTATATGTAACCCACCGCGGAACAAAAAGGCAGAGAGACCCTCCGAGTGACAATCCAGTCACTTCCTCATCTCATAAAAAAAGCCTCCGTGCGTTTATGGTAGCTTGCCGTAACGTAGTTTCTGTAACTTCGTATTCCTACATCTGCTCATCATAACCTACATTCGTAGTTCCTCATAATAAAACTTCACCCTACTAAAATCAACAGCAGAGTAAGTACCGTTCTTTACAACCGATACGCGTAGTTAACCCTGCCAGCTCGTCCCGCCTTACACTCAGTAACAGAAAAGTGCAACAGCAGTATCATAACCCTCAACTTCAGTCATTAACAAGATTTGGAGCGTTAGTTCCATACAACAGATCTTGGCTATCAGATGGTGATAATAAGCTGTTTTACTTTGTGAACAAGTCACTATGTGTGAAAGTACTGAAACAAAGTAATAAGCTAGTTATAAGCAATTGAAATAGATGACCTTATGAAAGGAAGCATCAGTTAACCTTTTACTATAGGTTGCACTATTTAAAAAAAATTTACACTGAATATTACTTAAAAATATATAAATTCAGAAAATAATTGTTAAATAAATGAAGAGACTATGGATTATATCTGTTTGACTAGTCTGTCCTAATATTTAAAAAAAAAACAAACCCAAAACCCTGGTATATTGCTTTGGCAGGTTTTGTCATTTTATATCAAACTAGCCCCAAACTAAAAAATGCAGCAGGACAGCAACATGCACTTTAGAAGAAATGAGGTGTCAATAAATTTCTGAATGAATATTAGGTAGTCAATTTCAGATATTTGGAGTGTACCATTTTTTAAAAAAATGACATGCAATATATTTGATTTATAAATAGCAGGTTGTCAGTGAGTATAAAGAATAGAATTAGGCCTATTGATTGTTTACCTTTATACAAGCATTACTCCATTTTCATTTCAAAGGTTGTGGATGCAGTTCTTAATCATCCATTTAACAGTTTCATTTTTATTTATAGCACTTTTTTAATGTGTTGAACTGCTTTTCTCTGTCCCTAGTATAAAATTAGGAAGCTTCTTTCTTTCTTTTTTGTTTACTATCAAGAGTGCAAGTCTTTTCCACAACAGTATTTCACTTGAAAAGTGCAGCACAATGACACATTTGTTTTATGCTATATACATTTTGCACAACTGTTGCGTATGGAGAATTTTAGCCTTTGCTGGAGCCAGTTTTCCAACTCCAGAAAATTGTCCACATCAAATCGGAATATTGCCACATAAATGCCAGCATCCACTGAAGCCAGTGTTACTCACACTGGGTCATTGATCCTCAAGCATCAGCTTGATTGGACATTATGCATGGATGCCTGACACTCAACTCGCAAAACAAGTGCTCTGCTTTCCAGCTTAGTAATAGCATGTCTTGCAGTGGCCAGAGGAAATGCTACAAGAACACATTCAAGGTATACCCCAAGAAAATGGATGCTGGTATCAAAAGCAGGGAAGAGCTGGCTACCAACTGACTTGAGTGAAAACCCATTTCAAGGTAAACATCTTGCTCTTGGAACAGAGAAGAGAGAACAGAGGTATGAAAAAGTGGCAGAATCCCAACCTGCGGCCTACTTTCCCTTGTAGAAAAACCTGCAACTTCTACGGATGAATCTCTAGCTCAAGGACTAGACTTTAAAGTCACCTCCATACCCATCAGTGAACTGTAATAGAGATCATCTTTGAATCAAAGGATTGCTGTTTATGACCCAGGTGACCAGATGGAGGAGAAGTCAGGAACTATTTGAAGTTGTCTCCAGAGCCAGGGAGGTAGTTTGGCTCTTACTTCTGTAGAGAGGAGCTTCCAGAAATCTCCTGCAGTGGGTTTTGTGAGTAGCCCATGGAGGAGCTAAGCCTGTGAGTCTGGTGCCTGCATCAGACAGGAAACCCAGATAGAAGTGGGCAAAATAGGGGAGAAACCTCAGTCAGAGGCAAATCCCAGATTGGGGCAACCCATAGATGGAAGTGTGGAAGGGCCCTGGGAAGAACAACTCCAAATTATACCTAACAGTAAGGAGAACTTAGATCAGGGGTGGGCAAAATACAACCTGAGGGCTGGATCCAGCCTGTCAAATGATTGTATGTATCTGGCCTACAGATGATCCTTTGAAAGAGAATTTGTATCTGACCCACAGCTGCCTTGGATTTCAGAACCTCTTGCCCTTCTCCCTTCCTCATGCTGTAGCTTGTTGCAAGAGCAACAGGTTCAGTGATCAGGCAGCCACTCCCCTCCATGGCCCTCTTTCACAGCACCCAGATAGCGTTCTCCCTGCTGGCAGAGGTGAACAGGGGGAAGATGGTCAGGAGACATGGGTTATCCAGGCCCTACCAGGCTCTGTTGGGCTGGGACCTGGTAGGGGCATGGGTGCTGCTAACATGGTGCCATTCTGTGTTCCCAAGTACTGCATCTGGCTGCACCATATGGATATAGGGAAGTGGCAGGCACAGCTCCTGCCCAACCCCAGCTTGGCTCCACAAGTTCCTGTCATGCAGGAGCTGTGCTAGCTACTGCAGCTGCATCTACATCGCCCAAAGTGGTGCCCAGGAACACAATACAGCATGAGCCCAGTCACACATCAGGGACTCAGGGCATGAGAGGAGGGTGCAGGGAAAAGGGTGAACACAACATGGCACTGTGCCAGCCAGGCCCAGATAACCCAGCTGTCCCTACCCCCCTCCCTCATCCTGAGTCCCTGGAACATGGCTGGTCTGGTCTGATGCCATTCCATGCTCCTGAACATTACTTTGGAGCATGTGTGTGCAGCTGGAATGGCTCCTGCCTGACCTGGCCACAAGTTGGGGACTCAGGGCTAGGGTGGGGATGCAGGGAGAGATATGGGGAGCTCATGTTTATGCATGTCTTTGCATGCCTGTGTGCTTAACAAAACTCATTAAGTAGCCATCCAGCCCAAATAGTTGCTCACCCCTGAATCAGAGGAATACAAATCCTAGGTTTCAGTTGTAGTCAGACTGGAGGACTGGGTTGTGGCTATAATACTTATGGAAAGTGACTGACAGGCATGCTGGGAGGCCTGCTGGGAGTAAGGGCTCCAGGTGGGCAGATGCCAAGAGAGGCCCTGAAGTCAGATTAGAGCTTTGCATGGGTACAGGACCCAGCCGCCAAGATGGCTAAAGCTTTGTGGCAATATGGTGAAAGCAACAGCACAGCATGGGTAGGTGCTCAAAGGGCTGCAACAAAGAGGGAATGAGGCTAAGATAGAGCCTTGTTTATGTCTTGGATACAGCAGACTGTGTGGGTCAAAACTGAGTAACTGTAGGCCTAGAAGACCCAGAGGGTGTAGAAGACCCCAGTATAGGGCTGTCAAGTGCAGTGGATGACTGAAAGAAATCTGTATGGCATGGTCATGGCTATTGGAGTGCCTGGAGACCATGGTTATTGCCATTAAGACAATTAAAACCGTAATGCTACAATTGAGACCACTCAAGCCCAGTGTCTGAGAATTGGAATTTGGAGGGGTTGGATCCCTAGAGGAAGAGAAGTAGTATTGAGAGCTCAGCTAAGGGCAGCACCAGTAGAATCCATCCAGGGCTCAGGGGGTTAGGAGCAGTCTCCCAATGTAACATAACATTACATCAAGGCATGGCAGGAACACGTTGCACTTTGGTCTGTGGAACTTTATGAAGGGGAAGGAAAGGTGCACATTGAGGGACAAAGGGTAAATGTATGAGTCTGGAATAAATTCTCAGTCTACAGAATTATGACAAAATTGAGGAATGGAGAAATTGAAGCTTATGTGTCAATACAGTAAACTAGCATTAGGTCCCCACTTTATACTTTGAGGGATGAGTACCACCAGATACTATGAAAATACCCAATACTTTAATTATCTCGAAATTCAAGTCCTAGTTATAGTTAATTGCACACACAAAACCTAAGGCACAAAGTATTAACAGATGTTTGGGAAAATGTAGAACCAAGATTGCATAGTAGATAGGAATAAACTTCTGGTTTTCATACTCTGAGTTCAAAATGCATACGTTGGTCCCAGACCATTCATAGTCATGTTATTTACATTAATTATGCAAGTACTCTAACCTGGTGTGTGCAAAGTAATTTAATTGACACGTGATACATATTCATAGCTAGCGATCAGCTTTTATTTTTACTTAATCAAGTATGGAAACACAAACCATCTTGCAGTTAAATATGTATTTTAGGTCACTGGACTCCCACTTCTATATGTTTGACATTATTATTCAGAAATGGGTAAGTGATTTGAAATGTGTTAGGCAGACAAGGTACTTTGGGTAAATCTGATGTCTTTTATTAGACCAACTCAAATTGTTAGAATTTTTCCAACTATTTGAGTTGGTTTAATAGAAGATATCAGATTTAACCAAAAAACCTTGTCTGCCTACGGCCTTAGCCCAGCACAGCTACAAACTACACCCTTTGAATGTGTTAGACATTTGATGTAGAATTTTTTTTTGTTTTTGTTTTTTTGTAAGTAGTATACGCATTGCCTTGCTAAAGTTAGTTTTTTTCTTGAAATAACTTTTAGATTGCCTGATTCAATTTATGATTTGTTTCATTTCTCATTTTACATGTATTTTGTTTAGTCACATCTTAGCTGCATGTGGCAACTTATTTCCTGAGAATAGTGTTAGTATTTTGAAAAGGTGCTATTCCCTATTGTTATGGACATCCTAACAGGTACCTCACAGGACACAGTAAATTAGGTTTTTATCACTTTGTAGAATGTAGTTTTATTGTGCTGTGCTCAGAATCTATGACCAGATTCTAGAACTGCAGAGTATGAATGTTGCAAGTGGCACCTGGTATGTTCAATAAGTATCTTGATTATTTTTTGCTTGAATTTTCTGTCTTACAGTTAACAGTTGCACTATCCTGGCTATTAAATACATAAATTAGCAATCCAGGCATTGCATTATTAATTTAAGAGCTGCTATAGAAGAGACTCACTGGGCATTTAATCACATACCATTTTGTCCTGCACTGCAGCAGAGATCTGCTGCTTCAGAGCAGACTCAGTTAATCAAGTCTGCTCCGCATGTGAGCTGATGCACACTACACTGCACTGCATGCAATTGTATAAGCAGCAAAATGTGTGTCAGTGCACAGAAAATAGCGGTGGTGCACTTTTCAACATCTCCAAGATGTTTCAGTTCAAAAGTGCACTGCCTCTATTTTCTTCATGCTGATGTGCATTTTGCTGTTTATACAACTGCATGCATTGCAG
The DNA here is from genome assembly GCA_030014935.1 of Caiman crocodilus. Lineage (NCBI taxonomy): Eukaryota > Metazoa > Chordata > Crocodylia > Alligatoridae > Caiman > Caiman crocodilus. The sequence goes on along the minus strand of JAGPOW010000290.1, from coordinate 35,737,029 downwards.
CGCTGTGTGCTTGCACGTGTGAAAAAGCCCACTAATGTTATCTCTCTAATTTAAATTATTCTCTAAATGTTTCAGCTGTACTGATATCTTACTATTTCAGTAATCTGCATTTTTTCTTCCCTTCACACAACATTACTTCTAAATATTCAGTGAAAAAAAATGCTAAACCTAATTCTAATATGATGTAAATTCTGCAAGAAAAATCTTATTGGTGTTTGGTTAAAGGAAATTCTGTGTTTTGATTTTTGAATGTCAGGCACCAAATAGAAAGTGATAAAGTACCTGCCAAAAGAATAGCATTATTTTTACTTTAGGAATGCCCCATATTTCTGCATAAAGTATAGTTTTCTTATATTTCCCCCCAACAAAATCCCAATGCTAGCAATAGGGACCCCCTGCCATTGGAGGGAGCACTTGTTCTGAACAACACTTCTATAAGGAAAAAAACTGATCTGAGAAATCCAAGTGTATAACTGTCTAGAATAGCTCAGTATTATAGGAAAACTTGAGCACAATTATGCCTGTCTGCCTACTACTAATGACACACTCTAAAAGATTCTTACTTACTATATTATATCTCACACAGCTGCACTTAGGTATTAGCATATTAAAAAACATAGTATAACCTGAAAGCTAGTGGTGCTTATTTTGAAGAGTATGTATTGCATGTAAAAATTTTGCATAATACATCAAACAAACCTGATTTATGCTATTTAGTAATTACTGCCATACATTTCCTTGCTATATTTTTAAGAATTAAAATACCACAAAGAATTCAATTGGTACTCCATCTAACTGATCTATTACTAAGTAGCAATATCTACACTTTAAGCAGAATTCTATCCTCAGTTACATTTATTCAGTCACATTTCTGTGTTTCAAGGAAATAAAATAAAACTGTGGGACAGAACACATTTTCAAAGGACACCACAACATTTTATTTGTGGGACAAAATTATGTGTGCCAGTGTGTAATGTGTTGTATCATCATAGCTGAAAAAGGGAACAAAGCACATTTTATTTTTAACTTAAGATGTTAGATGTTTATCCAATGATATTAGCTATCACTTTGGATAAAAGAAAGAGAGGTGATCTTAATTGTTTCAGTGCAACTGGAGCAACTATATTAATAGTTCTTTAGAAATCTGTTTCTTACCTCTTGGTCACATAATGCTGACTAGCAAAGAGTTAAACAAGGCATGAAGGGGGAGAAGGGTATTTTATTCTTCATTTTTAGTATGAATAATAAAAAAAGTTTGCTGTAAATATAATTAAATTGATGAATACTTGACAAGTCTTAATTGCAAACAGAAAGTAAGGTAAAAAAAAAATCAGAATTTGGACCTGGTTATTTTTGATATCCAAAAGTCCAAAATGGTGGTTATGAAGCAAGTCTTACCACATTTGTATATCCAAAGTATGAGGACCAGAAGCCAGCAGTAGACAGAATGGTCAATGTCAATAAAAACTTGGATGCCCAAAGGAGGACTGTAAGGGCATTCATAAATGATGTGGTCAGCTGTCTGAGCTTAAGTATCCCAGCGGCAGCCAGCATTGTTGGAGAGACTCCAAAAGTGCATGTTCACCTTAAATTGTCTAACATCCATTCTGAATGGGTGGAAGCTGATATTAGGGACAAAGTTCTTAAGACAGCATGTTTCCTGCTCCGCTGATGGAGGTCCATGCTGTAGGTGACATGCCATCTGCAGATTTGATGAGCTTATTAACCTGAGTGAAGAATGGGTTCTGAGACTTCAGATAGTTGTTTGTTTTCTGGATTGCAGTTACTAGGCTGAGTACAAAGAATAGTCCAGAACTTGGGGTTTGAGGTCTAAGGCCAGGGTAGTAGCTTGTTTTTGGATGTCAAGGTGGGGGATACTTGAGAGGACTGGAAAGCAGTCAACTGGAGTTAACATAAGTCATCCAGTCATGATCCTCATAACCCAAAATAAATGGTTGTGATTCAGTTACCACTTTTCACCTTGAAAGTTCTTTCCCCTCATTAAAAACTACATTCCTGGAGGGAAATAGGAATTGAACATCCTTTTATGGGGCTTTGGTCAGAAAGAAGGTGCTTCATCTGAATACAACTTACTCCTCAATAGAGGATAGGTGTTTTGGTAATGGGTTGATAGACTTTTAACAGCTCCCAACATATTTAGAGTAGATTAATTTATTTCTGTGTTGGCAAGTGGCCATTATGACAAACAGCGGCTGAGTCATAAACATGGATTCAGGTTTTCAGTTTCTCATGGGAAAATGGAGAAAAACATGGATTTTCCCCTTTAGCAGAGGAAAACAGATTTCTCATTTTAGCAGAGAAACCCACAGATTTTGCAGTTTTGCAAAGAGCTCTCTGCGGGATGTCAGAGTTTCAGCTGCAGGGGGCTGGGAGAGAATGGGAGGAAGGTGGTCAGGTAGGGAGTGCCATTTTGCTCACCAGGCATCCTGGAGAGAAGCTCTTGCAGGTAAGTAGTGGGTGGGATTGAGGCCCCTGTAGGGAGGGAGTTGAGCAGGTTTGGGGCTGCTGCCCAGCCAGCGGGTCTATGGGGCTTGGGGCCTGAGGCCACAATATGTGGCTGCAGGGCCCCAGTGACGGAGGCAGGAGGCTCATCTGTGGAGCAGTGGGTGGGGCTGGCTCCTCACCACTGGGCATACTCACAGGAGGCAAAGGGGACCTGTACCTTGCAGAACTGTGCATTGGGTGGGCTGCAAGCTCAGGCTCCCCACCCTGCTGCCCTCCTCTGGGTCTCCACAGCCCCCTGGGTCCAACTTGGTGCAGCAGGCCAGAACAAGACTGCGCAGGAAACCTGCTTGCTGCTGCAAGCTCCACACTGCCCTTGCAACACATTCCCTGTGCATGGTAGCAGTGAGGGGCACAACCCTATGGAGCCATGTGCACAGGGGATGTGTTGTCAGAGCTGTGCAGAGCTTGCAGCAGCAAGATCCATATGTGGCTCTGCTGTTCCGTGCAGTGCAGGGTCACACTGCCTGGGCTGCGCAGGTCCTGGGGGAGGACTTCAGGGCAAGAATCCTGAACCCGTAGCCCTCTGCCACCTCATGCACAGATCTGGGGTGCACAGGTTCCCTTGTGCCCCCCCAGAGTATGCACAGAGTGGAGAGCTGTCCACTGTCTGCAGGTGGAGAGCTGGTCCCACCCCCTGCCTGAGACAACATTAGGAAGCAGGGGGCTGAGCCAGCTCTGCTCATTTACGGCAACCAGCACCTCCTGCAAGGGGCAGAGGGCTATGGTTTCTGGCCCCATAGCCCTGGCAGCTGGGGGCCCTCTCTGGCAAAGCTTGGAGGGTAAGAGATTATGAGGGTGGAAGCATGGGCACAAGGAGGGCCAGATGGCTGTGGAGGGGGGAATGAGTGACAACCAGGGCCACAACCAGGGCCAGGGCGGAATAAGGGGCCTTTCATTTTAATCATGGATTTTGGGTGCTTTTATCAGAGAATTTGTGGGTTTTTTTCTTTTTGATTTTTTTTTTGGTCAGGAAAACCAGAATCACTGGTCACAAGGCCATCTTAGACACAATTCTTTAACCCTAGAAATGCTGGAAGATAGGAGCAGAGCAGAGATACCTGTTCTACACTATCTGAAAATTTTGCTGCATGGAGAAAATAAGCTCTGACTCTCTTGGCTTCATTGCATTACATGTATTTAAAAACAAAAGAATATAATACAGAAGAATATAATACTCCTGAATCCTGATCATGTAAATGCCAGAGTCATTAGTTTGAGGCATAGGATTTTATTAATTTCACCATTTTCATACTTCGCTGTCTAACTTCTCATTAGGAGTTCACTGTAGGGTGTAAGTCTGAATGAAAAGTAAAGCAGGTGGCATTTTCTGTTTGAAGCTGTGCTGACTTGAGGTTTCTCTCTCTGTAGTTTTAATGGTGAAAGATTATAATGGCATTTTCTTTTCCTCTGCCTATTAGAGCTAACACTTAGTCTAAGATGTTTAGCTATACTGTACTTTTATAAACTATCCGCTGAAGAGCACTAAGATATGTGCAGAGCACAGCTGGAAGATACCCAGGCTTTGTTTGCTGTATAATACAGTTTGAGTACAATCAAGGCAATCAAGAGAATAAAAATGTGTTTAAAATCCTGAAGTTTATCTTAACCATACTAAAAAAATATTTCAAAATGGGATAACTTGTGGAAAATGCAGGCTGGAAAATACATTTGATTAGCAAAACTTTAAAAGTTTTAAAATGTTCCACTTTCACTGGCTAGCACTTTTGGCTTTGAATTTTAAAAGTTCTGTCATCTGAATATATGTACAAAAGTGTGCCCACATTCACAGAAGACTTAAATCCAAAAATGTAAGGAATTTAAATCAATCATCTTTAGGGGTTGAAATAATACGTTTGATATAGTCAAGTAATTATAGCATTCCAAACACTACTGGTATGAATTGGAATTTTTTGTAGCCCTTTCAGAAAAACATTGAGATTTAGGTATGTTATTTGTAACTGATCTATATTCCAGTTTTATAGTTACGTAGACAGAAGTTCCATTCCTGTCAGAGGGGTTTGACTGCAACCACATGATATACCCACTAGCATCAACTTGCTGCAGTAAGGCTAAAAAAATCATCTTATTTAACTCATTTAAACTCCAATAAGTTCAAAATAATTTGCTTTCATTTAATTTCCACATAGGTAAAATCCAAGAAATGTACATTTTCAAAACCTTAGAAATCCTGAACACTTACTCATTTAAAATCAATCACTTCTTGTTAAACAGTGATTCTGACTGAAATCCATGTGAGTGAGGAAGAAAGAGTGGCTGAAGGAAGGAAGTGAAAATAAAAACAAAAACAAACAGAAAACAAAAGTAAACTTGTGACAGAAAAAATTATCCATGTGAAATGTTTACCCACGTGAAATGTACTGAAGTCTATTAGAGCGCAGTGCAAGTAAAATAAAACACTTGACCACCCATGGCATATTTGAAGATTTTTATTCCTTTTCTTTAATTTTTATTAAGTACTGTTATGAATGCAAACTTCCAGAAAATGTTCTTTTCCCATGATGCTTCTGGTTGTTGGGGGATGCTGCTGTGCAGACTCCCCTATGTTCTACCCTTTCACTTCCTGAGCCAACACTATCCCTGCCCCAAGGGGTTGCACCAGTCCTGCTGGTGTTGGGGGAAATAGAAGACCTGGGGTTCAGATGGTACTATGCCAGGCCTCTTCCCCTATTGGGTGTCTTCCCCTATCTACTCTGCCCAACAACCAAGAGGAGCTCACCAGTCCACAAGACCAGGAAGAGGATGACTGGTAGTCTGCAGGCACCATGGGGCCTGCAGACCTCTTGGCTCCTGTGATCCCCTGGGAGCAACCTCTCCAGGTCCTGGAGAGCATGCTGTGCTGAAACAAGGGTGATTCATCTTAGACCACTGGAGGATTTCAGTCTCATCCTCAACACTATGACGGTGATGGTGGAGGAAGGCAAGGAGCCAAAGCAGTGCAATACCATGATGTACATGTAGGCCCACAGGTTCGATGATGCCTTGTACATGTACAGGAGGATGGTGGGGTTGCTGCTGAGCCCTGCACCCGGTGTTGCCCTGATAAACCTACTGACACCCCACAGCATTGAGGTCACTTACCATTGTGACCCTCAATGTCCATTGTTGCAGGAGGGTTTTATGTAGGTACCGGGTTCTCTCCTTACTTTGGGAGGGGATATGACAGGTGCATGACCTGGGCCGACCTAAACATGACCCACACACCTGTTCCTGCAACTGCCTGCCTACTCATCTGCTGTGCCTTGTTGTTAATTGAATAATTGGTGTTACTTAGTGGGAGGCTGCCCTTGTACCGCCCCGCTGGCAGGGGGCGCTATCTGCAGCTCCGTTTCCTTCCCTACACCACAGTCCACACCTTGCCAATGGAATAGATGTTATGTCTCATTCTAATTACAGTCTGGTCCCTTTTTGTCCTCTCTGAGTCTCCTTAGACGCTGCCTTCTCTCTGGCTCTCCCCAATAATGCCCCCTCCTCTGGGGCTAGTCAGCAACTGCCCCCTCTCTGGGGCTCCCCAGTAATGCCACCCCTTTTCTGAGGCTCACCACATCTGCACTGGGGCTTCTCAGTAACTGCCCCCTTCTCTGGGGCTTTCACCCCCTCTCAGGGCGCTCCTCAACACTGCTGCTCCCTCTCAGCCAAGCTGCCCTCTCTTGGGACCTTCTCTGTCAAGCCACCCTCTCTGGGGCTCACCGTGCCCTCACTGGGGCTTCTCAGTACTGCCCCCTCTCTGGGGATTCTCAACTTCCCTTCTCTAGGGCTGGGGTCTATACACCCTGAACGCTGCACCTTCACTGGCACTTCTCTGTGAGTCCCCTCTATGAGTCCCCTATGAGGACTCCTCCATCCCCTAATAGCTTCTCCCAAACCACCAGTCACAAACAACACATAAACCCAAGCTCTTCAGTTATAATATAAACAGAAGCCACCTGGCCCTAACAACATTCGGTCCTACCAGTGACCCTTTAATTCTCAGCAATGTTAGAAACTGCTCCTGTATCAGGCGTTTCCTCTCTCCCATGGCAGAGAGCTCCTTCCTCTTTGGCAGCTGGCAGGGAACTGCCTCTAGGGTGTATAAGGGAGCCAAGCCCTGCCCCTTCTGGTCAACTAACCTTTCCTGGTTGCCCTGGCAACCGACAGCTGGGCTCCTTATTCCCTGTTAAGTCTTCCTCCCTAACAGTTTTCTCCTCTTTGGGAGCAGGGCACCTCAGTGGGAATATTCAGGGGGAATATTCTGTGCTTTTCCTGCAGGAACACCAACCAGATGAACACAGTGATGGTGAGGACTATCTTCAAAAACGTGTACCTGGTGTGAGACCTCTTTATCCTTATTCACCAAGAAGGCCTGTCATTCATCCTCCTGTCCCTTGACCAGGAGAAAGCATTTGAAAGGGTGGATCATGGTTACCTCACAGGCATGTTGAGAGCATTTGTCTTTCGTTCCCATTTTGTGTTGTTTTTCTGGGTTCTGTATGCCTCTGTAGAATGCATGGTCAAACTCAACTGGATGCTGATGGAGCCCATCCTCTTTCAGAGGCATTGCCTTCTACCAGGCCAGCTCTACACTATTACCCTCAAGCCCTTCCTCTGCCTCATTTGCAAGCAGATTGCTGGACTGGTGCTCCAAGAGCCAGCCATGAGGGTAACCATGTCACTGTATGTTGTTGATGTGTTCCTCACCATTCAGGACCCAGGTAACCTGGAGCAGGTGGAGGCCCATTGATCCATCTACTCATTGGCATCCTCTGTCTGGATCAACTGGGTCAAGAGCTCTGGCCTGATGATAGGTGATGGGTGGCAGGTGAACTCACTCTTACCCATGATCCAGGGCATCTGCTGGGGCATGGGCTCACTGCTGTACCTGAGACTCCATGTATTCTCCAGACACCCTTCCCTGACATAGGACTAGCACCAGCCAAAAGGTTGCATGCACGGGCAGGCCTGGTGCTGTGTCTGTTCCTCTGTGGGAGGGTGCTGGTCCTGTTCATGTTCTGGCATTGCTTTAACACCTTGTCCTCAGAGCTCCTAGTCAGGTTCCAGAGAATGGATGCTTAGGTTCTTCTGGCCAGGATGGTACTGGGTCTCTTCAAGAAGGTGGGAGCCTCCTTTGTGGGAGGGTAGGCAGGATCTTATATACCTATTCCACTAGGTCCACATCTTCTGCCTGTAGCCCCTGCAGTGGCTCTTGTATGGTGCCAGTAGTGATGTGGTGTGGAGTGGCTTTGTATACACCTTCCTCTGCTAGCTCCAAGGGTTCCAGTATGCCTGCCAGCACTTCTACCTATGATGTTTCCCTAGGCATGACTTGAAAGACCTGTTGGAGTTTTACCAGGGCCTCCTCAGGGTCTGGAGTCTGGTCTCCACTCTAGGTCTCCAGACAGGCTCACTTAAGGCACCAACTGTCTTGCCAAGCCACTGCTGAAAGATCGGCAGCTGGTGGTACCAATGATGGAGGTACACTGAAGGATGGCCCTGGTCAGCATTGCCTGTATTGCTGATGGATTAGCCTCCTAGGCTATGCCAGCCAGGACTGGGAAAATATATCTGTGCTAGCCCATCACATGGAGCTGCCCACACTATGTGCACCCTTCCATCTACTCCAGGTGACCAAGGCCACCCTACCAGATACTACTCTCACCTACATTTACCAGGTCCTGGCTGAGTCCTCACTACTTGGTATCCCCTATCCCTGCCTCCCCCTCATCCCAAGCTTGCCGTGGGACCCCTGCCTTGGCAGCAGAGGCAGATTAAGGTGCATTGGGGTCCTGAGCAAACAAAATTGGAGGCCCTCTTGCCCCATAGGAGCTGGGTTGTGGTTGGGGGGAGGGGCCCCTTTCCCTCCTGGTGCTGGCTGGGGAGGCTGGGTGGACCCTGCAGGACTGGGGGTGAGAGGCACATGCTTACCTCTTCTTCCTGCTCCCCTCCCCCCACAGCTGAACATGCATACATGAACACAGACACAGGTGTGCATTCTAGTCTCACTCACTCATTGCACATGGACACACAAGCTCTTTCTGCCATGAACACAGATGCACACAGACATACACACCCAGACACACACTATCCCCTCTCAAGACCTCCTCTCTTCCCCACTCTTGATCACACTGAGCAGCCCCCTGCTAGCCCCCCACCACAAGCCATCCACAGCTCTATCTAGCTCCCCGTCCCAGCCTCTATTGCATTTACCTGCAGGGAGTTGCTGCCCGGCTTTGTCCTTTGTGGCTGTGCACACGTATGGGGCAGAGCTAGGCTGGAAGCACCACGCTGTGTCCCTGAGGACAAGTGACAGTGCTGGGCAGGGTGGCTACAGGGGGGAGGGCTAAGATGGATTTGGCGGGGCTATGGCCAGCCCCTCAAGACCTCCCAGTGCCACTCCCTACCCGCCCATAGAGGCACAGTGCTGTGTTCCCGGCCTGGCCCTGTCCCCCTGCCCCCCATTGGTGGAGGGACTCCACTTCTGGCTCTTGAAGAAGCTGAGATAAATATTATCCTTTCTAGTAGCTTTTCCATTTTAGTGGCTGTAAGGGCCTTGTTTGGTCCCTCTATTGCATTTGCTGATAGTAGTAGTAGTGTGGGGCTTTATCAGATATTTAGAATGAGCTCTTTGTAGAACTGCTGCCTGATCAACTTCTCATTTTTAGTCCTGAGTTATGTGCAGTGTCCACCATTCATTGACCCTTTTTTTGTTCTGATGGTGCATTTTTTCCATATTTGTGACTAACTTGAGAGAGGCTTTGCAACTGGAATGAATGAATTCGAGACCCTTCACTCTGCCTGTCTAAAGTGATTCTATCAGTTTAGATAGGCAGAGATCTGTGATTCTATTTTGCTTTTGCTGTGTTAGGATCATCATTCATCTTTGAAGGGTGCTTGTGTCTTTCATTTTCAGCAAGGAGTACAGACCTTCTTTATTCTCAGGGCATATATTTTATGGCAGCTTTGATGAAGAAAGTGAAAGCCAGGGGTTGTTTTCTGGAATCAGTTTAGTAAGATATGCTCCTTCAGTAGTTTCAGCAGTATGTGCAGTCCGGTTTACTTTTGTGGAAATTCCATGGTGGTTTTCACATTTAATAAACATGATGCTATTATTACATGTTACTGATAAATACAACAAAGGTCATCAAAGAGACATTGACTTACTGATCTCTGTATGATTACCAATATGGAATTGTCTAAGTCTTTATCTGAGACAAATAAAACACTGAGCTTTACCAACTTAATGTGACAGGCCTTCCACATTCTCAAGGGGAATAATATTTATAATGTTATATAAGACATTCATACTCTAGTATTAGGTGAAGTTTTCTTCTATGTTAAGTGTAATGTTTTCAAAGTGGCAAAGTTTGTCAAACTTCTGCTTTCCTTCTTTTAAAGAACTTTACAAATGTCAGATGAATATGGATTCATATTGAGATATTTTGCACAGCATTAAAATGTAATGGAGTGAAATGGTTTGATTCATCTATACTTACTTTCTTTGATACTAGATTTTTTTTAACAAAATCACTAACTCATTATACTTCCTTCTTTTTTTTTAAACACCAGTGCTAACTGCCAATTTAAGCAACATAAGTAAGCTGCAGACCAATTTCTATAATATATTCTTTGAATATCACATCACAATATATTGCGGGTACATAAAACCATACAAGCTTTGGGCAAATGGTTTCTTTAATAATCCAGGGACACCTCCAATTACTATATCCATGTGGTGCCTCTGAGTGTATAAATTTAAAAAAAAGATAATGAAAACATGGTTAGCTTATAACAGTATTCCTCTGACTGAATCATTCTTTTGAACCAATTCATTCAAAAGAAAAGAAATTTTAATCAAGGCCCTTTTTTGGTCAAACTATTGCTTTCCCTGCAAGACTTATTTAATTTTAATTATGTAATAATGTGCTTAATAACAATAATTGGGTTTTAATGAAAATCTTGTCTGAGTAAAGGCTTCAAGGGAGATCTTGAAATTCTTTTTAATGCCAAATATAGATATAGCACATAATGTAGTTTTACCATGTAGCCTTTAGCAAAAGAATCTGTTATTACAGTGTTGCTCATTTTCTTTCCATAAAATAATTTTGTGTATGAGTGATTTGTACTTTGTAAGTACTATCCTATACTTCATGGGAGAAAAAAGTGTCATTGACTTCTTAACTTTAATTTAAAAAAAAAATCAAATTGTATTACTGTTGTTACTGCTTATTGTGTCCCACATGTGGTCAGAATCCTTTTTCTACCTTGGAAAATTGGGATAGTTCATTTAGACTTAAAACTGTTTTGTCTTAGTTCATGAGGACATCAATATTTTCTGGCCAAAATGCAGAAGAAAAGCACAGCTGTTAATGGAAGCCCCTGGGGCTCCGTTGAAAGCTAAACAAAATTGGTGTCCCCTCCTATGAGCTTTTCTAAATATGGGTTAGGTTTAAAGTGAGAGAGGAAAGAAGAATTAAGAAGAATTAGAGGGGTAGTGAGAGAGGGGCGAGGGAGGAATGGAGAGGGTTCATTTGAATGCAAAGATATTTGAACCTTTACAGGGTTGTCTAAAATGAATCAGGTTGCTAAGATGGCTGATCTGGTACCCACTAAGACAAGTGGAAAAAGCTCTTACTGCCTTCAGTGATGGAGGATTGGGGATTAATCCTGTGTCATTTAATTCCTTAATGTTTTACATCTCTTCCACCGAATAAATGGACAGTAGTTATCAAATGAACACAAATAGGCTTTGTTCCTAACTTGTGTTCTGTTTTAATGGACTTTCTTTGATCAATATTAAAATGTGTAAGTGATTTATAAACTGGAGTCCATAAGGATAATTAATGATGATGCCATACCATTTTTCACGTGGCAGATATAGAAAACAAGTAACTACTTGCTTGGGTGGGCACATATCTGAGATGCTAAGATTCCACTGTTCGTGCTTGTGTAAATTTGGTCACCATTGAAGTAAACTGAATCTCCTCCATCGCATATACGCTTTGTGCTTTCCCGCCAGTTCAGGAGTAAAATGTCAGTAAAAGAACTGTTAACAAGAAAACCCTTAAATTCAAGCCTGCTTAAAACACCGGAATGCTTGGAATCAAAACACTTTCTGAAGCATAATGAAAACAAGGTAGAAAACCTCTACCTACTCCTTGAAGTTCCAGCGGCAATCCTAAAGAGCTCTGTGTTCTTTGTGAGACAATTACAGAGAAGCTTGCTATCCCTAAATATAACATTTTCATTTTGAAATCCTTTTACTTGAATGTTATAGCTTAACTGGCAAGATATGCTGTTTAGTCACAAAACAATGATGAATCTTTCTTTGCCTCACACTTAGGTCAAGGAGAAATGTTTGCTAAAGTGCTATCAAAATTAATACTTGAATACAGAACACATATATATGTCAGAAAAAAATTACATTGTGGCATATTAACTAAATGTGGGGGGACTAAATAACTCTTAAAGTTGTATTTTTTGCAAGTTATACAAATATGTTGCTTTGCTTCAGAGCCTCAAAAATTGTCACTGAGCCATATTTATTCCTTTTACAACTCTACTGAGGTTAACGGAACTAACAATATATTAATGTACTATTTTTGTTATAGATATCTTTCTCCCTTGGGTCTAGCATGGTGCTGACTGTTCCTAGAGTGCTTTTACACTGCCTTTGTGTCACATCAAGGAGTACCACTGTGAAGCATGTCCCATTGCCATATTACTTGTTTATTCATGCCAACTCCTGAAAATGGTCCAATGAAGTCACCTTAGAGCGTCCCTGAGTATGTGCCTAGTGCTGTTCACTTTGGACACTTATTAGCATGTTTGGGTGGCTACATTTTCTCCTTTCTGGGAATTTTAAATGCAGAAAATTCTTATGGCCCATAGACATAACCTAGGTAAGTAAAGTTCTCTTTGACCACATGAACTGCCATCATTTCTGAGCTTGAGTCAGTGCACCCCCACAAGTGCATACATGCATTTCCCTGGAGACAACTAGCAGCAGCACAAATATGTACTGCTGCTAGTTGTCCCTGGAGAACACCCCTGCATGTGTGCTCTGGTGTTTGGCATATTGCCGCAGGTGGGGTAAGGGGAGGCTGGGGCCAGCACCTGAGCTGGTTCCAGCAGCCTTATTTGGGATCCTGGGGGCCTCCCAGGGCTGTGGCAGCACTGATCCAGGCCCATGGAACCTAGCCTGCAGCTGGAGCGTGGCTCTGGTTATCAGGCTCTGGTTTCAGGTAACGCATACTGCAGCTGTATGTGCCATGCCGCTTTTTTCTTTCATGCTTTTCTCAGATACCAGGAGTTCCTGGTATGTAATTTTGTCTACGTGCATGCAGAACCTATTCACATGTGACATGTGAATTTTTCAGCATATCAAAAACCTTTGAGGTGCTGGAAAGCACACATTCCCACTTAGGAGGACACAGCCAGCATGTCTCTGCACTTTTTTCATCCTTAAACTACCTGATTGGTAGATTAGCATCCCTAAGCCTAAATCGTCTGAAGGACCTGACCCAGGAGGCATGTACAGAAAACACTTAAAATAAAAACCCATAGCCACTTTTTTTAGAAACAAGGACAACTGTGGGGTGTCTACATTTTATCTAGTCTAATGTTTAGAACATTTGCCCAGAAAATGTAAGTAACGAGTCCTAGGCTTTCCTCAGTCTCAAGGCTTTTGAAGCCTTTCTAGTTCCCAAGATAGTGCTGCAACCACCAGTTATAGGCTAGACTGGAGTAATGGGGGCACACTCTAGTCCTCCAGAAGCTGTCACCGCATAGAAAGAATGCAAGATTCATAGGTCCTGGAAAAAATATACAAGGACTATGGTTTTGCAGACTAAGTATGAGGAAATGGTTCTGCTGCCTACATTTCAGTGGGAATTTCAAGCTATGACTCCTAGTCCTACAGTCATTTGAATCCAGGAAAGAAAAGGGAATTCAGTCACACTCTTCTTTGGCATTTCCTAATGGTTGGCTTAGTTGCCTTTCTTCATAGTGTACATGTTGTTATGAATCCTATTCTTAGCCACCTGTCTCCATATTTTGTAGAGGAAGTTTGAACACCTAATATAAATGTATTAATTCTGCTCCCAGAGCTGAGCTCCTGCAAGGTAGCTGTGGTGACTTTTATAACCACCATACTGAAGTCCACTGTATCATAGCGCATATTTCATTCACATAACAAGGTGGTAAGATATTTATTTAGCTTCATCACCCATTTCTACTGGACTCTTTGGAGAATTCTGTATTGATTCTAGGAAGCTATATAGGGAGGGTTGGAAAGGAATTGGGGAACAAATATGATATGGGGTTAACACACCACTATCCAAAAAAGCTTAAGACAGAAATATGATTACATACTGTAAGTGGTTTCTGGGGCAGCTATTGGGAACAGATATAGCACTGACATTTCTTTTTGAGATTTTCTGAGAGTAGGACCAGTGTAGAGAGATGACTGATACAGAGAGAGGCCCAGGCCCTAATGTTGCTTATTCTCAAGATCCACATAATCCTAAAGTTTTAAATTTGCAGGCTGGCACTGATAGACCAACTGAAGAAAAATAGTTGAGATGATTTCCTTCACAGTCTCTTTTTTTAGCATTTTGCTTAAAGAAAAGCTACTGGTCCCAGAACATCCATCAATATCACTGTATTGTACTATTAGTGTACATGGTTTTGAACAGTGATTAAAGAATATTGTAGTCATTTTTGTTGTTTTTCATTTTGTTTATCATAAAGTTGCAGTAAAATTTGGCAACTGTACTTCGCTATTTCTTCTTTTTTTATTTTGTTTTATTTTGTTTCCTGTATCTGTTAGAAGCACAGAGGAAAATAAAAGCAACATGCAAATCTTCCTGAGCTGTGTATATATATATAGCACAGTAAAATTAAAGGTGTTTGCTGTGACAGACTGAAGATATGTCTGGGTCAAATCATGAACACCCTCTTATTCTGTGATTTCTGTTTTTAACAGTAACCTTCATACTAGATTAAGGGAGCCAGTGGAAAAAAAACCCCATCTAATATGGAAAGATTCCTTTTCATGCTGAGTTTTTGGATACCTCACAGAGAGTTACTGTGAGAGAAATGTCAGTGGTAACTTCTGTTGACCATGTTTGTCTACTGAAACAGTGGGTTTTCTTCTGGTAGAACCACTGAGTTTGAATAATCACTATCTACACAGAACATAGAGATGAGAAGAGCAGAGGACTAGGCAGAAGTAGAAGTGTAAGTCCCTTAGATGAAGCAAACATGCAAAATGAGGAAAGAAACTATGAGGAAAAAAAAAGCAAACCAGGCCTTTTTTGTTGTAGGCAGAAGTTAGGGCAAGGTAGCACCTGAAGCTGCAAAGAGACCTTAAATTTGAGGTGGTCTGGACTGATCCAAGTGAAAAATTGGAATAAAAGATGTGTGACACAGGCCTTTATAATCATAGGCCTTCCAAGCTGCATTGCTGCTCAGTGGCCAAAGAGAACCTGCAGCCTGACAGGTTTGTCCTTGGAA
Source organism: Caiman crocodilus (assembly GCA_030014935.1). Lineage (NCBI taxonomy): Eukaryota > Metazoa > Chordata > Crocodylia > Alligatoridae > Caiman > Caiman crocodilus. The sequence continues at coordinate 35,721,996 of JAGPOW010000290.1, read as the reverse complement.
GGACTAGCAATAAACTTGAATCAGTCAATGTTAACTTACAGGTGTGCACAGGATTGTCCCATCTGAAAAATGTTATTTTTTTTTATCTTTCATGTATCACACATACTTAAAGTGGAGCATTGGACTGGCATGTCTAGGCCAGATCAGAAGGATTTTTCCTGGGAGAAATGCAACACCTGTTTACACCAGGGGTGGGCAGTTATTTCAGCTGGTGGGAAACGTAATGAATTTTGGGGTTCTGTTAAGTGCCACATACATCTCTCTCTCTCTCTCTCTTTCTCTCTCCTGGGAAGATCCCAGAGCCCAACCTGGAACCCGTCAGCTGTGGATCCAGGTAGGAGCTTCTGCTTTGCTGGGTGGGTGAAAGCATCTCTCTCCCCCTAATTCCCTCCCTCTCCCTCCAAGACCCAGCCAAAGCTGTGGTTTGCCAGGAGCCCTGACACTTAGCCATGGGCCCAGGCAAGCGCTTTTGCTGCACTGGGTGGTGGCAGCATCAGCTGTGGCAGCCAGCAGGTTCCAGAGCTCTGACATGGGACCTGCGAACAGCATCACATCTGACACTGATGCCCACCCAGAGTGGCAAAAGTTCCTGCCTGGGTCTACAGCTAAGCATTGGGGCTCCCAGTGAACTACAGATTCAGCTGGGTTCTGGAGGGAGGAGTGAGGCGTGAGAGACACTATCACTCACCTAGCACAGCATAAGCTCCTATCTGGGTCTGCACCTTACACTGCTGGCAGGTTTTGGGTTCAGCTTCAGGTGGGAGCTTCCACCATGCCAGGAGGGCAGCTGTGGATACTGCCAGCAGGTTCTGCATCCAGGGTCCTCAACTTCCCCACAGCAACACCACCCCCCACCTGCTGCAGCAGAAACTCCTCCTGGTTCATAGCTGATTGCTGATGGATGCTGCTGGGCAAAAGTAGTCCTACCTACCTACCCAGCACCATGTGGTGGCCAGAGCCACTGATCATCTGTAAGCCAGATCCAGTGAGTTGGAAACTTGAGGGAATCTGTTGGCAGGCCAGATGTGGCCTGTGGGCCATATTTTGCCCAGCCCTGGTTTACACACTCATGGCAGTATTACATGTTACCTTAAACCAAGCGTGTGTGAAGTCCAGCTTTTGAGCCAGATTAGGTCTAGGGCAAACTTTATCTCCCAGCAACCCCTGCCTGTATCACTGTGGCTGGTTTTAATGCAGACCCCCCCCAGCACTGGCAGGGCCATGACAGCATGGGGTCAGGGGTTTTCTGTTATTTTTTGTTTTTGTCATCTGGTAGAATCATAGAGCAAGAAGTGATCTTGAAGGTTATTTAGTCCAAACCCCTGAACAAACGCTATCCCTTAACTCAGTGATTCTCAACCAGGGTTCCAGGGCACCCTGAGGTGTCACCAGGTACTTTGAAGCATGACACGATATGTAAGGAAATAAGTGATATTTGAGAAGATAATCAGATAAGTTTATTTTCCTGGACAATCCCCCTCTCCTGCTTCCCAGGCTCTGTGTAAGGAGATAAGCACTATAATATATGAATTAGTTTGAAATTATGTGCTATGCAGTTTACATGTGATGGAGAGGTGTCCCAAGTCCAAAAACAGTTGAGAACCACTGACTTAATCAGCCCAGATAAATGCCTCTTCTCTTCTTGAAAACCTCCTGTGGTAGATTATTTATTATTTCATCTGCCAAGCCATTGTGAAGGTTCCTTTTATTTTTTTTTACAGGTAGCAGTAATAATACATACACCTTATAGAGTGTTTTTCATTGCATCTATCTTCCTGCCTAGGAACTCAAACATTTCTTTAAGATAAATATATGCAGTAAACTGTGAATGATTTAAAGCTATGAGATGAAGGTAGTAAGAGAACGTATTACCTTATGGATTGCAACCAGTAGAGAACTACAGAATCATATACACTCAGAGAGGATACAGGATTTTGTAAATGCAGTGCAGCACTGCAGGAGTGCCTGCATTCCCGGGTCCTAGATTCCTTCCCCTGTCCCCCCCACCCCACACACACACACACACTTGGGGCAGGCAAGACCTCAGCTGCTGCTCCTTCAGCCTCATCTGAGGTCCAAAGAAAATAAGCATTCCCCTACTCCCTTCCCCTCCATGCTCAGAAGCATGTCCCCTCCCCTTCCCTTCACACTCCATCCCTTCCCTTCCCCTTCCCTGCCTCCTGCCTTCTGATGCCATGTGCTAGGCTAGGAGAAAACACTCAGCAGGAGCAGGCAGGGAGGAAGAATATGCCTATCTGCTGCCACCATTGTTATAGTCCTTGCCTGAGCAGAGCCCCTGTGCAGCCCAGCTGTAACAGGCAGATGGTTCCCTCTCCTCTGGATGCCCCCATCAGCATGTAAGGGAGTGAAGGAGGGGAGGTGCCTTTAAGCATAATGGGGAAGGGAGGGAGGGAAACACTTACCATTTTCAGATTTAAATCCCTGGCTGCCAGTCCAGTGACATGATCAGAAAGGGGGATGCAGGCATGCCACAGCACCACTCCCCTGGATCCACCCGTGTATACACTTGACTTTTCATTCCATATAGTTTCAGGCAAACAGCAAATGCACAAATTCACCACAGTAGGACAAAACCTACTTTAAAACAAAACTTTAGATAGGTACTTGGCTGGGGTCCTAGATAGGTACTTGGCTGGGGTCCTGTGACCCTGGAACTCATTTCCTGTCATTGGCGGGGGGTCAGACTAGATGGCCTGCTCTAGGCCCCTTCTGACCCTAGGCACTATGATACTATGATACTATACCAGAATCAAGTGTTATCTATTATACCAATATAGTTTTATTTTCCTACTATCATCTAAACCTCTTCATAAGACCTTTAAAGGGAGGTCTTCCCTTTAAACAGCACAGAGAGCTGTTTAAAGAATAATTTCATGCTTATACATGTGTTCTGTATTCCTTACCTGAAATATTTTTGGAGATAAATAAAGTATTTTACCTTATTTTTCAGTTATCTTAATGTTGTTTCCTTTGTACCATATCCTCTCCATACACATTAGTCTCACCACAGTGGCATCAGCCAAGTGAAGTGAATCTCTGTGGGCAATGTAAGTCAACATTTCTAAATTTAAAGGGCATAAAAAGAAGAATATCTTTAAAAAGTCTAGATAATTGACTGTCCCTTGTATGAATGCACCAAAAAGTGAAGGGCGATTTTCTTCTGGTCCAAGTTATTAGGGTTTAAAAATGTGGGTAGGCTGATTCAGACTAAAAGGACAAATATAGTACTTGACCTTGACAATGTCAACTATTTTTCAGTTTTAATGGAAAGCTTTTCCATAACAGTATGAATATTTATACCTGACATAAAAAATTAATCAATGACAGCAATAATTAATAAATAGGCCAGTCTTCTTACTCACTTTAAATGATTTAGACAAGAGAGATTGCTTGCCTAAGGGAGGACATGTGCTTCAAAATTTTGATATTTCTGATTTATAGCATATTTTACCATTGTCCTATCAGCTGAAGTGTATACAAGTATATTATCCTTTTGTGCAGTGCACAAATTAAAGATATTGTCTCTTTACTTGCTAATACTTGTATAAAGCAAAATTAGCAAAAAGATCATATTTGGAATAGGATCTGCTTTAACTGTTTCTGGAGTAACTACTGAAATGGAGCTCTGATACTGAATATGGTACTTATGACCTATTACAATACAAATACAATATAATTAGTAGTAAAAGAATCACTTAGGCATGGAAAATGTGATATTCAGATACCAAATCCTTTAAATGCCAAACACCTCTAGTTGCTTCTGCAAGCAGTGCCTGCTGGATTACAATATCACTAAGCAGAGGTGTGTTAGATATGATGGGGCTAATTCAAAGTACACCAAAGCTAATACAGAATTCTCCACATGACTCCAGTGGGTTGTGGATGAGGCCCTGTAGGCATAAAATAGTGCTACCTTAAATTATCTTTAGATATGAAATGTGGCCTTTTAAATTGCATTGTTTCAGCATTAGATTTCTAAAGATTTTTACTCATACATTGATAGAAAATCCCTGCCACCAAGTAATTAACATTTAAGATTGTATATCATGGATGTGTTTAACAGAAGACCACTGTCAAGGAAATACTAAATTATTGTAACCTTATTTGCAAATAAGATGATGATTTTTGTCATTTGTTGTGTGTTCAAATTATTTTTGGCTAGCTAAGCATTGTATTTCCAACATGCTTCCCTTGATTTAAATGCAATATCTATTTAGTATATTCATGCACAACTTTTTAAATTCCATTCAGATAACAGTTGCAACAGATTTTTAGCCTCCCCATTGACAGAAATGGAAATACTTACATTAGTAGAGTGATTTACTTGTGTATTTTCATATTTGGAACTAGAAAATATTTGGGAATTGAGTTTTTCTTATTCTGTCACTAAACCAAACAACATTTGTATCTACACTGCAGTTCAAAAACTGTCTGACAGGAAACATTTTGAAAACCACCAAAGTGATTCAACTAAGAAATTGAAAAAAAATACCTTTTTCTGCAAGCTTTCAGGCTCACGTGCCCTTCCTCAGGCTCAGGTAAAATTAAAGAGAGTAAAAAGTCCTCATATGTAGAAAATAAACTTCATTTTTGTATAGACAAAGCTGACAGTGGACTTGGACATTTTCGCATAGACTTAGCATTGCCTCAGTAGAAAGGCTGCTGTTCTTCCAAAGGTGTTGGTTTTAAAGGTTGGGTGGAGCAGGAACCAAGGTGGAGTACAATTGCCTTCCCCCCTCTCCCCACCACCCCAGTCCAACCTTGCTTATAGCACTTCATGCTGTCACTGAGTTCAGAACTACTGCAGATTCACAATTCATTAATAAATAGTAGAAATTGAGTTGCTGGACAATCCCTGAATTGATATATCACATCCCAGGTTGTTACTTCTATAAGTAGAAGCATCTGTTGATCACACAGGATGGGATCAGGGCCCCATCATTTCACTAAATTTACATATTTTTCCTGTATTTATAATTGAATGCACTACAGCAGATCGTTGTGTTTTCTGATTACTTTTTGTTTGAGAAATGAAGGGGTCACTCAGTAAAAAGGCACAGTCTTGTTTCAAAATTTTCTTGTACATGTGCAATTACTGAAGATCTCCAGTGTAAGCATATCACATAGTAAATATTTAAATCAACACTTGGTAAATATACATTACAAGCCTTCTAATCAGGTAAGTGATATCTTTATCAGCAAAATATAGTACTTAACAATTCAATAGTAAAATATTCATCTTGATCTGTAAAGACTGCAAAGTTAGAAGTTGAATGTGCAGTTCAGTCTTTAAAAAATACTACTAGTCTTTTAGAATAAATCAGGACAATATTCCAAAGAAATAAAATCTCTCTATCTTGATTATTAAGTCATTCAGCTTGATCAGCAAAGTACTATATTCAACAATTTGATTCAGAATGGATAGTAAGGGAATGAAATACGCTGCTCAATTAGCAAATTTTGCAACTATAAATCAGAAACAGTAAGCTATACGAAACATTACTTACTTAAGTAGAAAGGTTTCTAATGTAGAAATATTTTTTTTAATATAGAGAGAGTCACTAAACTAGTAAAGTAGTACCACTGTCAAGGATAAATTTTCTTAAATATGGCATTTTATAATCTATCGCAGTTCTTAACAGAATTCCAGAACAGCCAGGAAAAGATCAAGTATGAGAAGTCGGATGATTAAAATGTATAAAAATATATTATTTCATAACAACATTGGATTATTCATTACAAACTGGATTTATTAAACCCTAAGTAATTGAGGAAGAGTTATTTCCCCTTGAGTTGTCCTGGATGAAGATGCCAGCTGGCCTTACAGACTGAGCAAATGTAAAGGAGCCATGTGCCAACTGCAGCATCTGCAAAGTCATATAACATTCTTTTTCACTGCATTTAGGGATTATATGGTTCAGAATACAGTGAAAGCCTTATTGAGAAGCTACAGTCATTGAGGTTTGAGATGACTTGCTCTGAATTCCTAGCCTTAGAAAACTGGAGAAGTTCAAAGGGCACTGAATGGGCCAGAGTGATCTTCTTTGTTAATTTGCAGAGGAACAAAACACATGACTTAACCTGTTATTTTGCATTTATGTACATTTCAGGGTCAGGGCATACTTTGCTCCCAATCATCTGAGATCTCTTTTTTTTAATTGTAGTGAAAAGTTTATGAGGAAGAATTAAATTTTCATGACAGATCTTTAAAAATAAGCTTTAGTCTTACTGCTTTACAACCTTGTACATGGAGCCTGCATTAAAAATCAGGAAGATAGATCACTAATTGACATATTTCTTCCATGGTTATTGTACTGGTAATCTTTTCAGCTGTAGTTGCTATTTTTCAGTAGTGACTCACCCATAAAACAGATTATCTGACATTTAGCAAGGTAGTTATTCATTACTGTATAATTTTTTGTTATTTTATATTGAATAGATTTCGATTGTTAATATACGTTCTATTTATTACAAACAAATTTTATACACACACACACACTGACAATACATGCATGCATGCACATGAACAATATACGTGTATGTGCATATAAATATATCTGTGTGTGTGTATGCACACATATGAGCTATATGTACATGCATATATTGTGCATATATACACACATACACATACATATACATGGACACACACACACAGAGTATTCTGTTAATAAAAATGCAGTAGTAGTTACCATATCAATCTTATTATGTTTGACATGCCAACTAGTGGTACTCTGGGTAAAATTAAGAAAAATAATTAATATCTGATCAAATAATCTTAATCTTTTATTAAATAGATTTGTCATTAAAGCAATAGGGACATGATTTTAACCTAATTCTAAAGGGAATATGTAGTAACCCCAATATCTATCCATCAAAAAGTTTCCTTTATAAAAGATTCTGTAATCTCGTCTTTGAAAAGTGCTTGTCTAATAAAAGATATCACCTGTACCGTGAATTCTGATTCCTTTTGTCTCTAGACCAATATGGTTACAAACTGGATACCTGACACATGGAAGATACTGAATTTTAGCCAATTTTTTAAATGAAATCTTCATAATTTTTACAAGGAGTAAGCAAGTTTGACCACCTGAAACCTGAAACCTAGTTCCTACCTTTGCTTACGGTCATTTTGTATCATCAGAGAGCCTCATAACCAGGGATCCAGGTTTTCAGTTTCCCATGGCAAAACAGAGACAACCACAGATTTCCTGTTTTTATTAGAGTAAACATGCATTTTCCCTTTTAGCAGAGAAAGCCACAGATTTCCCCTTTTTGCAAAGAGCTCTGCAGCCTGGTAGAGTTCCAGCCTGCGGAAACCCCCAGCCCTGCCCAGGGCAGGGAGGGTGAGGGGGAAGGGAAGGGTATGAAGTTTTTAGTCCCAAGGCTTACATCTGGCTCAATTTCCTTCTGGAACCTATAAGGTTAAATAAGTGGGGCATGCAGGGGGATGGGAGGGTTGTGGGGCATGGCTGGGGGTGGAGCTGGCTGGGGTCTGAGCTGGCTGGAGGCTGAGGGAGTGGGGAGGTGTTGGTGAACCACATGGAGTGCCCACCTGGTAGCACATGGACCACCAGCAATGCTATCTGCCTGACCAGACTTGGCACCTCCATGCGCAGCTTCCCTTAAGGGTCCATAGTGCTGCTGGTGGTACATGTGCAGCCAGCTAAGCACTCCATTTCTTGCCCCCCTGGCTGCCCTGGTGATGTGCCCCCTGCTTGTGCCAGTGCTTTGAGGGGCACAGCCCCACACCACTGCCTTCAGTGCAGCCCTGCACACAGGAGGTGCATCACTGGGGCAGTAGATTGGTAGTGAGCAGTGGTGAGGAGGTTTTTCACATAGCTCCTCTACTGCCTGATGTACCAGGTCGCAGTAGAGGAAGCAGAGTGGCAGAGAACAGCGGCAAGAAGGGGGCCCACTGTTCCCTGCCACCCTGCTTCCCTCCCCCCACAACCTAGCATGGCTGGGAGTGGAGGAGCCACGTGAAAAACCTGCTTACCAAATTAAACTGAAGTAAACTCCCATGGTGTGTACAAGCAGCCCTTGAACTTCTTTGTTCAGCTTCAGTGAAAAAGTGAAGTATGTGTGCCAGGAGGGACTTGAACATACATAAATCTAGCTCTTCACAACATCCAATAATTGATTTCTTAGCTGAGGTAACATTCTTTTAACATAGGTTTTGGTAGGTAATATAGTTAAAGGTGGATCATCTTTGTGTTTGAATGTGTGCATGTGTGTATGTGTGCCCACATACACATTTTCTTACACTTCCCTTCCTATCTGGTACTTAGTCTTAAAATAATTTTATAATAATGCATTGCCAAATTATGCAGGGAAGGATGTTATAGGGGAAAAAAAAAGGCTTGCAACCTTGGTAAAGAAAACTCTTATATAAGAAAATAATATGCAGAGGAGTAGCACTGGGAACATGAAAAACTGGGAAGTTTTAATAGACAAGTGCAAAAATCAAGACCAAAGCTCCTTTGCATTTGTTTGGAAACTAGGCCCACATTAGGGCCAAATAGCACCTGTCCCTTATGTGAGAGACCAAAAACACTGAATCAGAACATGCATTAATTTGAAGGCTAAGGACATATAGACAGATGGATCTGAGTTATGTAACTTGATCTCTCACAACCCAGTGTACTCTCATAAATAAGTTAGTGTGAGATGAGAGAAAGGGGTAGATGCGGGGAGTGTAACTGGGCAACTTCCTTTTGTTTTTCCTAGTTGCACCTACTCATTGGCCATGTCTATTTGATGTTGAATTTTAAAGATTTAACTAGGTACAATGCAGAAAGTATGTTTTCTATAGGTCTGTTAAGCCTGTGGATACCCACAGGCTTACTCCCATTTCCATGGCATTATTATTCATGATAACTGTTTGCATACTTTCATGCTGCAATCAGCCAAGCTGCCCTTGCCTTCCTTGTCTTATGCAAATTCAAATTAGGCAGAGTAAGGATGGGAGAAGCTTTTCATTTTGAAACCTGAAATAAGTCTATATACAGTTTAAGGCAACCCAAGGATAAATTCCTTCATCCGTTTTTTTTTCCCCAAAGACCCTGTTTATAGTCTCACATTAATTTTCATTAACACAACTTCTTGTTTGCTTGGGGATTTTTCATTATAGAAATACGCTTTACTATGTAGATTTGAAAAAAAAAAGTTATTTAAAGTGAACCCTAACACCGCTTACTATAAATTATCTGAAATTCATTTAAACACTTTGTTGGGTTGCACTTTAAAAAAAAAATAAAGCTCCTGCTGAGGGAATACCTTTTTTGATCTAACATAGATGTATTCATCAATATCCAAGAAATATTTCTGGGGAGGGGGAGGGAAGCATCCTAGCAGCATAATAAACTAATACCAGATTGCAAAGGACTCCCTGAACTGGAATTAACTCCTTTGTAAGCAAACCACATAATTTACTAGGTAAAGCTGGTCAGTCTGTCTATCCAAGTATCTCACATGCATGGACACACACACACACACACACACACACACACACTGTCAAGTAAGGACAAAATTATTTGTTAGGCAAATCTACATTTATATTACAAAGAAATACACAAATTTCTAAAGAACACAAGTACTCCTATGTTATTAAAGCTACCAAGCCCCTCCCACCCCATTAAGCAATTTCAGAAGTAATTGTGCCCAGGGAACTTTAATTTTACCTCTTTGCACATAATCCTGTGATGGCTTGCTCAGCATCCTGTAGGACATTGACAACAGAACTGGAACGCTGAAGAAAAAATGCCAGATATCACAGAATTCATGGTACAATCATGTGTGAACAATGTTGGTTTCAGAATAATGCCTTGTTCACAATAAAGCATCCTTTTCCTTGCAACTTTCTTTGTCATTCACTGTCCATACATAAAACTATAGTAGGCTCTCAGCTCTGCTTCATGGCAATATGGCAGAACATTTTGTTGCATTTACTTGACAAAAAGTTGGTTAAGAGAAGAGGCAAAGAAAATATTAGACTAGAGGATGTCATAGGGTAGGAACCAGTTTAGAAAATTCAAGATGGATCAGGGGGAAAAAATTACATGAAAGGCTGTGTAGAGTACACTTAGTGGTTTATTGCTAGACAAGGCTAGTTTTAGACAAGGTATAGAGCATAGCGAGGTATAGGACATAGGTATAGAGATGGAATAAAAATAGGCATATGAATATCAATTAGAGTAGAATTTAATATCTATTTAAAATCTAATATCAATTAGAGTAAAAATTAGGAATACTTTTGGTTTTATTGATGTATTTCCTTTATTTAGTAAGGTTTTTTTAAATTTTTGCCAAGTTATGGAGCATGAACCCAGATTTTTATCTCAGATTCTTTATTTTTCAGCCTTGAACTATGGTTCTTGCTGAACAGCCAATCTGTCAGTCAACTAAGGTATAAGCTCTTTCAAAACTTAATTTAAAACTGAGGTGAGAAATCCATCCCCCTAAAAGACTGGACACATGTTCAAGGGGTTTTTTTAGACTTTGGGAATTAAGAGAAATAATTTTTAAATTCTCTCAAATGTTAACAATATTGTTATGCATTTAAATGTTCACTTCATAAATTTTACTCATTTGCTTGATATGCATTGCCTCTGTTTGTTGGCTCATTTATTTTTTGTGGTTTTCACTATTAAATTTACCATTAAAATGTATCTAAGTTTATGTATGTGAGTATGTAAACTTGGTGGGACGGGCTTTTTTAACATTTATTGGTTCCCAGACTATATCTGAGCATGAACACATGCTATGTCCTTAATGATGAGGACAAAATTCCTGTAGAGCAAACAGTACCTGACTTATACAGGCAACATTTGTAATTGCTTTAAGATGGAAGAGTGAAGCATGGCCAAGCCCTAAAACAGGCTGAAGGACTGGAGGATTTTACTAATAACATAGTGGATACTACTTCATAAATTAAAACATTACATTACAGAAACAAAATATGACTGCCATGATTTAGAATATTTTGGGGTCCATTGGTCAGTTTTCAAACCAAACATGATATGCAGTCCATAAATTATTTTTGCTGAAGCAGCAAATGAGAGGGAGGGAAGAATGAAAAAAAAATATGATTTAACAGGTACAGAATGAAAAATATATCCACTCTATTCACCTGGCCATTATACCACAGACACAGTGGGCCCTCTGATACTGAATTCAGAAACATTGATGCCATAGTACCTGCTTACTGCTGGATCACATCATTTTGAAGTCCAGCTGCATCAGGAAGCTGCTAATTTATAGTTTCACCTGGTGGCACAGGGTGACAATAATGCTGTAATGTAGTCTTCCCAAAGATAAATGGAAAACTGCTCATCAGCTGATATTTGTTCTTTATTAGCCAGCTGCCTGTCAGGAATGACAGGGCAGGGGACAGCAGGCAAGGACAGAACACCACCACCCACTACTCCACACCACCGCCATCTCACAGGAACAGGGGGAGGGAACCTTGCCCTGCTGTCCTCTTCGGCCCCC
>JAGPOW010000290.1:35659238-35710385 GCA_030014935.1 Caiman crocodilus | reverse complement strand
CCCCCTCGGCCAGCACCCTGTGCCGCTGGCTGTAGGGAGCAGGACCAGGGGAGGGGGCATAAGGCAAGAACTGCTGGCCTTGCCCCCCCACTCTGGCTACTTTGTTGCCACTGCCTGTAGGCCATCACTGCTCTGTCCCTGCTGTCCAGCCACTCCATCCCCACCATCATGGCAGTGCTCCGCTGTGCCACTACTGCCGCCTTCTGTCCAGAATGCTCTTGAAGCACTCTGATTGGTTGCCTCAGACAACCAATCAGACTGTGAATAAAGCATTATGGACAGACAGGCAGGCAGACTAAAGCTTTTATAATATTAGAATTTTGACTTTTCTTCCTTAACTGTCTCCCCATGGTTTTATGCAGAGCAAGTAAAGGGGCACATTTTTTTAAAAGTGTTTTTTTCATTTGGGTTTGTTTTTTTTAAAATATCTGACAAAAAATATCAGACAAAGTGAAAGAACCATGGACTAGATTTATTGGATGAAGGACGAGCAAGGAATGCAGTTATGTAAACAGTTCTATAAAAGCCTAGGTGAGAACTTAATTTATTTATTTTATTTAGACCAATGCTTTGAGATCCAGCACACTTATGGAAAAAAAAACATTTTTGGCAAAAAAACCCTCTTACATCTCTGTTGAGGATGCAAGCTTGTTTGTATAAGACCTTTAGATAGAAAGTATTCTAATATGAAATAGCATCTTTTCTCATTGTCCTGTCCACGCTAACCTGAAGCCCAGATCTCCCTAGGCAATCCTGATCATCTTCCTCCTCCTAAACACTTTCTTTTTCAGATACCTGGATCTGAAGATGATGGAGTTGCATAATATAAAGACTTGAGTCTGACATGTAAGGGGAGGGAGTTCACCTATACCCCTGTACCTCTTTCTTCCTACTGGTGGTCTATTTAGCTGAAAAATCACAGAGAAGGGGGTTGGACCCATAGCTCCATCCATCCCTGCGCCCCCTTTGCTACATTATAGAATTATATTCCCTCTCACATGCTTTCCTTCTGACCCCATGATTCTTGCATTTCTCTCCATCCAGAGAATCTGGTTTAACAGATGATATTGAAGATATCTTCTGCTCTGCCTGAGAACCTAGAGTGTGGGCAAGCGAGGCCTACAACCCAGGTATTCCATTTTTTGTAAATCCCATCTTAACTTAGATGATGGGGGAAAAAAAATGTGTGATTCCTCTTTTTCCATCAGTAAGAATCCAGAAAAGTGGCTTGAAATTTGTAGGCTTCATGGGATGTTTTGCTGTTCTTCAGCTGTACTGAAGTGCTCTTACAAGAATGTGTACTCCTACTGAAGTATGTGTTTTGTACTTCAGGGCATTAACAATAGTATAATTGGGGTCAGGTGAAGGTGTGGGGGGGTGCTGACTTAGGGAGGGGTGCCATTTTATCACCCCCACCCTGAGTCTTTGCCACAGCAAGAGCAGCCCCCACCACATGGACACAGGAGCTAGGCACAAGCAGCCCTGCACTGGCACTTAAGAAGTGGACAGAGATCATCAGTGACAGCAGCAGTCTTTCTGTCTGCATGGCAGGTAAGACTATCCACTTTCCTCCTCCTCCTTTCACCTGTCTCTAGTGTTCTGCATCACCTCCCAGGGAGCAGGAGAAGTTTTCCCTGAGTGCAAAATCTGTTAGTTATAGCTATGACCAATAGTATGGAATTAAACCAGAGATGGCCAGCACAGCCTATTAAGTTCCACTTAAATAAAGCCCACAGCTGATATAGCATGAAAAGGGAATTCCATATTCAGGATTAAATAAATTATTTTTAGTTTGTGAGCAATTATGTGGTAGGTAATTCACTTTCTGAAGGTACCAGACTGCTGCTGCCACATGCTGTACCCCACTTTTTTTCAGGTACAGATTTTTTTTTTTTACAGGTTTGGCAAATTAGCAGTGTGGCAAACACCTGCACGTGCAGCACATGTGTTCTGCAGTGCCACATATCATACGTGTGCATTCATCTGGACATGATCTCAGTGGGGATGGGTATAAAAGGAAGCTTCAGTTTGAAAAGAAAAGCTTTATGAAGGAGAAGAAAAAAATGTGTTTCGTCTAGTAAAAGATAAACTCTGGAAAGTGACTCTATATAGTATGGTCAGTGTTCGAATGTCTCAATGCAGGTTAAATCTGTAGCTCCCTCTGATATTGCAATTCATACTGCTCACCCACAAAATAATTTTATATCATATCTATAGTTCTTTGCTGTAATCTATATGAAAACATTTACAGTTGGTTTAATAGATTTTTTTAGGTAATATTTTATAGATTACTATATATGATACATAATCTGGTGGCAAACTGAGTTCTCTGCTCTTTTATGTGCTGTGTAGTAGCATGCTGAATCCACTTGTAGGCAGTTTACCACAGACATTCACTGTACAGAAAAGTTGCATGAAGTGTTTGTCACTGCTGAGATATGTTGTGACAAGTGTAGCAAATGCTATACTGGAGTCAACAATGAAATACTAGAGTCAGCTGTTTGTTCGTAAACTTTAGAAGATTCAATCGTTACAAGGTTATAATACAGATTATGAATTGGCATTGGTAAAAGACTTAAGTGAAGTAAATACATCTTTATACATTTTAAATAAAGCCTTTTGAACTATAAATCCCTTCAGAGGACAGAGCTATGTACAGTATGAACTCTGTGGAGAGGAGAATTTCCTGTAGTTAACAGCAGTGTTGCTTCATATGGATAAAGACTCTTGTGCTAGCAGTAATAATACTTCCAGCACTTTTCAATTCCTGATCCTACAATCCAAAATGCAAAGCAGAAAAGCTGACGTGAGTGACTGGGGCTTTAAAAACCTGCAGCAATCTGTTGTACCGCTGTAACAATCCAAGTCCATAATATTATCAATTCAGCCTCCTCAGTGAAGCTCTTTGCAAATATGAAGAGAACCAAGGAAGGAAATGAGTGGTCATTCAAGGAGATGATTCAAAGATCATTGGCTTCCATTAGTTCGCTCAAAGCCTTTCTTAAAGATATGATAAATCTTCTCCTCCCTGCCCCCCCAATAATTTTTGTCCAAATGTAGCATCTATTCAGATGACAACTAAAAAAGCACAGTTCATTTAAAAAAGTCTTCATATTATTCATCTTCATTTTTCTATCCTAAACAAGCCAAGCTATTTCTGTCTCCTCTCATAAGATAAGTTCATAAGGTGAGGTCCTTCTTCATTTGTTTGATTGTACTAAGAGCCTTTCTCTGCTCTTATTCCAGGTTAGTTCTGGTGATTTTCAGCTAACTGGAATAATTCCACTGAAAATTGCCCGAGCCTCCACATTCTTTCAAGGCATAAGTAATCTCTGATTTGTGCTATTAGGAATTTTGAAGTATCGTACATTACAATGTGAAACAAGATCAAGAGCTCTCCTGTATGTTGTCTTCATTCCTTCTTGGTTGGTTGTATGTTGTCCTCATTCCTCCTCATTCTTTTATGGATGTTTGCCTCGGCTCCTCTACTCTTCTTCCTTGCCATCCTCTCTTCTATTTCCTCTTTGTTGTCCAGTACAGCAAGCACAGGCTTGAACTTGCTTGGTGAGAGGGTAATAGGACAGGCCCTACAAGGAGAGACTGAAGGACCTGAACCTGTTCTGCCTCAGCAAGAGGAGGCTGAGGGGAGACATGGTGGCTGCCTACAAGCTCATCAGGGGAGATTAACAGCAAATAGGTAGAGACTTTTTCTCCCCAGCACCACCTGGGGTGATGAGGAACAATGGTCTTAAGCTGATGGAGACTAGTTTTAGGTTGGAGATGAGAAGGCAATATTTTACAGTTAGGGTGGCCAATCTTCCCAGGGAAGTGGTCCTCGTCCCTAACTTGGGCAAATTCAAGAGGAGGTTGGATGATCACCCATCTAGGGTCTTGTGAACCCAGCATTTTTTTTTTTTTCTAGATTGAACCAGTAACAAACTGAGTTCAGTGTTTGTGTGGCCAGGAGCCTAGGGGGTGCTCATGTGCACCACCCCTCATGGTCAAACTGCCTAGGGTTACTGAATCAGCAGCCCAGGCCTGATTGCCAGCTGAGGTCTGGGAGGGGAGGAGAGGAATCACCCATGAGGGGTCTTCTTCCACCCCAGCTTCCAGCCAGGCTGAGCTTGTCTCAGTCCTGCCCCTTCCCCAGATGTCAGCCTCTGAGAGGAGGGGGTGCACGTGAGAAAAGTACCAATCCCTCGCTGCCCTGCCTCCCGCCATGGGTTCTGCTACCTAATGTGGGGGGCTTTTCACACACCCCCACCCCCGTGTCTCCATGGCTGGAGCCTGGCTGGGATCCTCCTGTTCTGCCCCTTTCCCAGCTATCACCTCCAGAGAGGTGGGACAAGGGGTGGGAACACATCCCCCTGGTCCAACACCACTTCCCCCTCCCATCTGGGATCTGCCTGGCACAGGAGTAAAGTACTCATGTGGGGCCTTTTCATCTCCCCACAGCTCAGAGCTGTGCTAGAGGTGGGGAATGTATAGCGTGAGAACCTGAAAGCTTGCTTAATAATTGTTTTCCAACTATTTAAGTTGGTCTCATAAAAGATATCAGATTAACCCAAAGAACCTTGTCCCCTTCATGTTTTCATTTTAGCAAGTGTTTGAATTGTCTGTGCAGCCTACCCTCCTCTTCTGCCCCATATTTTCAGATCCTCATATATATATTCCACCATTGTCCCTACCTCCATTCTTTGTTCTCATATCTTTTCTTCTATGATTTCTATCAGGAAACATTTCTTCCAGGGAGCTAACCAAAGATAACATGCAGCCCACAACTTCTACGTCTCATCCTCTTCATTATCTCTGCAGTTCTTTGGAGCTTCTCCATTGCTGTCTCAGTTCCCATCATTATTTTCTCTTCCCTGTCACTACTTAAAATAAACTCTACTTACTGCTGCTTGTTCAAGGTCTCTTTGGCTGTTGGCTGCTTAGCTTTATAGCTTCTTCCTTAAATCATCTCTGTTGCCTTAGTTAGGCTCAACAGTTAAGCATCTGTCAGCTGAGAACAAAAGTAGGAGTGACTTCATGTCCTCAGCTGTGATGCCTCCAGCCTACTCACAACACAGACCTCAGACAGATTCTGCAAGCTACACACTGCAACCAGGCCAACTACCAAGTAACAAAGAACCAAAGTTCACTTATCAAAGAACAGGGACTGCTTCTTCCTCAATATGAACAAGTTCCAAGCAAAGTTTTCTGCCTACTTATCTTTGTTCAGTGGCTCCCTGGTTGTTAGAATAGAAAAATATTGTTATAATATAATGTTTTAGTATTTGAAAAATGATTTATAGTTGGAATTTTTCCATTTTCCAAACTCACAACTGAATGAGCCTTTCTATTTTTTTATGTCAACATTTTGAAATGACTAGAAAGTAGAACTTCAAAGGAACTATGAATGATATATATCTGCAAAAGTACAAAGAGCTTCTATAATGAGTCTATACTGAAGTTTTCCCTCTTCTACCCAAGAGGTTTTTGGAGCACATATGCACACATAATCTGCCTAAACCTAAGAGGAGATGATGACTCTACCTATATGTTCATATAGTTATCAGACCTTTTAATTATATGAATGCTGTGCTACAAGGGCTAAAGATCTATCAAATGCATAGTCCAGATACTGTATGATAGCTCCAGAAACCAGGATGTAGGACCTTGAACCCATGACATTTGATGGGGGGGGTGGAACGGGCAATCATATATATGTGATGTCACCACCAGACCAATTTTCATATCAAATACCTGCCATGAATATTCATTTCAGGCACAATTTTTACCAAACATGGTTATTTTTTAACTTTATTATATATTCTTATGCAGAGCCTAAAAAGCACAATGAAATATGGTTTCAAAAAGGCATAGGTGTGTATTTGACCTGGAAATAATGGTGATACAAGTGTTACATATATATACACACATACACAAGAGTACTACAAGTGCTGTTGTAATGAGTCTACTAATGAATGTGTATGTGCTAGAACCTCAATGTGTCTTCATCATTCAAACACTGAAATAAAAGCCATTCTTTTCAAAAGCGTGCATCAGCCAATATATTAAGATGTTTTTGAGAATCTGGCCACTGATAGTGGATTCTTAAATGGAAGTTCCTTTCTTGAACCAGGGATCTGAGCACTATTGAAAACTGGCTCATAACACTCAGGAAACTGCAGATATGTATGACACACATCTTTCCTTCTAATGAATGTTATGCATGTATCCCTGTTATGATGAGGGATCATTCTTTTACAAGTTTCTCAATATGATCATTCAGGCTTTCACAGATTTTACGGAATACATTTCCAACTTACTGTCACGCAAAACATGATAATACATTAAAGCAGAAGAACAGGTCATTGCAAAGCCTTCAGGGAAACAGATGTTGTGACTGTAAAGTTACAAGGGTGAAACAACAAGAGTATAATTATAAAAGGGTGACAGAGGAAAATAAGATTAAGAGTCAGAGTTGCCAGTGGTGTATTTAGCATAGTGAGGGCCACATCCTGTGCAGAGGGTGTTACAAGCAGCACTTGATACAAATGTTGTTTTTAATTAATCAGATTTTTTCTTTTCATAATGAATTCAATATTTTTACTGTATAGTATAACTGGTGCCACAAAAAGACCTTGTAAAGGACAATGATTAGACACTGAATTGAGACACTGTCTCATAGTGAGTGACAGTAAACAACTTTTGTATTGTACTGCAAAATTGTTTTGGTTTGTTTAGCAATGGCTCTAGCAGGTGGCATGTGGTAGAGACTGGGTCTATCACCATCTCCAGGGTGCCAGACATTCCTCAAATATTCTGTGGGAGGAATGTATTGGTGGGATTGAAATTGTAAAGGCACGTGAGCATCTGCTGCTTGCTTACTCTCATTACCATTCATACAGTTTACTCCTGCAGGGTTCAGCCTAGCAGCCAGGACATGGGGCTCTTTTTGAATGTTTTTCAACATGAAGAGAGACCTAGAGTTGAAAACACACTCCAATGAAGAGAAGATGTATTTATTTTGCAGTAAAGTAAGACTCTGAAGGACAATTAGGAAAGTAGCAGAACAAAACTAGAAGGGAATTGGTGAATATAGTATTAATGATTCTAAGTGGAATGATTTCAGGTTATTTTTGGCTGATTACAAGTTATTTGTTCTTTCCCACTGTTTGGAAAAGCAAACTTGGACCCTTACTCCAACATTTAAAATAAATAAATAAAAAAAAAAGCTTTACATTTGGGTATCTAACATTTTATACTTCAGTTCATCACCATGTAACTTTCCAACAAATATAGTGAAGTCCTGGGAGGAATTTATTGAATATCTGGGATTTCTTTCTCCTCAGGATGAAAACTGATCCCTGTTGGAGGGGAGAAGGAAGGGGATCAATTTTGGTTTTAGTAATAAAATGTATTTCTCTCCCTTTTTTCTTCTGTAACCATAATGAAATTGTATATTGAAATCTTCTCTGTTAAAACATTAACAGCTTAAGATGCCTGGAAAGTTTTAGAAATAATACATTTTAAGAAGTATTAGATGTTGTCATGGGGTCCCTGGGGATGACTGTGATGCCCCTAGGGCCCTGTGACCTTGCTAGCGTCGCCCTACGGGTGCCTTCTATTCTTTCCTGCCATGTGTTGATGGTTAAGATAATAGATGGTAGATAGAGAGGCTGCCCTCAAGTTGATATGTAGTCATAGTCCTGGTGGCCCTTCTTAACACCACTGATCAGCAGATAGCTCTTAGGAATTGTTAAAGCACAATTAACCCTTAAATGGAACGTGAAATATGAACACAGACAAATCTGTGTCCTAAAATCAAAGTCTAACTTTATTAATACACCAAGTATTAGCTCAGCAGTTTCTATATTCAGAGAAGGGGTGGGGAAAATGAACGCCTCCCCCCCACTTAATACAATGATCTCACCCAATTGCAGATGTTAATTTGCCTCACAGAAAAAGGATGGCCACTCAGTTCCTGAAGCAAAGGGTGTGTCATTGTCTGGGATGATCCAGACAGGTGTTGAAAGCTGTATGTATGATGTAAATGATGATGATAACAGCGATGCCACACTTAATTCTTGCTTCCCCCTTTTATGCTTCTTTAAATTGACTCCTTGATGGCTCCTTGCTTTTGGATTGGTCTCTCTGCAGTCAGCATATTGTTCATATTTCCGGTGTCTTACTTTAAGCATGGTCTATTGGTCTCCTTTATCACTTTTCATTAACATCCAATTGTTTCACCCCTCTGATTCAGCCAAATTCAGTTAATTTGAACTAGTAGCAAAACTATTACTATGTTGTGTTAGAAAACACTTTCAGTGATAGAAAAAAGGAAAGAAACGTCATGCGAGCAAACTGAAGGCTATAAGCTGCTTGCAGGAAACAAGGCCAGTTGATATTGGAAACACCAGCAAAATGAAAAATTCAGATAACAAACAATGAGACTATACAGAACTTTAGGCTGAATGTAAAAAAAATTTAAACAATGCTATAATTCACCGTTCTATAAACAGTTGCAACTTTAAAGCATAAAGTATGACAAGCTACCCTAACAGACCTCTCTAAACCATATGGGTTCTTAGACCCCTTGCTGGGTCCCGCTCTAAGTTAGTGCCTCATGGGACACCCCAAGCCTTATGGGCTAGATGCATGGCTACAAAACCACCCCTTTACCATGCTCCATGACTTACAGATGGTATGTAGACATTGTCTCTAGTGATGAGACCTCAGTTTAGTTCAGCCTCTTGTTGTCACTGGACCCTTAGCCTCAGTAACTATGCCCTCTGGCACTGTAGTCTCCTCACTCCCTGTTGCTGTGCCTTCTGGCGCTGGGGTTCTGCATGGAAGTGTGCCCTGATGAGGCCTCCTTCTCCCAAATAGCCTCAGTCTGGTCCATCGAACTAAAAGCAACAACATAAATATGAGCCCCTGGGCATAGCATAATAAATATTATTAATAATAAATATATTAATATTAATATATAGTAAATATGAGCCCCTGGGCATAGCATAACAGCAACCAGAACACTGGAGGTCACACTCTGTCCCTTTAAGAGGACCAGTTTTTCCCTCAATGATGTGTGCCTCCTAGCCCTGGATACTTTAGGAGCTCCTAAACCTCATTAGTCTCGCCAGCAGCAGCCTCGGCATCCATGTATCTTTGTGGAAATTTTCTGAATGAACTCCATTCCCCCTGGCAGCTGCCAAGACCCTAACTGCCTTCAGTTCCAGCCCTGGGGCTTGTATGGGCCCAGGGCCCTGCCTTCTTCCAGCCAGTTGACTGGGTGCAGGTGCAGGCTAATTTCCTCCTTAGTCTGATGCCACAGTAACCTGCACCTGTGGAGTTTCTGCCTGTCTGCCAAAGCCCTCTCTCTAGGCAGTTTTTGCCCTTAAAGGACCAGGCACCTTAGTGCCCTGTGACAGATGTTTTCTAAATGTAACCAAGTTACCTGCCTGCATTCAAGATTGCCTGTCATGCAGAATATTTACCCTCAAAGATCCCCACTGCATACACACACTGCTCTTTCCCCTAGTATCAGTTGTTGGGAAGACAGAACAAAGCAACAAACTTCGTAAACATGCAAATTTAGTGTTATTCCAGGCCATCAAGAACTTTTAATTACATTTCAAATATTAATAGCAGTATAAAAATGCAGATGGAGGTTACAGCATATTTCATGGGTCAAGATTAGCAAGACTTAAATGCTTAAAGTGGGACTTGGGTGGAATTGTATACCCAAGATCTTTTCCATAGCCTCTTTCCACTCTTTGACCGGTATTTGTTTAAGAAAAAATAACCAACAAGAGGTTACTACTTCCGTCTTTTGACAGATATCAGCTTCACCAAGTTTTTCCATGCTCAGAAAGAAATGAACTATTAAGACAACTAGTCAAGACCTCTTCCCCAGGCAGTGTGTAAATGCTCTGGATTTTGCTGCATGGGTAACTAAAATTCCTGCTTTCCTAGGTCTGGTCACAGATTAATTCTAGATAACAGATACAGAGCGATAAGGGAACAGAGCGCAGGGGCCATCTCCATGGTTGACTGTTCTGAAACTGGGGGTGCTTGAAGCTTCTCTCTCTCCAGTTTTTAGGCAGCCTCCATGTCTGGGTTTTCTGAAGCCTCAGACAGTAAAAGGTCAGGGGCTTCCAACCCTGACTCAGTCTGTATTTCACACACATTGCCATATCCTCTGGAAGCTTTAGCTACCAGATGGAGGAAGGCAGGTGAGCATGAAATCTGGCAGGTTTCCAATAGAAATCTGCTTGGCAAGGGTGTTCCACTTGAATCCTATCAAAATCTATCATTTTTACAGTAAACCCATATCATTGCCATGACATGAGCTGTTTTCAATGACATAGCAAAATTTGAAAAATGATTATTTGTTGAAATGTTCCCAGTCAGCTGCCCAGATTGTGGGCCAAATCCTATCACAACTGGTAGTCACCTAAATTGACTGATTTACCTATATATGGTCCTAATCCATACTGCTTAAGTCCCTGAAAAACAATTAATGTCTTCCTTCTGCTTGTTGCTATGTTTGACTTAGGCCATGGGCAGATGTTCCAAGTTTCTGGGAAAGCCTGTAGGTTCCCCTTTGTCCCCATTTCTCACACATTCCCACACTGGGGTGACCCCAAACTCATAAATGCAGGAGAGCTGCTGCTCTGACATGAGTTGAGCAGTGCTGTGCTCTTCATGTATTCCCCAAACTAGGCTTACCCCAGTTCAGAAAGGCTGTGAAAAGCCTTTTCCCACTACTTAACTCCTCCCAGTCCCCTGTAAGAGTGGAGCAGCTGTTCCTGCCCTTCATGCTTCTGTATGAAAAACTCCCATACGAGCAAGATCTTTCAATTTATCCTGGAACTGGCACATTTTCTTCAGGAGAAATTGAAGGAATGCTTGAACGCTCCTAGTTTCTAGTGGGAGAAAATAATTTTCTAGTGGGGAGTTTTACATGCCAAAACAGCCTTTATCTCATCAAAATAATTTCACAAGTGAGGTTCAATATCACACCATAAGCAGGAAGCATTCCATTTTTTTACTGTTCAGAAACTTTTAGTAGGAAAGCAACATTACAAGTCTTCCCATTACTCAGCAGTTGAAGTAGCAATTTTGCTTTTCCATATCAATTCTAATGCCTCCATTATTTTTTTTTTGATAGAGGAAGGTCAAGATTTTCAAAAAAGGTGCTTAAAACTAGGCTACTACATTCATAGTTAGGCTTATAAATGTGTCTAGCTTGCTAGCAGCAGTATAACTTGATGGCTTGAGTTGATTTGTAGGGGCATTCCTTTTCCCTATCAATCAAAAGAAGGTAGGAGAGAGGATAGCTCCATCCTGGCCTAGGGATGAGGTGAAGAAGATGATGAGGAATTAACCCCTCCCCTTTCCCATTAGTCTATTCCCAATCTGAGGGGAAGAGCCTCCAGAAGGAAAAAAATCCCATGTGCTCAGCATGTGGACAGCTTCAATGAGGGACGATGTTGATGGGGCTACATAAGAGCTGGTACAGCTGACCAGTGGGTCAGAGCCATTGCCCCAGAAGCACCCTGAAGACACCTCTGCTGAGTGGGAAGCAGTGGGTGGCTGTGCCCCAGCCTTGCAGTGGGAAGATTGCTGTGATTTTTTTCATTGGCTTTGCAGCACCGGTGCATGGGTCAGTGCACAAGTGGTCTGGGGAGGGATGGGACTCCAGTGACCTCACAAGGCAGTGTGAGTCCCTGACCCTGGCACAGATCAGTGCACAGGGCTTGTTTCATAGATTTCACAGACATAGATGGTAGAGCTGAAGGTATCATGGCTGCATGAGGAAGCATCCCCATCCCTGCATGAGGCAGGTGCCTCTTCAATGCACAGGGCAGTGCATGGGGATAAAGAAGCTGAGCAGAGCCGATGCAACACTGCGGCTGCATGCAGCATCATGGGTCCCCATCCCTGAATGAGGCAGGCACCCCTTCGGTGCACAGGGCAGTGCACAGGGCTGAGAGAGGGCAGACAGGCCCAATGGCTGCACAAGGCTGCTTGAGCCTTTCTGCAGCAAGCAGCAACCAGACAAGTTGACTACCCTGCCATTGTTGTGTTCTGGTTCCTTGTACTGTTGGGATTTTCACTGTAAATTTGTGTCCCTATGTTATATTATCAGAAAATTCTAAGTTGCTTTTTCATTGTGTTGGTTATCTTTACACATTGTATCCCATTTGATGTAATCTCATTTGTGTATTTTCAGTCATTGTCCCATTACTGCCAGAGTCTCATTTGTTGATTTGCTGTTTATCCTATGTTTTATCCTTGAGTGTTCCCTTGCCTGCCGCCTGGCAGGGACTGCAGTGCACACTAACCAGAAGGCCAAAAGGGATCAAGGCCTGTGCTATCATAGTGTTTTTGTCTGCCATATCTGGTTCAAATTGCCTGAGTTCAGGATTAATAAGAAGTATTGTCTTTGTAAACCTATATTTGTAAATAGTAGGTAGGTAGGTAGGTAATGTAATGTAATGTAATATTGTGCAATTAAACCTGTAAATTGTAAAGTATCACTGGGTGTCCCTGATCTCAGCTCTACTCTCCTCTAAGGGAAAGGAGGTGGGCTGGCCTGCAGCTAGGCAGTCACGCTCCCATAGCATACATGCACCCACTGTTATACTTTCAATTGAAGAGGGGGTACTAGCCGTGTACCACCCAGGTTAAGTAAGTAAGTGACCTGAAATTAATTTCAGGCAATTCATTTTTTAGTTTGCAATTCATAGAAAAGGGACATATTTGCCTGGGTGAGTCTCTCCAGTGTATTAATTTTATATATCTAATAGTAATAATTATCACCATGAACTTTTTGTTGGGCTAAGTTGGAATCCATCAGTCATCATAATCTAATCTAGAAAGATGGACTGAAAAGATTGACAAAAGTAGTTAAAAAAAAACCAAGAAGCATCAGCTTGCTTTATTTCTGCTTCATTTTCTTCTGTATGTCAGTCTCTCTGTGAGTACCATACATATAAAACAGTAGGCAGTTCATTGTGGGTAGAATTAGTATGACTTTCTTTTTCCTTCTCTTAAAACTTTAATGATAAAGAAATGTCTTGCAAAATTTAACAATAACAAATGTCCGTATTGATATAGTGTGTAATTTCTTTGGCTTTGTTAAAGTCATAGCTTTTTGTGTTAAACAATGGGGTTAGTTTCTTTGCCATGAAACTGCAGGAAAGACACACACAGAAAGACACAGTGAGAGTGAGCAAACTAAAGATGCTGTATAGTTTTATCAAGCATTCTGAAAAAGTCACTAGCTGGCATCTGCTACAGTGTGAGGACATTAGCATAGGAAAGCTCTTATTATGGATAAATGAGAAGTCTGTAATTGCTGTGGTGTAAAAAAAATGTGAGAGAATTCATTGTTATTTGCCTTGCCAATCCCCTCAGACACCATATATTACTTGCTGGTGTGCTACTTACTTTCATCTATAGTAGCAAAGATTTTTTTAAATAATTGGGTCACATTACAAAGTTGGCAGATGTTAATCCTCCCCTTTGGCATGATTTTCTGCTCGTCCATCATTACCTGAAGCTAGATAATCAAAGCAACACATGGAAGCATGATTGCAGCATCTTTGAGGTTTCAAATAACAGTGTTAGCAAAGGTTTCAGACCTTAAACAAGGAAAAAAGAGAAAGTTTGATGAAAAGTAGATGTTATAAAATGATTGACTTCAGAAATATTCTGGAGCAGTGCATATATTAGTTTATATGTGATGCATCTCTTTTTAGCAAAGGAAAATCTAGGTTCATTCCAAATCCCATCTGCTTTTTGATTTTAGACATAAATATAAATACTTGTCATGTGATCATTAAAAAAGGGAGGTGAAAAAAAAGCAAAGCCAATTTTTGCCTCAAGCTCTTGTAAGTATTGAAGTTATCTCAATATCTTGCATGATGTCTTGGAGATGTTTCTTCTTGAAAAAGCTACAACTTTTTGTATGTGTCAATGTACTGCTTATGATTAAAGCTTCCTAATTTGCATAATTCAGTATTGGGAAAATGATGCTTCAGCTGGCACTTTCTAGTAAATGTGTGTTTCTCTATTAGTGCAAAATGGAATGAGAGATGTGACAGCGAACATGCAAGTGTTAAAATCTGCATTGGCTGCTTCAGGGAAGCTCTAAATGTTTGTTTCAGCACCAGATTAAAAACATTGGGAAAAATTATTGGAATGATAGAAAACAAAGTGTTCTGAATCAACATCATCTGTCAATACTAGTGAGATATTTCTTGATTTTTATAATCAACACTGTGCTTAATCCCTTAAATATACTGTACAAATAGAGGCCATTTCCTTGCAGAACAAAACTAAAAAGCTGTGGAACGAGATTAGTAAATTGGGTGGAATTAAATCTGCATTAAGTTTAAATTGGGCCTGGGAACTCTGAAATATAGCACTGCAGCTCTTGAGCCTCCAGCCCTAGCCACCTATGCCCATTTTCGCCCATTTTCCAAAACAATTTTGTTTGAATTCTGTTACAGTCTTTCTACTGGTTTTCATCATGTTCACTTGTTGCTAGTAGAAATTAAACAGAAATAAAATATTTTTGTTGAATAGCCAGAAAGCCTGGATTCTTATATCCCTGAATTTTGGTAAGTACAGACCCAGCTCCTAAGTTGTTTGCTGTGCCTGATGTCTGCAAGGGACTGAAAACACTCTGTAATTACAGTCTTCTCAGGGTGTTTTCTGGTAGAATAATTATAGGCTGGATGAAAGACAATCTTCAGGGCCCCACCAGTGCCTGGAAATAGGAAGCTTCTTTGTTTAATCTTGCAACTTTCTCATCCCGTATTTAGGGCTTCTTCACTTAAAGCATCTATTAATTATAATGCCCAAAAGTAGGCAAAGGACCACTAGACAATAATAGCTTGAGTATAATATCCAAGAAGTCTCTTGGAATGATAATCTCATTCCTGTGTGAATTAACTACAGTATTAATGAGGGGCCCTGGCTCTAGTGAAGGTTAGTAGAATTCATCCATTTTATTCTTTGCTTCCAAAGGAAAAAAAAAATGAAATAAGAAGTAGGAAATCTGTTCTTGATTTTTAACAAAAAGAGCAAGTGAGAAAGAAGATGAGGGTAGGCTTAATTCTCTCTCTCTTTTGAAATTACAAAGCACTATAAAGAAATTCACCACCTGAACAGACTATCATAGGCTAATTAACACTGATTCTGTCCTACAAATATTAGTGTAAAAAGCTGCAAGTCAAGTAAAAGAACAAAAGGAATTTTTGTGGGTGGGAGATAGAAGCCAATGTTGAAGAGCTGCACAGAGACAGTTTTAGTATTAGTGATAACACAGTTATGAAGATAAATGTTAATTTAAGTGTGCAAATTTGAAATGGAAAGAAAAGTTACTTATTAAGGTAGCTTGGATTGTTGATCCAGACTTGTTCAGTAAAGAACATACCTGTCATGTTGTACAATATGTCTACTAGACTGCTCCATTGCTACTATAGTCCTGGCTGCTGCCAGGTAAGCTCATGAGCACTTGGTACACAGGTATGTTAAATGTTGATATTTTAAAGTGCTTTCATTTATTGTACTAAGAATGGCAGATGACAGACAATTGATGCAGGTATTGATGCAAGGTATGCTAATGAAAACTCTTTCTGACACTAAAGAACACACACACACATATATATACACACACACTTGTCAAATGATTTGTAACCGAAGCCAAAATGTCTCTGGCTAGATTTTTTCATTGCCTTTGCTCACAGACTTCCTACATCCTGATGCAGCACCAAGGAAGCTTTGGGTACTTTGCAATACTTTTGGTACTTTGCAATTCTTCTCTCATTGCATAATACTGACTAATATTGAAAGATGGATAAAATTAACTCAGTGGGTGCATCTACGCAAGACTTGACATCACTGTAGCAATGAGCTATGGTAATATAGCTCATCACTACAGTGACATAGCATCAGCAAGCACTAACCATGATGCCACTGCTATGCCACTGTAACAACAAGCTACTGCATGGTAGGGCTGTGTAAAGCTTCGGTCCCTGATTTGATTTGGCAGAGATTTGGCCTGATCCAGTGGCCAAATCTCCAAATCAAATCAGAAGACCCTTTAATCTCTCTGAATTGAATCAGAACCCTCTGAATAGATTCAGACAGATTTGGCAATTTGGACATAGACACAGCTTTAAATGTTTTTTTTTAAATGTCATACCTCAAGGTACCAGATAGCTCGTAGTACTTCTGGTCCACTTCTGGGTTTGCCACTGAGCACGTGGAGGGGAAGGGAAAGGGTGTGCTCCTGTGGGACACTCCAGCTGCCCCACCATCACAGCATTCATGAGCTATGCCTGGTATCTTGAGGTATGTATGCAGAAGAAACATTTAAAGCTGTATCTATGTCTGAATCACTGATTCTCTGAATCAGCATCAAATCTTCAAATTTGGCCAAATCAAATTGGGGACCATGATCCAAATCAACAAATCAAATCACTGTCCCCAATTCTGGCCTAATCCACATCCAAACTGAATACAGTCCATTTTGCACACCCCTACTGCATAGTAGCTCATCTCTACAGCAACATAGGGTCAGAAAAGACCTGTGCACTGCTGGGACTGCACAGTACTGGCAGGTACTGTGATGTCACAGAATCATATAAAATTATGGTTGGAAGTGACCTCTGGAGGTCATTTAGCCACCCCCCCTGCTCAGAGCAGGACCATCCTCTACTAAATCCTCTCAGCAAAAACTTTGTCTACCTGGGTCTTGAAAACCTCTGAGGACAGAGATTTTACAACTTCTCTGGATAACTGATTCCATTGCTTTACTACTCTCCTAGTGAGAAAATTCTTCTTAATATTTAACTGTGGCAGCAAGAAGCCTCCACAAGCACCAAGGGGGCTGGGGGTAATCCCAAGTGTCCCCACCATAAATAAATAAACTCCCCACACCCCAGAAGACTTACTTCTTGGATCATGTCTAGAAGCAGAGCCATGGACACATGAGCTGGCATTATGCCAGCTCTATAAACAGCTGCTCATGAGGCAGGGCAGTGACGGGCTAATTGCAGCGGCTGAGGACACCATTGTTTAAAAGCCCTGCTGGAACCCTCTGAACCTGATATCCCAGTCAGTTTTCTATCTATGTTACAGTCCATTCATCTGGCCCATAATTCCTTAGGTTGTCTGCAAGAATGTTATGGGAGACAGTATCAAAAGCTTTGTTAAAAAAACGGTATACCACATCCACTGGTCTCCCCATGTCCACAGAGCCAATCATCTCATCATAGAAAGCAGCCATGACTTGTCCTTGGTGAATCCATGCAGACTGTTCCTAATCACCTTCCTCTCCACCAAGTGCTTAGAAATGGATACCTTGATGGTCTGCTCTGTGACTTTTCCAAGGATTGAGGCATGGTTCACTGGTCTATGGATCCTGGAGCCTCCTTTTTCCCTTTCTTAAATATGGGCACTATGTTTACCCTTTTCCAATCATCCAGGACCTCTCCTGATAGCAATGAGTTTTCAAAGACAATGGTCAATGGCTTTGCAATCTTATCAGCCAACACCCTCGACACCTTTCAATGCATCCCATCCAGCCCCATGGACTTGTATATGTCCAGATTTTCTAAAAAGTCCCTAACTGTTCTTTTACTCTTGAGTGCTCACCTCCTCCCCAAATTATGCTGCTTGGTGCAGCAGTCTGGGAGCTGACCTTGCCTGTGAAGACTTGGGTGAAGAAGGCATTGAGCACTTCAGCCTTTTCTGTGTCCTCTGTCACAAGGTTGCCTCTCAAATTCAGTAAAAGACCCACACTTTTTCCCTGATACTCCTTTTGCTACCAACATACTTGTAGAAACCTTTCTTGTTACCCTTTACATTCCTTGCTAGCTGCAGCTCCAATTGAGCTTTGGCCTTCCTGACTTCACCCCTGTATGCCCAAGATGCTAAAGCAAGTGCTAAATGATTACACAGTACCAACTTCTCAGTGAGGGGTGTATGTACATGCACTCACTGAACACTACATTGGCTGAAAAAAATGGGAGAACCGTTTTGGTCAAATATGGCCAAAAAAGAGGAAAACAACAGGAAAATTCAAAATATTAGGTCTTAGAACTTTTAAATTATACACTTTACATTCTGAAATTATTATTTCATATTGACCTTTTTTTTAAAGGGTATTAACTAATCGAAAAAAATGATATCAAGTCTTAAGTGTTAAATTAAATAAAGGTTTTGGATTGCACTGAAATTAATATTATTTTAGATTGATCCAAAAGTAGTTTTGGGAGTGCCATTTATTTGAATTTCACTGCTAAATGTAAAATACAAAGAGCTGTACTAATAATATAAACTATGTATAAACAATAGTTTTACATCCAGATTTGCTTAAGGTTGCCAAATTCTGCATGTTTGCATACAAATTTCAGCGTTCAGATTTCCAGTTTCTATAAAGAATTCCCCTTTGTTTAAAATAAGCATTATTACTTTCACAAATTTACTAAAAGCAATTGTGAAATCACAACCATTTCTTTTGAAAAATTTACAATAAAGGTATCTAGAATATTCAGGAATCCAGAATATCCTGGATCTCCCCTGGAAAAAAAATGTAAAAAATCACAGCAATATATAGAATATTCATGGAAATTAATAACTCTCTTTATAGATTTTTACTAAAAAGGCATTGTAACAGTGTTACATTGATATATTTCTTGCATTTGTCTTCTCTTTATTATCTGGAAGATCTATTTCTCTGTTTAGGTAGTTGATGTAAAGTGATTTCTTAATGCTCTTTATTTATCACTATGTGCCACATCTTTCCCAAATCACACCATTAGTGTAGAGACCTGGAGAAGTCCATTGTACTATCTCTCAGTTACCAGAAGAAAAATAACTTTAATTAATTTTAAAATAAAGCACCCTTAATTTGCACAAAGAGTAATTGAAAGTTCACTCTGTAACTTATTTTCTGTTCTGTATTAAAAACCTAATTAGGTCAAATTGTCTACTTGGTTGATAAATGTTTGCTTAATTTTATAAAGTAAAACTGATCTGGACCACATCAAGTAAAAATGCTTGCTTACTAGCTTACATAAATGTGCAGGGTTATACTTATTAGTTAGATTTTTTACCATTACAGTTATTTATGGCTCCCAACCTAATAGGCCAAATATAATAAAAATCATTTTAAAGTCACATTTGTCATCTGGACATTTCACCTCTCCTAACAACATCAAAAGTACAGGTTCTACCTTTCACTTGAAAGATAATTTCAGAAGAAGAGCTTGTCAAATGTTGTTAATTTAAGGCATAATTATTGAAATCTGTCATTTTCATTGACTCAGCTCTATTTTGGATATTTCAGTTATTAAAGCAGAAGTTTTAGTTGTTGAAGGTTGCCGTAATGATAAACATTTTTTACCAGCATACAAATTGCAGACTTCTTTTTCACTAAAGAGAAACAAGGATCTTCTGGGATTAGTGCAGTTAAACCTTACATTATTTATGAGTGATTTACAGGATTGATTATGATGCCAACATTTGATATGGCTACAAGACTATCTGAAATCCATAACAAACATTGGCACAACAGTTGCCTGGCTCATCATGGTGTGGAGGGACTGGCTGGGGGATGAGGGTGCTACAGTATGGTCAGCAGACAGGCCCCAGTGTAGCACCTTCATGCCCCAGCCAGCCACCCCTGTCACTGTGTACATGTGCATTGCAGTGGAGTAAATAACTACACCATAGAATAGTACCTGTGTCTGGCAGTACTATGCTGTGGTGGAGTTAATTAGTTTACTCCGGCCTAATAGTCCGTCACATGGAGATAGAGGCACTTTACTGCATAGCTATTTAGGCAACTCCACAGAAAGCATCTCATGTAGATGTCCCCAGTTATGTCTAAAGTCCTTTTTACACAGAAATTCTGGGTGGCTGCTGGAGCTCTTAATACCTGGGATGCACATTAACATCTGAAACTAATTTTAAGTACTTGTTATGCAGCTCAGAGTTATGCCACTCTAGGGCAGGATTGTCTCTGATCCATGTTACCTAGCTCATGTTACGCTAGGTTTAGCCACCCTAGGATACACCTTAGTGTAAATATCCCACTTCAGCAGCCCCTTGCCCTGCTGGCTCAGATTGGGGCCACTGCTTCCTCCACCCTCCGCAACACCCCAGATCCCTATTTGCTGTCCTTCCTTGTTTACTTGCCCCTGACCACAAAGTTTTTCCTAGGGAGCAGGAAGAGAAGGGTTAAACTGCCTGTCCAGCCATCATGGGTGCTCCCCAGGCCAGGCTTAGCCTGGAGAAAAGCAACAGCCTGATAGTGGCAGTAGCAGCAACAATGCCTGGGCGGGCAGATTAACCCTTCCTACCTGCTCCCTGGGACAGACACCACAGGCAGCCACAAGTAAAGGGGGGTGGAGGGATCAGGGGGAGTGGACAAGCCTTTGGGATAGGCCCTGGGGAAAGAGGGCAGGGAGCATGAGGGAAGCCTGGAATGGGAGTAAGGGAAGGAGTGGGGGGTTACCTTTCAGTCTTCCAAGACTCTGCTAGCCTACAGTGTGACTGGTCCAAACCTGAGCTAGCACTAATGCTGATCAACATTTTGCAATTCACAATATAACGTGCAACAAGGTCCTACTACTGTTTGGTTTGTTTAACATATGTCCGATATCATAAGTATCTGTATTTATACTCTCTGATAGATTTAACATGTTAAAATTTGCTAACTACTGGTATATTTTATACACTACAAAGTATATGGCTATATTTAAGAATATAAGTAAACTACTTATGTGCAAGTACCATACCATACTTTATTTTTGAGGAACACATGTAAAAGCTGAAGCAGGATCATTGTGTAAAATACTTGCGTGTAAGCTTTACAAATAAGCAATGAATTGCAAGAACTGTACTCAAACTTTATAAAAACTTTTTTTTCTCAACCCTAAGTTTTATACTTTCAAAGTCTTCAAAAATAAGATACCAGGACTTGTAATGTTCAGAAGCCATATTAGTCTTATCTGATACTTTATTCCTTACAAGCATTGCTGCTAGTGACACTGGCACTTGTCATGATTTTAGTGTACTTTATTAAACTGATTCGGCAGTTTTAAGTACATGTTATGACTAACTGCCTTAAGGGTCAGATCTGTGGTAGTGAGATGCTGTATTAAGAACTGAACCAAAAAAAATTATGAAAAAAAGGTGAAATTCTGGCTCTGTTGAAGCAATTGAGCACACTGTCTCTTCTTGCAATTTTAAAATATTACTACAAATATAAGTTATTATGTTTTGAAGATCAAACTGAAAAGGAAATGAGGAATCTGAGATTCAGACATATTAGAATATAACTTTCAATATACCCTTATATATATATTCTTCAGTATACCCTTATGTAAATAAGGTAATTTTCTCCTACCAGAAAGCCTACAGAAGCAGTCTCGGGAGAAGTCACCAATCAGGACATTCCTGCCATGTAATGTTCCTATGTTATTTCGTCCCTTAAGTTGTTCACTAGAAAAGACTGTAGCACATACTTCTTGTCCCACAGATTATCTGAGATTTAGCAGAATCCCTGAAGATGGTGGCTGTCATGAATAAGTCCTCTGTAATGACTTTAGATCTCTTCTGAGTCCTGATGCATCTCTTTCTACTCTTCTTTCTATCCTCTCCTTAACCTTTCCTCTCCACCCCACTTCCCCTGCCTAGTAATTCAGTAGACTTGCTGCATGACTCTCTCTTTGCATCGGGGTGGTTTCTTACCATGGAGCTGTGTTCAGAAAAGCTGATCCATCTCCAGTCCAAAGCATGTTGTATGATTGAACTCCACAAAGCAGAATTCTAATCAGAATATGTATCTTAGCTCCAGGAACCCTGTCCTTACACCCTCCATGGATCTCAACCTCTTGGATCATAGGCCTTTTGAAATGCTGCATTCTGTTTGTTTTATACGTGATTGTTAAAATGATCTGTTCCAACAAACTGGCATCTTACATCAGATCAAAAATTTCCACTGGGAAATTTCGTCACTTCAATAAATTCTGTCAGCATTTGCAATGCCAATTTAAAAAAAAAAGAACAGAATTTAGAAGTCAGTAGTTAGATCAACCCTATGAAATAAAAAAAGATGCATTGAACTGTTGCTGAAGAGACTTACCTTAGGCAAAAGGTACCCTAAGCCTTAACAGGATACACTTTACAACAGTTATACACTGTAAAGTTAAGTTGATTTCTAGGAAGTTGCACTTTTCACTGGAATACTTTACTGGAAGTCAGGATCTTGTTGTTTCATAATTTAATATTGTAACCCATTATACTACTTTCTTATTTCCCACCAAAAACAAAAGTAAAATGATGTACTTGCATATCGTTTTCTTTGTGCAATATTCAGTGCCGGGCTTTGGCACTTAGATTTTTCTACCTGACTCACACTGTCCGCTACTTTACAAGCCAACTATAGGCCAGCAGGGTAGATTTATTAAAGTTGCTGAGGGTTCTCGCCTGCCACATCTTGGATGTAAAATAATCTTGGGGAGGATGATGTTGACCTCTTGCCCTTCAGTGATTTTACAACTACACATGCTGTAGCTTGGTCCTGGGCCTCCGCCTCCCCTAAACCCCACCTAACACCACCCTGATGGTGCAATGACAAGTCTGATGTATATTTGTCTTGCTTTGCTTGGTTACAAGAGTATCTGCAATGAGTATTGTGAGTATCTGCACAATAATAGTAGCATGGGCTGGAAGTGGCAATGTTCGCAATAAATTTATCTATTTCTACTCCTACCCACATCTTTTCCATATGCTGGGAATGTTGGGCTTGGACATGCTTAAACACAGTACATGCCTTCTCATTCATGGTTTCATTACTCTCCTTTTCTTTTTTGGCCTTTCAGGTTTGTCGTTGATCCAACTCTGGTTGCTGGTATTTGCCTCCCATGGACCCTGCTCCAGTAAGTATACTAACTCTTCTGAGTCTGCTTTGGTGATCTGCAAATAGGCCTCTAGCAATCGACATTCCACCTTCTTGCATGGTTCCAAATGAGGCAGGAAATTCAATTCTGGTTCCCTTTTCACTCTGACCAGAGCAGGTTTTAAACTGGTGCCTGTGTTCCACCCCATGAATCAGTGCCAGCATGCACTTACAAGGAGTGCCCACACTAGAGGTGGATGCTCTCTCCTTTCCTTCTTCTGCTGCCGGTGGCTAGTCAGCTCATAGTTCCAGTGTTTGCAGTAAGTCCTTCAATGTGGCAAGCTCTTCTTCTCTGCCACATTCTTCTGGTAAATTTTTAGCCTGCTTGCATACATAAAGAATAGGTTCAAATGAAATGTCACTCTTTGTTCAGTCATTACATGGAATCATGTCACTGCGTGCAATTCCTATTTGTAATAGGAAATACCACTACCGGTAGTATTATCAGCATGATCCAGGTTTTCCATTTCCCACCAAAAATGGAGATAAATGCAGATTTCTCCTTTCACCTAAGAAAAATGTAGATTTCTCATTTTTACAGAGAAACGCATGGATTTTGCACTTTTGCAAGTACCTGTCTGCAGGCTGGCAGAGTTCCATCCTACAAAGGTTTGGAGGGAACAGGACAAGGACGGTCATGCATATATATATACATGACTGCCAGGCAGCCTGGAAAGCAGTTCCCACAAGTAAATCAGGGGGAGAGGGACTGGTAGGGAGGAAGTGAGTTGGGCAGGGCTGGGGTTGGGGTTGGGGCTGCTGCTGCTGCCCAACTAGACAGGGCTGGGGCTTAGGGCCCGGGGCCCAGGCAAGAATGCACAGGCAGTGGGCCCCTGTAGGGAAAGGTACAAAGCTGTAAGTGGCTTACCTGGGGAGTGAGGGGGATGATGCCAGGTTCCCACTGCTCTATGAACTCCCAGTGAAGCAGGTGAACCCATGCCCCCAAGATCTGTGGATGGGTCAGGGGTGGGCTGCCCTACCCTGCTGTCATCCACCAAAGCATCTGCCACCCAGTGAGCATCACCCAGCATGGCAGGGCAGAAGAGAGCCAGGTGGGGAAGCTTGTTACAACTGTGAGCTGCATGCTGCTTTAGTGACACATCCCCTGCCCATCCAGTACCATCAGGGGCAGCAGAGTGGGATTGTTCCTCACCCTGCTCTGGGGTAGGCAGGGAACAGTTCATCAAAGCAGAGCAGGGCTTGCAGTGGCAACGAGCTTCACCACCAAGCCCAGCTCTGCTCTGGCACACCAGATTCTACCTGCTGGGCTACAGAGGCAGGATCTAGGAGGGCAGCAGGGAGGGGAACCCAAGGCTTCAGCGGCCAGCTCACCCCCACAGCCCTCCCCAACACTGGACATAGATCTGGGGTGCAAGGGTTCCCGCAGCAGCAGAGAGCCAGCCCCACCCTGCCCAAGCTGAAAGCAAGTGCACGCATCAGTAGAGAGAGCCAGCCCTACCCTGAACAAGCCAAAAGTAGGCAGCCTGCACATGGCTCCTGCCATGGGCTCCACTCTGGCCATGCTGATTGTGGAAAAGGGGCAGCTAGGCTCCATGCTCTGCTATACTGCAGGAGCCGTGGGAGGAAGCCAGGACTTGGGTGTTGCTGCAGGGGACAGGGGACTGTAGACCCGGGTCCCTAGCTTCATAGTCCTGGCAGCTAGGGGTCCCCTCCAGCAGGGCTGGGGGGATTAGGGGACTATGGCAGGGGTGAGGGGCATTGGTAGGGCTGGGGGTTGTGACGGGGAGTGAGGGGCACCAGCAGGTCTGGGGGAGGAAGGGAGGGGCTAAGGGAGTAGGGGGAGCTCTGATTTTCCATGATAAAAAACTAAAAAACAAATACCAAAATGTATAGGTATTTAGAATTTTTTTTATTACAGTGATTGAGACACTAGGCTTCCAAATTGCTTTAAAGTTGTAAATATAACTATAAAACATTGTGTTCAATTGATACTTATATAGTGGCATTTAATTTTAATTGTGGATTTGGGTTTTTTATTAGAGAATTTGCAATTTTTCATCAGAGAATTTATATTTTTTTTACCAAAGAAAACCAGGATCCCTGATTATCAGTACCACTAGATGGTGACCAGGTTTGGGGTTTGTGTGCACTTTACAAGGTGAGGAATGTAAAATTGTACTGATCCTTTCATTTTTAAGATTGGGCAATATTTTAAAAAAACATTGTCCAAATATCTTCAGGAGTTTAGGCACCTAGACAATCAAACAGGACATCTTGAAGGTACAGTCTAACTTATAGGGAGCTTATGCAGCAATTTATCAAACTGAATGTCTTTTTCCCCCCTGTGGTATGAAATGGTATGCTTACTTGACAGAATACATTAACTTGTCTGCATAGAATAAAACTGATTAAAAATTTAACTCTAGTTTCTTGCTCTAATTATATGATGTGGGCTTTCATGAAGGGAAGAGTGTTGACGCATGGATAAAGTTCTGCTATATGCAAAGCAGAGATTTGTTCTCGCATTTCAAAGCAAATAAAGTTCTCATGTGCCATTTAAAAGTAAGAGTGGTGGAATGCTGTTATATAACAACCAGATTCTCTTATTTCCTGTTTTCTTTCTTACTCATTGCCACTTTGCTGAGCCTGTCATGGGATCATATAACCAATAAAAGTGCAAAAGTATTGTTTCTTGGTTTCATACAGATAATTACTCTTCATACATGCACAGCAAACTGATTGTTTCCCCAACAGCATACAACTAAAAATCACAAAATCTCCATTTGGGACAGAATTATTGCAACATCTGTCACTATTCTGTATTCTTATTGAATGTTGCTAATATGCTAGAAATAGTAAAAAAAAATTAAGTCCTTATGAATAAGGAAATCAATCCAGGTGGGAAAGCATTCAGTCTTCATAGGTACAATGAAAATGGAAATGTTCTGTAAAGCATTGCATACATAGATAGATAGATAGATAGATAGATAGATAGATAGATAGATAGATAGATTTTTTTTATTCATCTACACAGCTAGAATTCTTGTCTATTATTCTTTATTTTAAATCTCTATTATCCTTTCTTCTGGCTCTGACAAATTTTCTTCTATGCATCCAAAATGCTGATGCAGTGGTCAGTCTTAATCAGCCACTTTGAACATGGCAGCCTCCTTCTATGGTTATCTCTTTTGGTTTCCCTTCCTCAGCTGGATCAGACAAACCTTTCATGTTTTTACCTTCATGGATCATCTCTCAGTCCACTACCAGGACGTTAGTCAAGTTGAGATGATAGTCAAAGATGTCAACCTCCACTGGCCATTTTTTGCATTTTTCCTCCATACTTACTTTCATGTTCTACTTCATGTTTGGGAGAAGTTCCTTTTAAATATCTACAGAGTTACTTGATCATCTACTTACTCATCCTCTTCAAAATTCAACTTTGGCATGATGTCTACTGTTGTAGGACACTAAGGTGCCTGCTCCTTTAAGGGCTGAAACTGCTAGGGGTAGAGCTCTAGCAATCAGTCAGGAACCCCTCAGCTGCAAGTTATCATGGCAGCAGGAAGGAGGGCATTAGCCTGCACCTGCAGATGATCAGCTGCCTGGAGGACCCAGAGCCTGGGGGCATATATAAACCCTCGGGCTGGAACCAGAAGGTCAGTTTTCTGCTAGCCACTAAAGGGAAAGGAGTTGTCCTAGAGGAAACTAAGTGAAGAGGCTTGACAGACTATCTCCTGCTTCTAGTAAAGTTAAGGGACTTCAGGAGCTCACTAGACCCTGGGCTACAAGGCATGTTGTGCTGGGGGAAGGGTGATTCATTCGAAGGGGCAGAGCACACTCTGAACTGCTTGCATTATGTTATAGTCCTGGGGCTTGCATTTTGATTTCTGTTTATAAAGCGGAGAATCGGGTTGAGGCTATTGGGGAAGGAGGAGGCCTCGTTGGGAGCCCACTACACTGCGGGGACCCCAGCACTAGTATGGGTGCATTATCCAGGGTGCATGGACCGCAGCGCCAGTGTGGGCAAATTATCCAGGGTGCATGGACCCCAGAGTCAAGGGGCACAGAGAGAAAGAGACAGAGGTGCAGAGAGCCTGGTGATGACCAGAGGTCAAGTCAAACTAAAGCCTCTGAGGGACACTGAATGCCATTTGTGAGGCTTGGGGCATAGTAAAGGGGTTGTTTGGAGTCACACATCTAGCCCTTCAGGCTGAAGGTGCCCTAAAAGGCAACCATTTTTGTGCAGGACCCAAAAGGGGTCCAAAAACCCACAGGGTCTAGTAGCGTCCAGCAGGATCGTGCCCATGTAAACTTGAGGGCAGCTTCCTTATTCATAATTATTACCACCAAGACATTGTGGGAGAGAAAGGGGGTGCTCATTGGTTTGAACTGGCATGGTCAAGGGGCCCTAGGGGTCCCACAGCTGTTCTTGGGGACCCTGTCCCATGACATCTAAAAAGAAGAAAAAAATCTAAAGAAAACCAAATGTAGGCAGTGACTACTGCCTATATGTTGATGAATACTGTAGCAATGTTTCCTTGCCTTCCCTATCCTGTCTCCACCACTTTCTTGTCTTATGCTTAGCTACTATGCTTTATGTTTTTGTGTAATGCAACACACACATTTTATTTACAATATACATATCTATTTAATATTATCATGCATTTATCAGTGAATAGGTTTGGTCTCTACTTGGCCTATCATATCATAGGCACTATATATACACAAGATATAAAAATTATCTAACTGGAAGTTTCACTTCAAGAATTGCACATATCTAGGTTAAGAGGTTTTTTTAAGCTTTTCCCTGGAAAAGAAGGGGTTGGATAAGAAGTGGTCGTGGATGATCTAAGAGTAGCCATGCTTAGAGTATACATGGAGGAGAAATAGTTAGATGCCCAAGCCTCCCTCCCCACTTCCTTCTCTCCCTCCCAATCCCACACACATTTCTTGGAGATCATAGGAAGAGCTCTGAAGTACAAAGAAGGTGTAAATTTGAGAGAACCATGTACAGCAGAAGGAGAATAAACTACAGCTGTATACGTTGTTTGGTTATAAAATAATATTGAAGGAGATGAGAAGTTCATGGAGGGGATAGGATGTCAGAAAGAATAGTTCTGGCTGTCCTGCCAGGATGTGTAACACCTTTTTTTTTTTCTCTTTTCTGTTGCTACAGATGTCAGGGTTGTTTTTTGGGGTTTTTTTGTTTTTTGTTTTTTTCTTACCTTCCCTAAAGACAATAGATCTTGGCCATAGCCAAGGCTGAGGTATAACAATGCTTCTGTTGGTACAAAAAAAATTCAGAAGTGCTTGATAAGAGCTCTGCTCCTCCACTCAGGGCCAGACTAATAACATATGGGATCGGGAAGGAATTTTACTCCATGGTTGGATTAGCATGGATCATGGTGGGTTTTGCCTTCCTCTGCAGAAGGGTTTGGGGGCATAATTGACTCTTGGTATTGTTTAAGTGTATAAAATATTTTCTTCTTTGCAGAGGCAGGTTATTGACAGTGCTCTTGTCCCCCTTTGTTATCTGTGGCACCTTAGGGTGTAGTTTGGTATGTTAGAACAGTGTGCCTGGTAGTTGTACAAGAGGGTTGTTCATGACATTTCAAGAATAAGTTAGACCAATGGGAGCCAACCTCTCTTTTGGTAGGTATACTACAAAT
The DNA here is from genome assembly GCA_030014935.1 of Caiman crocodilus. Taxonomy (NCBI): domain Eukaryota; kingdom Metazoa; phylum Chordata; order Crocodylia; family Alligatoridae; genus Caiman; species Caiman crocodilus. The sequence continues at coordinate 35,681,777 of JAGPOW010000290.1, read as the reverse complement.
TGGCCCCACACACTTGCTGAGTGCCACCCCAAGTACTCTTCCCCTGGCTGTTCTGTTGCTCTGTTTTTTGCTCACTACTCTATTTAACACTGTGTGCTGCCTGTTCCCTCCCCAGTCACCCATGTGCCACACACAGGGGCTGCCCATGTTATTTGTAGCCCCTGTGCTGCAAGAGAGCCACCAAAATTCTTGTATACAACAGTTTAGAGAAGGATGATCCTGCCTTAAACAGGGTGCTGGACTAAATGACCCTTTCACGCATACTATTATATGATTATCTATTAACCCACAGTCATAAATCAACAGATTATATTCAATTTCAGAGAAAAATCTAAACAGAAACATCTATGAGCCTGTCACCCAAGATACAGGATGGAACTTTGCCCACATGAGTTGTTTTTTGTTTTTTTTTTAAAGTTCCTGAAATCAAGGGCTGAGGAAAATGCTGGAGAAATGATTCTAGCTAATTAACTAATGCTGAAATATCTAACACTCAAATGTGTTGACTCTTTGTAAGGTTAAAAGTCAATTATGTAGCAATGAAAAGAATAAGATGGTGAAAGTTCATATTCTGCTTATTGCATTTTTTGATCTTAAGTTGAATTTTACCCTCTTAATGAGTGGAGCAACTCGCAGCCACATCAGAAGGCTGTGGAGGCAAGGAATGGAGGTCATAAAAGCAACAGAAGAATACGAGTACTTTTATTAAATAGACCAATACTCATCTACATGTCTTAAACTTCTCTACTTCTTAAATAGATAAGGACTTTTCTAAATGAGAGAAGGGAAAGGAACAGGGGATAGAAAAAATAAGTAAAGACTAGGTACGTATTATGTAGTATATTATAGTCCGTATTTTGGGAGCATCTTACATAGAGGAAAATGTGTGCCCGAGTAAGAGTGACTTATTTTAATACCCTTGCTTCAGACCCTGGGCAGCTACTACCTGTTTTTCAGGGCACAGCTCCCACAAGTCTCTGGATGTGCAAATACTTATCTACGTGCTTAACTGTAGGTGACTGTGTGCAAGTTTCATCAAGCTCCCATTAGAAGCCAGTGAGAGTTAGACACCTACTTTCACACCTTCAAAAATCTCTCCCATATAGCCCTTCTTCAGCAAGCTACTTAAGTGTATGCTTAATCTTTGTGATGTTTATACTATTTTCAGAAGGGTCATATATCTGCATCATTAAATGCAATATTAGCTAGCATATCCAGACAAAAGCTATTTCTCTGCCAAATTGCTGCTGTTGACCATTTGTCAGTAAAGATGCTATTGTTAATGGAAAGTAATTGTATCCAAAAATAGGGCAAGGGGTTGCAGCCCTCCCATTCCTCCCTCTACCCAAGGCTCTCAGTTCATGACCCCATCTGATCAGTTATCAGTGCAGGCTTCATTTGAATAGTGGCCTCTGAGACCATCAATTGATTAGAACAGGATCCCTCTGGAATGCTTTCATGTGGCTCTGGAGCCCAAAGGGTGAATGCTGCTGCTTTTCAATTTCCCCCTTTCTCCACTGAATTTTTTTTTTAGCAGCAGTGGAAAGGAGGGGACAAGTGGTAGTAGCAGCACTCAATCTCTTGATTCTGCAGCAGGAACTCCAGCAAACTCTGTTCTGAGAACTTGCATTCAACACAACCAAAGGGAGTACTGCTACACCCTATCTAGATCCACCTCTGATAATGGGGAATGTTTCCCCTTGACCCTACTTGTGGTGGAAGCACTTTCTCTAAGTTGGGAGCAGAAACAACTTTAGACACAGTCCAAGCAAAGAAAAAAAATCATTCTAAATGGTAAGGTGCTGGGAAGTAAGGAGTAACTGAAAATAGGAACACTTTACTTAGGCAAGTTATGCTTTCTTTAGCTACCCCTTACATGGACTTCCATACCAACTACTGTGTACTTTTTTCTGAGACATTAGAACTTATTGAGTGCATCTTCATGAGACATTTACTGAGCAGTTGACTAATTAGGTGCACAGTAAACATCTTGCACCCTATTAGGCTGAAGTAAACTTTAGTTTATAGCAGGACAGTATTTGTACTTACAAGTAAAAAACTATAGCAGCATATGTGTAGGCTGTGGAGGTGCTGGCTGGAGCACAAGGATGCTTCACTGTGGGGGCTGTCTGCCTGCTAGCCCTGTGCTGAATTACCCTTATGCCCCAACCAGTCCCTCTGCAGCACGTTGAACTGGAGGGAGCAGCCCTAGGCTGCCAGTCTGACCTCTAGGGCCCCTGCCAGCTTGGGCCACTCCACCTTGGCTCAACATGCTGCGATCTCCAGTGCACATGCAGATGAGTGCCTGGTAACAATAAGCTCTGGAATGATAAATATATTGCTTATTGCCAGAGTTTATTGCTGTGCATTAATAAACACATGTAGATGTGCCCACTGAGAGCATCCTATATATGCGTTTTACTGCGGTGTTGACTAATTAGCTAAAGCATTAGCATCTACATATGTGGTGCTATTAGGCCACAGTCAACTAATTCATTATGCTATATTGCCTGACACAAATAGTATCCCATGCCAGAGTTAGTGTGCCACAATGCACATGTAGATGGTGACCAGGGCTGGCTGGCACTCCCTCCATAGCATGTTGAGCCAGGAAGAGCAGCTTCAGGCTGAACCTCTGATTTCCAGGAACACATGTAAAAGCTGCACTCAGGAGCAATGAAATGGAGTTTATTCAGACATATTAATTGCATGTGTAGATGCACTTGCTAAGCAGCAAAGGGACAGGCAAAAAATATAATAAATTGTATTTACTCCATAGCTTGGATAACTGGGTGATTTACCCATTACATAGCTGTTTCCCACTTCTGCATTTCTTTGCATTATTAATGGGCCAAAATGTGTTTTAACAGATTTTAAAAGGTTCCATTAGCATTGATAAATGTGTACTGTGTAATTTGTTTTCCAAATCAAAACACAATTATTTACCAGTAAAAATACTTTTAAATTGTTGATGATATGAAGTATGATGTATTTATTGTGTCCATTTAATGTGAAAGTTGCTGATTTTGATAAATAATGATTGCATTAATAAATTAAACCCTACGTGGCCCAGAAAATCTTCAGAAATCTGTAAATGTAAGCTGGGTAGAAAAGCACTTTGTGCGTAGGCCAAATTTGTGACCCTTGTCTCATCTTAACTGCATCACCTGTCAATTTTCTTCACAATTAGCTTGTTACCAGAAGGCTGAGTCAGGGAAAGAATAAGCAATTACAGAATCATTCTGCAGGTTATGTCTGGCCCAAACAGATTCTGAATAGTGTGTGCAGGAATAGACCTGAGCCCTACGTAAGAGAAAGCAACTCTTGAATGTTCCCTATTCCTTGTTTTCCATAGTAATTTCACTGACTGGAGTCATAGAGGAGAAAAGCTGATCTAAGTAACACCCATACCTCAGGCATCATTCTGAGTGCCAGGTATCATTAGGAATACAAAGGTGTTGTGTTATGGTGCCATGGATCTCCCATCTATATGCCATAGGGAGAATGGGATTGCTTATTAGGTTAGTGATACCAACATAGCTTTAAATTGCTGGATTTAAGAGAGAACAAGGGGATGACTAAGAGTGTACCTACAAAGTCACCTTTCTTATAAAACCATAGGAATAAGATGTTGTCATTTTTTCCCTTTAAAAAAAAAAATAGTCATTGGGATATTATACTTTTCAGTATGCACATTTAAAATTAAGATGAACAATCTTCAAAGTCCTCTTTAAAATATGGTGTAACACTAATAACAGTGAGGCCTCTTGTGCTTCAGGCAAAATGGATCCAGTCAATTCTTTGAAGATACTTTCCCATCTCAGAAGACACTGAATAGAAAAGCTGATTTTTTTTTTTCCACACTGGTATTATAGTCTGAGAAAAGAGGACACAGAGGATATACAACTCTATATAATTTATTAAAGGATGATATAATTCAAATATGGTTAATTGGGCACAAGGCATGACTGTAATTTTCTATTTTCAAGCAGTCATGAGGAAATGGCTGCACTTCATATTAAATTATACTGACACTATTTTTACACCCTTGAGAAATGACTCTTTGGACAGTTAGGGTGTTAGACTGGGACTTGGGAGACCCATGTTCAAGCATTTGTTCTCCCATAGACTTTTCTGTGTAAAATTAGCTAAGTCACTTATTTTCACAAAAGGACACAGTTATGCTAGCAGACTTTGTAGCTCCCCCTGGAGCCCCTGCTAGCCGGGGCTGCTCTGATCCAGCTTAATGTGCTTTGGTCCTGGGCACACATGCAAATGGCAAGGAACTCTGGGGTTTATTGCTCTGGAGTTTAGTGTTCCTGGGCACATGTTCAAACAGCACACCCAGGAGCAATAAATGCCAGAATAAAATCCAGAGTTTACTGGTTCACTTTAATTGTGTGTGTACATGTTCCCAGTATCATTTTATTTGGAGTTTATCTCATGATTTTGAAGACCTATTGGTCAAATCAATTGTTATATCATTACAGGTAACACAAATAAGAACCAATCCTTTGTATGAATATGGGAAAGGATAAAGAGTAGATATGTCTTCATACCATGAAAATCTCTCAACTATGTCCTCTCTCTTGAGAGATAAGGGCTTTGCTAGCAATGGAAAATGTATGTGTCATGTGATCTCTGACATGCAGTTGAGGTATTATCCATTCTTTGACCTCTATTTCTATTAACAATCAAAAAAGAAGCACCGGTATTTTTATTTGTCCTGAGTCTACTTCCTTTGTATTCTCATACCCGCCAATTATTATTATTGTTTTTTTTACCATGCACGCTTGCATGCAAGCCTTTGTCTCTATTTCATATAAAAACAAATTCAGTGTGTGTGTGCATGTGTGTGCATGTGTGTGTGTGTGTGTGTGTAATATATATGCAAGCAGGATGGTGTGCTTGCTACTTTGCAGGTTGGCTTTGGTCCCTTGGAAGCCCCTTAGCCTATGTCCCTGGTTAATAGGAGTGCCAACGCCAGGCAAACCCTAAAGGAGAATAGGGAGGAGGGGGCAAGTATGTTTGTTCCAAGAGCAGGGGTTGGAGTGCGGGGGGAGCCTTACCCAGGAGGAACTAGATAGCCCTACAGCTCAGTTGGGACTGTGTGAAGCTTTGGTTGCTAATTCAATTTGGAGGAGTTTCGACCTGATTTGGTGGCCAGATCTCTGAATCCAAATCGGACTGGGAGACCAATAAAAAGGTCTGAATCAATCTAAAGCCTCTGAATCGATTTGGAGATTGGGCAATTTGGGCAGTCCCCATTCACCCCTTCAGGGATTTGGACCTGGACTCTGTGCTGATAAGTGGGGGGGGGGGGGGCTGGAGGAGCGGGGAGGGGACCCCTGCCAGGCCCCATCCCCTGCCTGCTCCCCTGAGCACCTCCTGATCCCCGCCCACTCCCCCAGCTACATGAATGGCTGCCCCACCCAACCTCAGCATCCCAGCTCTTTTGTTTTAAAGCCCTGCATTCATCAACTCCTGCCAGATGGGGGGACAATCTACATAGCCTCATGCTGCATGGCGGGGCTCTGCCATGAGCCCCTATCCCTGCCTGCTCTCCCAGCACCATTAATGTGTGTCCCATCCAGCCTCAGCATCCCAGCATTTAAAAAACAAATACAAAAAGCCCCTGCATTCACTGGGTGCTGCAGTGGCCATTGGAGCCTCTGGGGGCTCATGGCAGAGTCCCCAGATGCAGCATGGGGCAGGGAGTAGTAGGGATTACCACCCCCACCCCCACCCCCCACCTGGCAGCAGCCAGTGAGTGCATGGCTTCAGGTTGTTTGTTTTAAGAGCTGAGATGCTGGGTCCAGGTGGGGCAGCCATGGTGGGGGGGCTTGGAGAGTGGATGGGGGATGGAAGCTCATGGCAGAGCACCACATGCTGTGTGGGACAGTGGTGGGGGGCAGTGGATCCCCACACATCTGGCAGTAGCCAACAAGTGCATTGTTTTTCTTTTTAAAGAGTTGGAACACCAGGGCCAGGTGAGGCAGCCATTGATGGGGATGGGGAAGCAGCTGGGGGATGGGGACTGTTTTGATCTGAAGATTCGGCCAATTCGGCAGCAGCCGAATCTCCAAATCAGATTTGGCTGAATCAATTCAGGACACCGATTCAAATCACTGTCCCCCAAATCAGTCGAATCCCAAGTGAATATTAGCTGCTTTACACAAGCCCACTAAGCTGCTGCTGACAAACAGAGCCCACCCTGGCTCTGTTGCTCTTAAAGAAACGGCAGCCAAGGCTGTTTCAAGTTTGCGCCAGGGTACAGATTCTAAAGGGGAGGGATTCACTAAATGGCCATTTCTTCACAATAGAGACTGATCTGGCATTCCTAACTTGGCACTCAAGGTAGCTGTCCCTCTCATCTACCAGTAGTTACACAATTACTTTTAACACAGACCAATAGTCTTTGTGTCTAATACATAAATGGGCAAAACATCACCTTTAGCTCTTGCCTTGGCCATGGAAGAGGCCTTTTAGCTCTGGCTCATTCCAGGTAGTAAGTTTACCTGTGTTCCAGTCTGCCTTTTGGCCACAAACTACTTCCTCCCCTAACTCGCCACTCTCTGCTCTCCTCCCTGGGGCTTTTAGCCGATACTCTCTGATTATCTAACCATCAACAGCCTGGCTTCTACAACACAGCTGTCTGCCTCCTCTTAAAGGACCAGACCACCCTAGTATAACTTACTTTTAAAATGAAGAGCAAACTTAGAACACATTTTCAAAACTCAAGACCAGATATTTGCATGCACAAAATCTTACAACTTGCAAATCAGGCTTTTAACTTACCACACTTCCATGTACACTGGACATTTGTGTATAGAAATAGCTAGTCAGATAATTAATGATTGACTCCAACTAGTCACATAAAATGCATAAATGAAAGAGCATGAAGTCATCTGTATTTTCATGAGAAGATCTTAGGTTTTAAAGGTTGGTGGTTCAATATATTAGGCTTATAACAAACTAAAAATATCAAGTCTAGGTATGTAATGTTAGGGTCTTAAACCCGCATGGTAGTGAGAGCCTTAAAAAATAAGTGGCCTGATTTCAGGATTATGAGCATGTGTAGTTACCATTTTAAGTGACTGCTCTGAAAAAGAAGCAACTTTTTATTTAGGAACCTACATCTGGATTTAATAGTCAAACTGTAAGATTTGGTGATATTTCATAACAGTAAGTTGAACTAGAATAAGGTCTATATATGCTCACAGTTGATATGGTTTAGTTTACAGTGACGTCTCCTTATTTTCCCTTTCATCACATAGGCAAAAAGGCTGAACTCCAGGAGTCTGAAAAAGAAAGGCCGTTGATGTAGTTCCCCATCCCTCAAGGAAAGGGATAAAGAGAGCTGTGAGACAGCCACAGGGCCAATAGGGGAGAGAAACAGATCAAACAGGCAGATAAGCCACTGTTTTGAACTATGAGAACTTTGTTCTATGAGATTTAGCCAGACACTTTTATCTTGTAGGAATTTGGTCAAGAGCATAAACCTTCCTATAAATAATAAAAGTGATATAGCTGTTTATTTTTTTTAAAGGGCAGCCTATGAAAATTCAAAACCTCTTAAACTTCAGAACTTATTTTCAAACTATTTTATTTGTGCATATCAGGATGTTGTCCCTCAAACTACAAAGAGAACAACTTAAACCATTCTTATTGTGTTACTGTAACTTCCAATGACAAATAAGTGCAATGTGTGGAGAGTTATAATAGTTTTAGACGGAATATTATACATGGTATTTTAAGTTCTACTAATTTATTATCATTCCAACATATAATAATCTATAATTTTTTTTTGTAGGAAGGATGCATGCTTTCTATTGTATTTGCATATTCCCCAGCCTGCTATCAAAAATAAAGTATAAAGCAATGATGTAGAATCTTTTGAAATAGACATTTGAGATGTATTATCTAGTTTCTTTTTCTATCCATATATCTATTTATTGGTATGAGTTAATAACCAGAACAATTAATATGATCCAATCAGCTGTAAAGATGACTAAGTACAGCAAAAACATACTAGATATAAAAGTTAGGTATGTGATTAAAAATCAATATTTTTCCAATTATGCATTAATTGAAAACATCCAACCAGCTATGTGATATCTGTGATATTTCTAACATAGCAATTGTGCTATACTGATTATAGGTAATTACACAGACACGTTTTCTTCACAAGAAAAATGCACAGGTCACACTCCAAAGCACTGTTGAATTCATTATCATAAATATTCATTTTCCATACCCATAATTGGGCTATAGTTTGTTCTGATTAGAGCATACAGAAGACCCAGCCTTCCCATAAAGAGCAAGCTCTCCTCTACCCTTCATTATAGGGAGTACACTCCAATCACAGGAGTAAGGAAAGAGAGAGTTTACATGTAATTCTCAAATCTTATATATAAAATTGGTTAAAATTGCTGATGAAAGAGTTTTCCACTGTGAAACAAAGTTAGGTTGAAAAACACTTTTCAAGGGAAGTATGAATTTTTCAAGAAGGTTTTTATAAGAAAAGAAATCATTAGACATTCTTATTTCATTTTTAAAATGTAGAAATATTTGTCTCAACTTGATAATTTTTACTTACTTTTAGCTTTTATTATACATATACCTCAAATATTATTTATCAGGTTTCACATTTATAAAAATGAGACATTATAATTGTACATTATTTATGTATGTATTTTTCAGAATTTTCATTCAATAGCTGTTCTTGACAATTTAGGTGTTTGTCTCAATGTTTTTGAAATAACAGAATTTTCTGCAGAGTAGGAATCCCCATTTTATTTTTTTATGCATTTATTTCTTTATTTTCTCTAGTTATTTTTTTTCACCTAATACTGAGTGCTAGTTACATTTTGGTTTCAGTTGTTTAATTTTTTTAATAGAATCATCATTTGCTATTCAACTCATTATTTTAATATATATTTGATCTGTGTTTTCCTGCTACATTTGATTTGAATGTTCACATTTTTATAGTGTATGTTTATATACTATAATATTTATGTGAATGATATTGTAGACCCTGGGGAGGTGCGGGGCGGGGATGGGGTTGTGCAAATACCTGGAGAGAAATGTCTTCAACAACTGTGATGCAAGCAAATTCAGTCGTTCATGTTACCACCAGGTGGTAAAAAGTGTTGTTTTTTTTCTATTATTGCTTATTTCATCGGCATTTCTGTTACTTAGCAAATTATTAGAAAGAGGTAGTCAGCCAAGTTAGTCTGAAGTCAGACCGAAGGCACCTTGCCTCTTGCAAATTAGTAGCATAAGAGGATCAAATAGGCTTCATAAACTACAGTTCACTATTCCTCTTCCTGTCTATAATACGTCAGACAGACACGTCTGAAAACAGGGCCTCATTTCCAGGAAAGGATACATTTCTTCAAGGTCTATCTATAAGTTTAGCCAGTAGATGTCTCTCTTACACCCGTGCAGTGATTACATCAGCTTGTTTTACACACATGCACCTATACACCATCAGGTCTTATTGTACCATGCATACTTCCGTCAAGCAATATAAAAATATACATAGTCTAGGCCTTGTTCTTGAAAGAAAATAAAATTACAAGAGTCAATTTAATGGAGATGGGTTGTAATATTAAACCTTTTTCAAAATGATCAATTCCTAGCAACAAGAAATGGGTAAGGGAGGGGGGAAAAAAACCTTAGTGTCCATTTTTGTATATCAGTGCAGTATACTCAGATAGGTTTGTATCTATTCTGTAATAGTAGGAGTTTTCTTGTACCTTGATTGCAGTATCCATGCAATTACTAAATCTGAAAAAAACTATTTTAGCTATTACTAAATCTGAAAAACTCCTGTGTCTGGCACAGCAGCTATTAACTGGTGACTGGGAAAACTGGAACTGGGCTCATACTTCAGAATATTCTCCATGTAGTGTCATCACTTATATTTTCATCAAGTGGGCTTGCAACTCTTTAAAATCTGATTTTTGTGAGATGACTAATTAACACATTAAATAGCAGGAAAACACACTAAAACAGCAAAATAAGTGATGTTTACAGGGAACAACATTTAAATTAATAAACATGACTGCACCACAATTATGCAGCTTGAATTTTTAGATGTTAATGCATTGCTTGCAAACAAAGTCCACACTGACTAAGGTCTGCAGGGATTACAAGGTGAATGACTTAAAATTACAAATAGAGTTCCAGATCCTGAAGCATGTTATGTAGAAAGGCACCCAGACAGAATCCTAATGACTCCATTTAAAGCTTCGCTTCTGATACACAAATCACATTGCAGGGTCAAGGCAGCAGGGGCTAGAATCTAGGACCCTCCCCCCCTGTATTTTGCTATAGAGACAAACTCATACTTGCTTGCTGTCCTTCAAGCCCCAAGAATCCTGTACGCTTGGCTGCCCATCACTCAACTTCAAAGGTAGAGATGAGGCTGTAGCCTTGTGGTGAGTGCACTCTCTTGTGAAGTGGATGATGTGAGTGTGAGATCCACTAAGCCAAGGAAGTCCTAGGAGCCATGTTTCCTACACCCCAGGTTGGGTTCTCTATTGGACAAAAGATGGGCAGGAGTACCATCACCAGCTGTGGTTTGTTGTTTGTTTGTTTGTTTTTTTAATTGAATTACACACTTGCTTAGACAGACAAGGTTCCTTGGGTGAATTTGGTATCTTTTATTAGACCAACCCAAATAGTTGGAGAATAGTTATTGTGGGGGCCGAGAAACGCTGGCAGAATGGGGCCGCTGTTGGAGTTTGGAATTAGAGCACTAGACTCACAGGTTGTTGGAAGCAAAAAAAAACTTTACTTACAGTCCATAGGCTGTAGGCATGTTCCTTGAAGTTACAAAACTCAAACAGGAACTCAGGCACACAAGCTCACACTCATGCAGGGTATGGGGCGTCGGATGAATCTGGCAGGGAGTCGTTGTCCGTTGATCAGGCCTCCTTTGTGGCTTGGAAACACACGTGGATCTTTCCTCATGTGTGTCCCAGCTCTCCTCTGGTTTGGGCAGGCATTGCCCAAGCCTCTTATTCGGTCCTCTGGCCAATCGCCGACCAACACATGCATAATTTAACGTGAACCAATCGCAAGCATGCACTCGCTGGTGCAGCTGCAAGGTTTTGGCGGGCTCTGACTGTGCACCGAAACTTTTCCCACACTACAGGGGTAACTCCCTGCTCCCACGCTCATAATGTGCTCAAGCTGTGCCGAGGCATCTCTTCACCATTATGCACAGACAGTTATTAAGCAAGCTTTTGGGTTCAAAAACCCTATGTCAGGCTCAGGAAGCCTCAGCAGGTGGTGTGTGCACTTCCTGGACCAACACGGCTACAATCCAAACAATTGCTTAGAGTTGTTAGACCTGCTAGTCCCCATACCTGGAGCCTTAGGCAGATTTTAGGCACCTCCCAACACAGTATATCTTTGGCATGAGATAGATGCTTATGTGATTATTCTGGATAGTTTCTGAATATATACAGACTCTTCAGGTCAGATGCCTAGGAATCATTCTAGTTTAAAATGAAGGTGTTAGATGACACTTGTATGGCTTTATGTACATACAAGAATGATGTTCATCTTATCCTGTGACTTAGCCATGTGTTTTGATGTCCCATTTAGATGCCTGCAAAGTCGATTCAGATTTGACCCTTAAGTCGCTTAGACATTTTGCATTTTTATCCTAAATTAATTATTGTAGTAAAATAGCTGAATTATTGTAATATTCCAAGCATTCAGGACATTTCAGTAAAATATGTCAGCCTTCCTGACAAAATGGACATCCTTTTCCTTCTTTGCAGGGATTAAAGCCACGGTGATGCAGCTTCACTGACAGCAAAATTAAATAAAAAACCAAAAGAAATATGTGACATACAGGGTCAATGCTGCTGATCTAGAAGAGAAGGAAAAGTATTTTCTTTTGTGCTTTTTCATTACATAAGGCAGGGTTTCTTTTTTTTTTTTTTAATTTTGGTCCTGGCTCTTCTTTCAGTTCCTTCCAGTCCAAATCTCTTGACTGGGTTAAATACATGATCCAAACAACAGGTTATTTATCATGATGTTTGGTGATGGATGCTGTAGTGATTGCCTCCTATTCTTTTTTGACTGTAAAACTAAATTAGAGTCTACACCGTGCAAATGTACACAATGCACATTGTGATGGCAGCTGGTGGACTGCTGCTATAGCCAGTTCTAAGTCTTTTTCTAGTCACAACTTCTGTTTCTTGTCTTCTATACTTAGCTTTTCCCCCGACTTCCAAATCACCGCCCCAAAGAAAAAGTTAAAAAAAAAAAATACTAGGCAATAGCACCAGCTGGTCCTATTTATCTGTAAACAGATATTCATCCTGTCTGCTTATAGTCCTGTCCTCTAAAGCTACATCCATGCATAAAAATCTACAACTTCCTTCACAAAATACAGGTTAAAAATTTTAGAAAATGGACTCTTGTGATTCTTCTATAAATCAAAAAATCTCACCAAGAACAAATATAACCACTTACAGTAAATATACACAAGCAGGACTTATGTTTTATATCTCTCCACAAAATTCTGTGTTGGAGGAGCATGTGAATAATTATCTATTTACCACTCAAAAAGGTTAAAAAATTAGAAATCCTTTCATACTACCTTTCTTGATACCAGCAGTACTATTGTTATGCACATTCTGGCACAGAAAGAACCTAAAGGTAGTAGTGCTATGAAATTTATAAAAGAAATAGAATCTACTCTCATATCCTTCCTTCCTACCCCCTGGATTTGCCAGGGGGCCTCACCTGGTATCATGAGGGCTTCAAGGTCCTGGGCATGTTCCTGGGGCCACTGACCTTCATGGTGTACAACTGGGATGGCCTTGAGGAAGTAGTGGAGGTATACCTACAATGGTGGCATTAGCACCTACCCAGCCTCTCATACTGTGGACGTGTCATCATCGCAAACAACCTGGTGGTGGCAACCCTGTGGAGGTGGTGAACTGTACTCAACCCACCACAGGCCCTACTTGAGAGGCTCCAGAACCTCCCGGTAGATTTTTTTTCTGGGATGAGCACCACTGGCTCCCACGAACTATCCTGAAGGATGGTTCACTTGGGTGGAAAAGGTGCACCAGTTTTTTTTCCATTTATACCATCTAAAACTTAGAGTTTGTCAAGAACACTTTGTTTCATATTAAGGAAGGGTTTGGGTTTTTTTTAATTTCCTTAAAAGGAGATTATAGTGGGAGAGCATGTGAACAGTGTGACTCACTTTGCAACAGGTTCCTCTGTTTTGAACCACCTAGGCTGTGTGTAGACAAAACAAGAGGGGTGTGTGCATGGCACTTTAAAGTGGGCTAAATGTTTTTGCACTGCTTTAAAGGTGCTGATGTTTGCATGCCTTGATGGCATATTGCGCATTAATTCCAGCTGCTGTAGCAAATTTGGTGGCATAATGCTCCTTAAATCACTTGAGGTACAGCAAACTAAAATTCCTTCAAGTTTTAGTTTGCTACCCTTACAGCCATGGAGTGAAGCACCAGGCTCTGTGCAGCTCCACAGCTCTGCAGGAAGCTCTCCAGAGAGCCTGGAAGCACCCCAGGAAAGCAGGCTCTGCCCAAGAAAAGTGGTGAGCCTGATCTTTCTTTCTTTCTCCTCCCCACAGAGCCTGCCTGCCTGCATGAGAGCCTGGTGCTTCTCTCCATGGCTGCAGTGCTACCTGGGACCACCAAAGCCAGGTACCAGCAGGCAGGTGCCACCTGGGAAGAAGCGGGGCTTGACTGCTGCAGAGGGAAGTACCAGCCCCTCCTGCAGCCAGGGACTGCTCCACCAGCCTCTCCTACTGTGGACATAAGCTTACCACAAACAACCTGATGGTGGTGAGCTTGTGGCACCAGTGGGCCATACTCAACTTTCCACAGGACCTAGTCGATAAGCTCCACCGCCTCCTGGTAGATTTTTTTTTTTTTCCTGGGATGGGCACCACTGGCTCCCACAAACTATCCTTTACCTATCTGTCACTGGGGGGGGGCAGACTGGTTGGCCTTGCAAGCAAGGCAGCTGCCTTCTACCTGCAAGCCTTTCAGTGACTCATCTATGGCATGGAGCACCTACCCAGGCAACAACTAGTGTTCTGGTTCCTGCAGAGGATGGGGGCCCTTGGCTTTGACTGGGAGCTCTTCCTGATGGACCCCATGCTTCTGAACTGGGCAGTGCTTCTGACTTTCCATTGCAGCATGGTACAAGCCTGCAGGCCACCTTCCACTCCATCTCCAGCCCCAGGTCTGGCACCTGCAGTTCCCGCAGCTGCTTAGAAAGCCCCTGGTGCACAACCCAGCCCTGAGGCACCCTGTGCTGAGGCAGCCATGAGGCTGACAGAGGCTAGACATCATCCAGGTGCGTGTCCTCCACCTGAGCCATCTCCTTGACCCCACTCCATTGGCCTGGCTCTTGCCTGAGGCCCTGACCACCCATCTAGGCATGTGCTTTGCCCACAGCATGGACCATCTCCTGCATGACATCCAGGCTGCCCTCCACCGGAGGCAGCAGCCACCCTGGATGACCATCTCCAGGCATGCCAGGTCCCCTGTGCCACAGATGCCCCTAGCAAGGCTTTTTCCACATTGCCAGTCACCCTGGTCATGGCCAGTGAGCTGGCCACTGGGCCTGGCACCCTGCTGATGCTCCCTGTGCCTCCTGACAGTGACATAGGTTGTCTCTCTGCTTTTCTGGCATGTAGAAGCCTATATGCCTGGCTGGTTCGTATGTGACATGCCCAGGTGCTGGTGAGCTGCCCTGATTCACCATGGCAATGATGCCTGGGGCTGCCAGATTCCCCACCAGCCTACCTGGTTTGGTGCACATTGCATAAGTTGCCAACTGCCAAGAGGACTGGTGACCTGCAGTGGCGGTTGTGTATGGCATCCTGGCCACTGGCATGTTTGCATCCCACTTTGACCAAGCACCTCAACAGCCAGTCCCTTCTGCCCCAGAGGCATTGAGGAGAACCTCTTTCACAATTTCCTCAACTATCCCTGCCTGCAGCTGTCTTTTGTCACCTGTGAGCTGCTGCTGTGGGTGCTGGCCAACTTTCTACTGGGTCAGGCCAAGATGGCCATCTGCAAGAGCCACCACAACTGTCTCAGACAATGCCCTGTGGCTTTTTAGTCTCCTGGTGCAGGGGTGCATCTCACTGGAGTTTGGTTGGCTGTGGTTGGGGGGTGGGGGGTGCCCAACTTTGAGGCATGCTAGGCCCTTGAGGGAGTGCTGTGCCACGTGGAGGATGGCCATCTTCAGTATACACCTGAAGTCATGACTGGCCTGTGCAACTAGGCAGGCTCAGTGTTGGACTGTGACTCCCAGCTCGTGCCATGCCCTGGGCCCTCACCAGGCTGCTTTTTGCTTTTCTCTTTATGTTGAAGGTGTTTCACATGTAATTTTGGGATAGAGCTGGGTAGGAATCATTTGTTTATAGAGGGCTTTGGTCTATATGACTGTGTGGCCGGTGTCCCGACTGCATAACAACATGTTAGGCACAACGTGTAATATAGTGAAAGTGTCTGTCACAGTGTGATGTTATGGACGTAATGGCACTCTTGGTTTGATGGTAATTTGTTTGTCTTTGTATATCGGACCTGGGCCTCAGAGGGACCAACCTTTTGTACCCCGAACCCCTGAGTAAAGTAGATAAAAGTCAAAGTCCTTCCTTCCTTTTGGTTTGTTTGTTTTGGAGAGTTTTTTGGGGGTTTTGTTTATATTTTCTAGTTGACTCATTTTGGTTTTATTGTAATTCAACATTTTAAAACTCAGGTGTCTACAGTAAAGGCACCGTAAAGTAACCGTAAGTAGAGTAGCTTGAGAATCTTTTGTGTACCTTAATTTAGGTGCTTTATGTCTAGGTTTTTGGGAGTTCTGTGTCTTAATTTGTTCTTCCTAATAAGATGAGTGCACTTGAGCTGATGAACAGGCTTCTTGTCTTGGTTTGCAAGTACAAAGTAAATTTAGTTAAACCTCCTATTGGACAATACATGACATTTATGTATCCCAAATGTGGTTACCTATGAGATTAAGCCAAAGACACTCCGCAGATCATAGGTGGCTGATTGTGATTGAGTGAATGATTGATTTGCTGTTATAACTATTCAAATGTTCTGTCTTTCCAGCTACCATTTTCATACAGCATCTGCACTTCGTATCTTTTCCCTTCTCCCATATCTCAGTGAATTTGTCCCTTTATTCACTTTCCGCAATCCTGAACTCTGTTATACTGACCCTGTGACAGTTTTAAGCAGCCTTTTTACACCAGGATTAAAGGAGCAAGGGATCTTAAGTGTCCAGTTTTATTAGCTGGATACTTTTCTCGTAGTATTACAGAATCTACTTTTCCTATGTAGTTCAAAATTATGTCTGCCTCCTATTAGAACTGGGTTGAACTGTGGTTTGTGTGCCCCTTTTTAGTTTTGAATTACTTAACTTAATGCTTTGGTGACTGAATGAACAGAATATTTGAAACTTATCAAAGCTCTAGCGTTCCATCCGTATTCACTTCAGACCTATGTGAAACATTTGCTTGGCTTTGATATGAAACCTTACTTCAGCCTGAATTTATTCAAAAAGTTTGGCCGTGGATCTGGAATTGCAATTGAAACCAAATCCACAAGCAACAGATTTTGTGATTTATCTGATTTTGTAACAACAGATTTCTACAGTTCCAGTCCTTGATTTTTTTTTTTTTTCTTTCCCCTAAATGCAAAGCTAGCCCCTCCTTAAGGGCATGAGAGATGGTAGGGAAACAAGAAAACTCTTTGATCTTCAAATACCTGGACCCAGCACAAATGAAAGCTATATGGTTCACAGCATGCTCTACTGTACCTATTTCCTCACCCCACCGCAACACTGCAGGAAATTCTTGCACAAAATAGGACAGAACCAGCTCTGTCAGTTTTGCAATAGCTTTATTAAACAGAAGAAATTTTGTAACATTAGTCTCTATATGCCTTGATTTCATTTTGTACTACCTAAACAGGGCAAATCCAACTTGTTGAACTGAAGAATCTAGCTATCTAGTTTTCTAAACCTTTGCACATACCTCCATATTCCGCAACTTTTTATTGATTTAGTACCATGTCCCATTATGTGATGAATACCCCTGCACCCAACATAATTCGTGGAGTATCACATATTTTTTCACCATTGCACTTCAAGAAGGAGGATACTTAATAAAATTGGGTGCAAACTTGGGTCCAGATTTGGATCCAAATATTCCCAGTGTTAATAACTGTTTGGAGCCAGAATTTTGCTCAACTCTGTCTTCACTAGAGCCAGGCCTAGTAAGCAAAGTACTTGGGTGGCCTTGCCAGAAATATAACAAGTGCCATACTGATCTTTGAATCATCTGACTCTGTTTGCTTCACTAATTGCTACCAGCTATTGCGCTGATGGTTTTAATCTTCTGTCCTCTATCATTCCCCTGACCTTTTTCCTTGACTGGTGTTCGAGATCAGATTTCTTCATTGACTTTGGTCAGCACCAGGCTTTATAATGTTAATACTCCTTGTTTTCTTCCTAATCTTATGCCATGAACAAACTGCAGGAAAACTTTCTGGCTTTTTCTAGGGAAATACTTAGTGACTAACCTAAGAATGAATCATGCACCAACAAATTTACTGGTCTCATTTTGCTGGAATACTTTTCTCACTGATCTCTTTATGACAATCACAAATATTTGTCAAGGTAAAACATGAAATCAAATTAAATGCTTGGGAAAGATATAAAAAGAACAAGTTTGTCAGTTTAAAGCCCTGCAACTAAAATTATTCTGTAAGCTGTCTGCACCATGTTTAAAATTTAAAGAAAGAGAGCAAAACATTCAGAACATACAGATAGTAAAGAACAAAAACTATAAATGGAAGACAGCTGGAGACAGCAGTTCCAAAGCTATAATTTTCCTCAAATATATCTAAAACAGAGTAATCATTTCTCCTTCTTGACATTAACAAAGACTAACAGTGCTTCCCAGGAATGTTCTGAACTTCAGTGCACAAAATCTAGTTCTTAGTGACAATATAAGAAAGAAGAGCACATCAGGAACACAGCAGATAGTTACTTGGCACTTTTTCTTTGACAAGACTGGGAATAAACAAAAAGAATTTCTATCCTTGAATAAAAAAGGGTAAAATAGAGTTATTGCCTGATTAGTAACAAGAGTTATTACTTAGGAGATGTCACAGAGGCACAGTAGTTTCAGCAGTTAAAGGGATAAAAAAACTTACCATTTAGCTAGTATTTACTCTCACTATATATGTATTTGTATCAGTATAACTTCACTGAAGAGTTATTTCACTTGGTAGACTTAGCCTTGATTCATACCACTATAAACAGATTATAATTGTCCTACATGGATTTGAAAATCCTGCAGTATTCAGTGGGAATGAATGAAAATTAGGAGCAATGTAATCTGTGTTCCACTTTAGAGCAAACCATGCTGAAATTTCAAGATCGCCCAGTGCATTCACTGTGGTTCAGCATCATTAAAAAAAGTCATGGTAACTCAAGCCTAAGTCAAAGGCGTTAGCAGCAGCAGGAGGGATGTTGGCTGAATACTGAAGAGCAAATTCCATTCCCATAGATATGAAAATAGAAAGCAAACATGAGGCAAGAAGCTGAGGGGTATGCAGATGATATAAAGCAGTTCACTTAGCAGAACAGGAGACTATATATTTATCAGGATATTCTTTTGCCAGAGGCACAACATGTCAGGCTTTTGCTCTCTAGGTTATAATGTTAGGACAGTTTTATTATGCTGTGCAACTGTTTTTATTAAACAGTTGTACATGCAGCTATTGGTAGTACATATTCAAAAGAATAGACACAACCATCTCTATCTTTGGTCAATAATTATTCCAAAAATACAATTTTGGGTGAAAGAGAGGCAAAGATACCTAGAAACAGCAGTTCTTTATGTTAACCATTTTTTAAAAATGGTTTTGCTGCTATAACTTTAAACGTTAACTTGAAAGAGTCCTGTGATCACAGGGCATAGCCTTAGGGATAGCTCTGCAACCCCTGTCAGTAATGCAAAGCATCCCTAAATCCAGATTAACTCACCCTTTAAGGATTCCCTCTGTAGTAAGGGGATTCCTCTGGTAGTATAGTAACAGTCATACTCCTCTTCTGACTCACTCAAGGACAAGACACATGTGCCTACACACTGGTGATTCTCTTTGGAGATGGTAGGGAGGCTAAGTTAAAGTAGTTCACATTCAACTTTGATATACACTTAATACAGTCACAAAGCAATGATAAAGCCAATTTCCTCCATTTTTTCTCACCTGGCTTCAAGCACAGCTCAACCAAATTGAAGGAGATTGTCTTCAAAGTGCTTCAAAACAATAGCATTTAATGAACATATGTCCAAAGCCAACAAAACAACTTTTTGCTTTCACTTCTAAAGACAGTGATTTCTGCAAGCTGATGTCCACAAGCATATTGCAACAGAAAATCTTGTAAATACTGATGATATACAGGTAAATAAAAAATCTGTCGAATTAATTCAAACACTGATTTAATGGTCTACCAATAGCCAATCATATATGTGACTCTAGATTTACAATGGGGTAATTTTGTATGATCAGTCATCCATGTGTGTACATCTATTTCTTATTTGAGTGAAAATATGGTTTTACACACTCAGTGGTTCTTTTCAAATAGTATAGGTGCTATTTAGACAGCTATGTTTGAAACTTTTCTCCCAGATCTATTCTGTCTAGTTATTTTGCAGTAGAATCATTTTGCCACAGATAAAGGTGTGACAAAAGGTATATTTGGGTCTGTGACCGTTTTGATTTCAGTGATACACAATCCACATTTCACAAATTACTATCAATTCTAATTTTCTTGTAGTATCTAATCTCTTGGTTATGTGTCTATATAAATCCACTTATGAGGAAACTTAATTCCATTAGGTAGGAAGGCTTTTTTGGTATATTCTGAAATGTGTGGGGGGGAAAAATCATGAGAACTCAGTAGCAACGTATCCTTATGAAGCAAACCCATGCAGTTCAAACAAAGCAAAAATAACCATCAATGATCTCACTTCTTAGCTTATAAAGAAAAGCAGAGGCGATACAGACAAGAGTAAGTCTGACAGGAGTAGGAGGAGATTAACTCTAAAAGGGCTCTGTAGCAGTTTTTATCTTCTCAAAAATGACATGTTTGTTTAGGGGGTTTTTTTTTCCTTCATTTTTAAATTATCTGTCCTATAGACATTACTGTGTTTCACTCTGCTGCTTTTACAGGTAGCTTTTGTGGTTCTAGAAGACAATACCCTTATTGCAAATGTTGGGGGAAAGAGATTGCAAATTTTAAAAGACGTGGCTATTCTTTTGGTATTACATAATGGGTACAATCCTTGGCTCTTGTCCAGAAAGATCTTTGTCGCTTTTTCAGAAAAAAAAAAAAAACACACTTTTTTTTTTTCCTTGATGAGATCGCTATTTCAGCCTGTAACAAATGTTGACCTTTACTTTTCTTAGGAAAAATGAACTCATTAAAATCCTAAGGTGATGGAGTAGATCCAATTATGCTTATCTCCCGCTTCTCTTCCTCTTTCTTCCACCTGCCATCAGCTCTGCCTCTCTCTGTTCTCTCTGATCTCTTATCATCTCAGTTCTTAAATAAGAACACTTCTAGCTCCTGCTGGCTCCTGTACAAATCAGCATTGCCATCTTACCCAGCACTGCCAGTTCTATTATTTCCTCAAAATTAAGGTAATTTTGGCTGAGACCGGAGCCATGATTTGAGAAACTCCGATAATTTTAAAGCAATGCAAGAGAAAACCATGTTTAGTTGGATGCCTTCCACACTACCCAACTTCTCAGGAAAGAGCGCTTAATAAGGACTGCTTTTAGATCAAGAGAATTTTCCCTTTCCTTATAGGAACCAACAGGAGTTACTGGGTAAAGGTTGGACAATGGCTGACAGCATTTTTATAGGTTGGGTGAACACAAGGTAGCAAAAAAAAAACAAGCAGGCATTTTAAAGTGGTCCTACCCCCTTATTCTCTCTCCTTTCTGTGAAAAATCAAATTAACCTGCTTTCTGGTCCTACCCTTTACCTCTTCCATTTCTGCTATGCCAGGCCTGAGAAGAGAACGACAAATCTGGAGAACCCCTGGGCCACTCGCACAGCTTCTGCTGTGCTCAAGAGGGTTCAACTTTAGCTAGTCCCTCAGGCCTAAGAATGAGCCCATGGAGCCTAGGAATGAGCAGCTGGGATGGAAAAACAAGCTGATGAGTGGTTTGGAGAACAGAGAATCAGTTAATTTGACTGTTCGTATTTGGGGAAATGATAGAACCTCCATCTTATCAAGTAACTGAACCATTGCTTTACTCTGAACCTTTGGAAAAATTAATCATCATGCATATAAATACACACCCCAGAATAGGGAGGTAAATGCAAAAGGGAAAAAGGAGATATAAAATGCATTATTATCTTCAAGAAACATCATGAGTTGGGGTCAATCTGATAGTAGTTGAGCTCAGATTCATTAGTTTTGAATTTGGGGAGTTGACAACACTGTTTATGCTTCCAGCAGTATCTTAAGCCTGGAGTCGAGTCTCTGTTCTGGGAAATAGAGCATTAGAATCATAAAATCATAGAAAATTAGGGTTGGATTGGATCTTTGGAGGTCATCTAGTTTGACCCCCTGCTCAAAGCAGGATCGTCCCTAACTAGATCATCCCAGCCAAACCTCTGTCTACCCAGATGTTAAAAACCTCCAAGGATGGAAATTACATAACATCTCTGGGTAACCTGTTCCAGTGTTTTATTACCCTCCTAGTGATAATGTTTTTCCTAATACCTAGCCTTCCAGTAAGGGAGAACCCACGACCTCTCTAGGTAATCTATTTGGGTGCGTCTACACATGACACTGTCACCATAGCAATGTACTACAGCAACACAGCATCGCCACTCACAAACCATGATGCCACAGTCACATCACCATAGCTATGCGCTCTCTCCTTATGGTGCATTGCTGTGGCAATGTGGAAACTAAAAATAACCATGCACAACATGCAGAGCACAGTATGGGCTGTTATTGTGCCTGCATTTAGTACTTCCAAAAGGAAGTACTAAATGTCAGTGCAGTAACTAAGGCATCATAGAGATATGTGTAGATGTGCCCTTTGAGTGCTAACACCTTCATAGTTAACGTTTTCTAATGTAAGCCCATTACATCTTGTCCTATCCCAAGAGAACTGCTTCCATCTTTGTACTGATATCCCCTTTATAAGCCCCTTTTTGTATTTCAAAAACTATTATCAAATTTCCTTACAATTTTCTTGTCTCTAAACTAAAGAATCCCAGTTCTTCCAACCTTTCCTTAACTTATAGTCTCAACATTTGTATTGGTCTTCTCTGGACTCTTCTATCCTCATACCATTAAAATATTTTCCTTCATCACTTCAGCATGTATCATAGTATCTAGGGTCAGAAGGGGCCTAGAGCAGGCCATCTAGTCTGACCCCCCGCCAATGGCAGGAACGAGTGCCGGGGTCACAGGACCCCAGC
>JAGPOW010000290.1:35644184-35659138 GCA_030014935.1 Caiman crocodilus | reverse complement strand
CATCTTTTTAATGAGGATGGGGTGAGAGACCGTGTCAAATGCCTTCCTGAAGTCTAAAAAGACTATGTCGACAGGGACGCCCGCATCCATGGATTTGGTAATCAGCATGGATTGTATTGGAAAGATAAAACATCTTACTTTTTTTTTTTTCTCCATGTACACCCTATCTCCAGGTAATGCTACTGGTGAGACAACTTTTGGTGGGAGATGTGCAGGCATCATGTGTAAAATGGATTTGTAGTCCCAGGAAGGGTAGAAAACTAATGGTATCTGAAATCTGTGCAGAAGCACACACCCTCTTCACGAAGCTTTGTGGTGTTTTGTGGCTAGACTGTTTCGCTTTTCCACTTTTCCACTGTGGATTCTATTTGCACTCATTTTCTAACTATACTCAGAAAGTGATATTAGAGCAGAATAGAATTACCCATATATAACAGGACTATCAAATGTTTGGCACTGGAGAAGAAGGGCCTTCCCACCTGTACCTCAATAGTCTAGTGATAGAGACACTTACTCAAAAGGTGAACTTACACTTGCAATTAGCACATAGCAATAAACTCCAGTACAGTTCATGCCAGAGTTTATTGTTCCCAGGTGTACCCAGGACCACAGAATACTGAGCCAGGTTTGAGCAGCCCCAACTGAAAGGAGGCCTGGGGAGTCAGCCTGCCATCCCAGGCTGCTCCGTTCTGGCTTAACATGCTACACAGGAGCTGGCTGGGCACAAGGGTGCTACAGTTCAGGGCTACCCAGCAGGCAGCCCTGCATTGTAGCAACCTTATGTTGCGGCCAACCCTGGTCACCATCTTCACATGCATCTTTCTACACTAAATAACTGCACCACAGTATAGTATTTGTCCCAGAAAGTACTATCCTAAAGCAGTTACTGCACTTTAATAGGGGCAAAAGTGGGTCATTGTATATGAAAGGGAACAAGCTCAGGAAAATATGGAAAACCATGGATTTTCTTTTTTAAAGGAGAAAAATGTGGGAAACATGGGTTTCCTCTTGCACAGGCTTCTTAGGACTGGGGTAAGTGGGAGGAAGGTGATCAGCAGGGGGCACCTCATGCATGTACACATGCCCGCATACATGTGGCAGCCAGACAGCATAGAGAGCAGCTCTCATAGGTCCCTATAGGTAAATCTATGGTGTGGGGGACATAGGTGATGCTACATGTCAGGGGGGCACATGCCCCCCAAGTTTTGTGTGCCCACAGCAGACATGGGTCTGCATCCTGACAGGACTGACACAAGCAGGAGCTGCCTCTGCAGCCCAGTGGGCAGAACCCAGCACAGGAGGGCAGAGAAGGGCAGTAAGACTACATGAGGAGTAAAGGATGGGAGGGGCTCGTTTCCCTCGCCTCCTCCCATCACCACCACACCCCTTATGCCATGGCTTTACCCCAGAGGAGAGGTGGACTAGCAGGTAGTATGGGTGGCCTGAGGGAAGTGGCCAGGCTATGGTGGTGGGGTAGAGCTATAGCCCAGTGCACAAGCAGCTGTTAGTGGGATGAGTTGAGGGCAGTGTATTCTCCCCCCCACCTCCCATCTGGTACTCCTTGTGCTCCTGGTGGTGTGGCAGACACGGGTATCCTGGAGGTGGCAGCAACAAGAAGTCTTGATGCCCTGCTCTGGGTCCTGACTGCTGGCCCATAGAGGTGCCTCTGCTCATACCAGTAGGGCCAGGCTGTAGCCCCATGCCTGCTGTGGGTTCAAACCCTTCCCCTGCCCCATTCTCTCACCCCCTGCCTCCCACATTAAGGGGCTGTGGGCTGGACTGAGAGGTACCATCGGGGCTAAAAGGGTTGGGGGCTGTGGGTTGGGACTGCAGGGCACTGGTATGCTCAGGGGGCTGTGAGTCAGGAATGAGGGGAACTGGCAGTTTGCATTGTGCAAATTTTACAATGATGACTGTCACTTGGGAGTAATGGAAGGCCACATGTTGATATTGATGTTTTCCTACTGATGTTGATTACTGTCTTTAAAATTAAGACTGTTGAGCTGCTTTAACTTGTAGCATGTAATAAGTAGTTTGGGGCTGAAATACCTAAGTGTTTTCTACTTAAATTGTTTTCTGAGTCAGGAATGGCCATTGATGTTTACAAATGGGTCCTGGTACAAAAACAGTTGAGAATCATGGCTGTAGCCCTTATCTTAAGGTTGGCTCAGTGTCAATCAGGACAGGAAGATGTATGAGACCCAGAGAAGAGCAAACCAGAACAGGGATGGTTGTGAGATGGGTGCTACCCTGGAGGGCCAGGGGCCAGGATCCTGGCCCTTCCTTTCCTGAGCAGAAGCTAGCTCAGTGAGACACCTTTCTGTAGCTTCATACACTATCTCTAATATAATCAGGGGTCAGTACATGTGCTGAATCATGTGCCAGGTGAAAAAGGCAAAGTTCCTTGCAAAGAGAACCCAAAGACCATTTAAATTAATGTTGGGGTTTCAGTCTCAGTGGTGATGAGAAGCTGGCAACTTCAGAACAGACTTTACAAGTATGTTGACTTGAAAAGAAGTTATTGGGATGCTTGCCAAGAAGCTTTGGAGGACAGGGACCATCTCTGCCTCATGAGTAGCAGAATGAAAATCTCAGCAACTTATGTGCCCAGATGGTGCAGTTCTGGGGTGGAAAACATAAATGCAATATGAGGCACAGCCATGAAGAAAAGAATGCTTGATGAAGTGTGTGAATTCTGTAGAACAACTAAAAGGGTTAATGGGAAACTTAGTACCATATTTCATAGACATTTGGGCTAGAAGGGAACCCAGAGAATCATTGAGTCCAGCCCCCTGCCCCAGGGGGAGGAAGTCAGCAGGGATCATAGGATCCCAGCAAGATAAGCATCCAAGTGTCTTGAAGGTGTTCAAAGTGGGTGCTTGAATCTCATCCGGTGGCAGTCTATTCCAAACCTTGGGGGCTTGGACAGTAAAGAAGTTTTTCCTTATGTCCAGCCTGAATTGGTCATGGCAGAGTTTCTGACCATTTAATTTTTGTCATCCCTTGGGGTGCTCTGGTGAACAGATGTTCCCCCAGATCATGATGAGCACCCCTGATAAATTTATAGGTGACCACCAGATCACTCCTGAGCCTGTTTTTCTGTAGGCTGAAGAGTCCCATGGTTCTCAGCCTCACATTGTAAGGTCTGTTTTCCTGACCTCTGATCATGTGCATGGCTTTACTCTGCACTCAAGCTTCTCCACATCCTTTTTGAATTGCAGAGTCCAAAACTGGATGCAGTATTCCAGCTGCGGCCTCACCAAGACTGAGTACAATGGGAGAATGATGTCCCAGGATTTACTTGAGAGGCATCTATGGATGCAAGCCAGTATTTTGCTCACTTTACTAGCCACAGCATCACACTGAAGGCTCATGTTCATCTTATAGTTAGTCATGACCCCCAAGTCCCTTCTGTCCATAGTGCTAACCAGCATAGTACTGCAGAGCCTATAAGGATGCTGCAGGTTTTTCCTCCCAGGTGGAGAACCTTGAATTTTTCAGTGTTGAACACCGTCAGGTTCTCGTCCACCCATTTCATGAGCCTGTCAAGATCTGCCTGGATCACCCTTCTGTCCTTAGGTGCAGATGCTTTACTCCAAAGTTTGGTGTCATCAGTGAATTTGGCCAGTCCACTTCTGACACCAATGTCCACATCATTGATGAAGATGTTAAACAGTATATGCGAAACGGGCCATATTCAATTCAGATTCAGCTTGAATCAGGGACAGTGATTCCATTTGTTGATTCAGAACTTGATCCTTGATTCAATTCAGCCATGTCCAGCTTTAAATGTTTTTTCTTCATACCTCAAAGTACCAGGTACAGCTCATGAATTCTGTGATGCTGGGAGAGATGGAGCATCCTACAAAAGTGCACCCCCCCCCCATGTGGTTGGTGATGAACCTGGAAGTAGACCAGAACTACTGGTCCACTTCTGGATCCACTGGGGGTCCCCCTACACCCCCTCTGCTCAGCAATCAATTGCAAGGGGACCCCAAGTGCCACCTGAGACCCAGGAGGCACCAGTTGCCGAGCTGGGGGAGAGTGGTGGGGGGGCCCTGCATGCTTCCTGGAAGACCTGGAAGTGGACCAGAAGTGCTTCTGGTCCACTTCCAGTTCTGCTGCCAAGCATGCTGGGGAGTGCCCCATGCTCTTGTGGGATGCTCGATCTGCCCCAGCATCACAGCATTGATGAGTCACCTGGTACCTTGAGATATGTAGAAAAAACTTTTAAAGCGGTGTTTATGTCTGAATCGCTGAATCTTCCCAAGTCTCTTCAAATTGATTCAGAGGGTTTTAATTCAATTCAGAGATTAAAGCATCTCCTGACTTGTTTCGGGTTTGGAGATTTGGCTGCCAAATCAGGTAGAATCCCCACTAATCAAATAGGGGACCAAAGCTTCATGCAGCCCTACTCACTAAGTAATGCTATAGTGTTCTGGAAAGATTTTAGAGTTGAAAATAAACTGTTGAAATCATAAGCATAAACAGGAACAAGGAACAAAAGAGTTAATACTTTTTTGCCTATATGTAGTTCTTCTCTTAAGAAAAAAAATGTACACCCACCAAATTGTCATTAAACATTTCAGGTGTGAGGGATGTGTCATGCTGGGCCAGAATCTCAGAAAGCAGAACTTACCTATTTTTAGTCATATTTTTTTCCAAATGAATCATTACCATTGGAGGATTGAAATGAACTGAGCTGAAAAGCAAAACACATCCAGAGCTTGTATTTAAATGTAAACAGGTTCTCTCCTTACATCCTCTATCATGTCTGGCAACTATGGATGAAGTGATTTGAATTTCAGTGCTGATCTTTTTAAATTCTGATCACTAAATAAACTACAGAGATGTGACACCAGTACATTCTCCTCCTACAGCATTTTCTTTAGCTGTTTTTCTTGTCCCTGGCTCAGTCTGTGGTACTTCTTCACACAAAAATCAGCCTTTGCACTGATGATGAAGAGATAATGGGCCCTCTGAGAAATAAGACACCCTAATAATGGTCTGCTATACAGAAGTAGTCCATTTTAATTTCATGGCAGTTGCATTATCCCACATGATTTCTCACAAGACCTTGCAGCAGGCTCACAATAATACCACTATTAACATACATCAGCACGGTTAATTTTAAAAGTGAAGTTCTTTAGACTACTGGATTTATTTTTTCAGGCTGCATAAATCTTGAACTTATAATGTGTGCCTTACTTTGTTCTCTTTTTGCTACAAAATCATGTTTACACATAAATACCCATAGCTTAAAGCTGGGCTAGGGGTAGGATAGAGAAATCAGACCAAATACATTGTATTTGGAAGAGCAATAGATGGCAAGAACATTCAAAAGACAGTCCATGAAAGAACATAATGCCATTGTTGGAGCGGTAGATTGGTATAAACTCAAAAACAGGACTAGTATCTACAGTAAAACATAAAAAACACTTCCTGAGGGGTTTTTAGGTGTTCTTATATTTTACCCTTTTGAGAGCTTATGTGGCTAGAGAAGTATTCAGGTACTGTGCCAATGCATTTTCAATCATGCTACTGCACTTTCAAATGAGCCCAACTATCCATTTAGTAAACGAGTGTAGAAACTGCTAGTACGATTGTAAATAGAAATGTAGGTATGCAATTACAGATTTGTTTTTATTGGTATGTAGGGCATCCACTCTTAAAATGTGCCCTGTTGGCAATGGTTTATTCCCATCAACAATTAAATGCTTATGTAGTTTCTGATATGGCATGAAACTATTAAAGGGGGAGTGTGTGTACACTACTTTAATATATAGAATTATATCATTTTAAAATATGCTGGTATATGTTACTCTTTTTAGACCATTCTGAAGTAATAGATCCTTTGAAATTCAAAACAGCTCCTCACTTTGAATGCAACACGTCTCCCTACATACATTTTTAGGCCATAGGGAAATTGTAAATGTGCTGGCATATGACTTATGTGTCATCTACTGAACAACATAATAAACCTATTGAAGTGGCATGAGCAAAAAAGACATGAAGCCTGTTTCAAATTTACATATAAAATGCCAGAAGGTAAGTCAAGAGTTTGAGGACCTGTTTGATAAAGTTTCATCTTATTCCTCCTATACTGTTGGGATTGCCGGAAATATTTTAGTACTATTGGACTGATACCTGTGATAAACTACTAGACATAAGGGTCAATAACAGATGTCCTATAAACAATCTTAATAGTGCAAGTGTTCCAACAACTTCATAATATAGTTAATAGCCAATAGTATGATAAAAGAATCAGGCAAGGCATTTTCTAATTGGAGTATAGATAATAAGTAAAGAAGATTAGGCTTCTCATGGATGCCTAGCAAAAACCACTGGTTCAGTGTGTTGTATGTATAAGAGAACAAATCAGCTGACTATAGCTTTCAGTTATTGGTGTTATTCCTTTATTTCAAATGGTAGCACTCTAAGCTTTTAAATCTTAAGGTGCTTAATGGTACAAACTTTCTTAACCCAGAGGGTGAGGAGTTCTTTAAACTCCCTTGTGTGACTTTTCCATTTACTAAAACTGTCTACACTTATCATACATTTTATTGTCTCTTTGTCGCTTCCTGGTATTTTCAATACTTTCCTCTCCAGGACATTCTCAGAACACACAAGGCAAGTGAGAAAGATCAGAAAGCAATGGAAGTATTAAGAACTCTAATACCTCTGAAAGGTTTAGTCAGTATGGGATCTATTATCCTCTTCCATTGAGTCAATTTTTCCAGGTCCATTAAACTTCAGAATTCTCAAAAGATTAAAAGCCAAGACTCTTAAAGCAGGTTTCAGTTATGACCACAAATCCCCTTTTTCACTGAAGTTAAAAGATGGGGGATAAATTCATGGCTAATTCAAAAACATGTTTAGAATGACTGGTCCATTTATAGTTAATCTTTTTATTTGACAGTTGCATCAGACATGAAGGACAAATCACATTTTTTGTGTTAATAGGCAATCTTTCAGCTGTCCATATGTATCAGTTGCTCAGGTAACCCCTGGTCTCCAATCTTGAGTTTAGGAAGTTTTTTGGGGGTTTTTTTGTTTCTTGTTTGTTTTATTGAAACAGATGCAAACAAAATTCATTCAGAGTAAAAAGTATTAACCACATATGGGGAAATTAGTTTCGAAGAAGAGTCAATATTTTGACCCTTATCTTAGCTTCCTCATGACAAATCCTCCTCCATGCTATTTATTTCTTCTTTCAACTTGATTTTGTGTGCATTTTACAGGGACTTAACATCAGCCTGCCATATGAAACACTAGTGGCTTCAAATACAATAAGGCTTTTCTGAGTGACTTGGGACACTGATCTCTGTGAAACTGAAATTGTGCTTTCACACATGTGTATAACACAGCAGGTACCAAACAACTTGTACAGGAATCTCAGTGCGTATCCAGCACTTGTACATAAAATGTATTAAAAATGTTGAGGGGAGAAGGGAGGAATTCTGCATAAAAAATGCTTGTGAACCTTCCCTTCTCACCCCCGAAAGGTCTTTATCCAGTCTCCTCATTATAAACATTGTTTTTGTGCCATTATTCAAGAGGAAAAACAGAAAAGCTGAGTCTCCAAACCATCCTACATCCAAACAAGGCCCACAAATTTAGAACCCCAGTAGCTGTTTCCTTCCTTCCTCCCTCCGCTTCAGACACTTCAGACCAGGCTCACTTGGAGCTGCACGGGACGATCGGAGCATAAGACTCCCTGGCTTCCTATCTCTTTTCTTTTCTGACTCCCAGCTGTTTAAAGGTCTCCTGCTTCTGTTTATCGTCCTTTCTGATTCTTTTCTTGCATTTTCACTGTTTTTTCTTCTGTTTGTCCATTGTAAGTATTTCTTTCTTCTACAGAATTATTATGGAGGATTTCCATTGATTTAATCACAGCTAGCAGCAATACGGGCTGTCCTTTTGGCACCCGGCCCCGCAAGGGCCTCTATATGTGGGTGGTATGCACCCAGCATGTTCAGGTGCTGGCCGGCTGCCCTGACACCGCATGGTGGCAGTGCCTGATGCAGCCTGGGACCCCAGCATGGCACACGCTGTATAAGGCACCCACCACCAAGAAGACCAGCAACCTGCAGTGGCGGCTTGCGCACGGCATCCTGGCCACCGGCACCTTTGTTCACCACCTGGACCCGGCAGCCTCGAGCCAGGACAAGACGGCCACCCTGAAGAGCCGGCAAAACCGGCTCGCCGAGACCAGGACGGTCAATGCCCTGCAGCTGTTCCACCTGCTGGTGCAGGCCCGCCTCTCCCTCAAGTTTGAGCACGCAGTCCTGCGGTGGATGGTGCCAACCTTCAAGGAATGCTGGGCCCTCGAGGGGGAGCTCAGCCAAGTTGAGGTGGGGCGCCTGCTCCTCGCCCTGTAACACCCCCGGCTGCTCCAGCTGTGGCGATGCGTCCAGCGGGCCGAGGCCTCAGACTGTGCTTCACATGGGTTGACCACTGAGAACCCCCTGTGGGGGTCTCCTCTGGCAGAAATTTAAATATGTAAATAGTCTGTTGGCTCACTAGGGTGGTATCTACTCGAGAATGTATGGGCAGGTCTTGCAGGCCGTGAGCCCAGGACCATGTCTGTGAGGCCCAGGTGTTCAGGCCAGCCTGTAACTACCCTCTACTGATCCCGATGGGTCACCCCCCCTGGAATAAACGCCTCTTAAAAGTCAAAGTCTCCCTTTGATTCCTGCTGTTTTCCTCCTCCCCCCTTACCTTGGTCTCTGCCATCTCCTCTTGCCTTAGGGCTTGCCCTCAGCCCCTGCAGGGTTGCTCTGCCCCCGCTCAGGCTTATTTTGGGGCTGTTTCAGCCCCCTCCCACTCCCAGTCTCCGGTATCAGTCTGAGGCGCTTTTTTCCCCCCTCTCCCTTCTGTGGGAGAGTTAAACCTCTCCTGCCTGGGATGGCTGCCAGCAGCCAGGGCACTTGGCATGGAGATGTCTCTGTGGATCTTCCCCTCAGCCATAGCCTGCAGGTGCATTCCCCTCTCCACGTCAGGGTGGAGGACTGCACCAGAGCTCTGGTGGACCTGCTGGGATGCTGGAGCATCCGGTATGCCTCCCAGGTCAACTTTGTGCCCATCGTATACTACGTGGTGGCAGTGCCTGGCGTGGCCTGGGACCCCAGCATGGCGCACGCTGTATAAGGCACCCACCACCAAGAAGACCAGCGACCTGCAGTGGCGGCTTGTGCACGGCATCCTGGCCACTGGCACCTTTGTTCGCCACCTGGACCCAATGTCCCTCATGAGAGGGTGGGGTTGGGGGATCTGCCAAGACCCCCTCCATCCCTGCTCCATCCAAGGACGGAGATGGACATTTTCCACGCATTCCTCAACTGGAGATGGAGTGCCTGCCCTCTGAACGCTGTAAGCAGCCCTAGGAGCGGGATGACATCTGCCCCTCAAAGCAGATGGAGATCGATCTCCCAGAGGCAGTCCTCGACCCAGATATAGAGGGAGGCCTGCTAGGTAGCCTGGCCATTGAGGGCACTTTTACTGGTCTCACTGGGAAGTCCCCTCCCAGAGTATAGCCCCGCCAGTTTTCAGTTGGCAACATCCAGCTTCTTCTGGAGAAACACCCCTGGGTGGCCCCCAGCTATGGAGGCCTCCTCAACCTCTTAGACCAGACCAAGGGCCAGAGGAATGTGGCTGAGAGTATCCAGCAATGATGTCTGGAGCCCATACAGTTTGTCCATGCTACTAGTGATGCAGCGAGGCTCATGTGCCAGGACCCAGGCACGTGTCAACATGCCTTCCAGCTTGAGAACCTGGTGACCCTGGTGAGTGAGGTGTGGGGTCAAGGTGAGCCCATGGAATAGGGTACAGCAAAGATAGGCCTTTCCCTCTCTCTGTGGTTTTTGCCCGGATCTGTCATCTTCTCTCCCGCCTGTACCCTGCCTACCCTTCCTCTCTATTCTCTTGCTTATGGCGGTTACCACAATTGCGTTGCTAAATACCAATGGCTGCAGAGACCCGGTGAAGTGGACGGCTGTCCTGGAGGGCTTGTGGCAAAAGCAGCTGACGATTGCCTTCCTCCAGGAGATGCACAGTGATGTGCACGTTCAAGCCGACTGGCACACCACCTAGAGAGGTCTATTATTTCTGAGCCACAGCACCAACCTCAGTGTGTTGTTGCTGGATCCGTGCCCGGTATGCAAGAGCCATTATGAATACCAGGGGTGGAAGTTTTTGAAAGAAAAGAGTTTTATTGCCAGCAATAAAGGTGCAAGGTAACAAGCACACCAAACACTATTTCTAAGCATCGTTTATACAGAAACTTTCAAAGGTTAGTAAGCATACTGTTCAGTGATTGGTTACAGGTGAGCGATGCAAGGAGTCCTCTACGGAGCATGTCTCTATATCTGTGTTTTAACCATGTACTTAATTTCCATACATGTATGTTTCATTAGCATACTTTTTTTCCACCTAGGGGTGTGTTTTTTAGCATTATAATGAACCCTTTCACCTATTTTCCTGTGTGTTTTGTTATTCTCCTTCGAGGCCCCTTGCCTGGTACAGCTATCTCCTCCTTGTTGTTGCAGATGGGTTTTCTGTACATAACAGTCTCATAGTCTCCTCTTTTTATCATGTCTTGGGAAGTGCAGGAGTGGTGACCCTCCTCTCTCCACAGCTGCGGTAAGACTCGGCAGTGGCACGAGAGGTCATCCCATGCCAGCTGCTGATTGTCCATGTTACCCTGGCAAACCGAATCTTGCCCCTCATCAACATGTATGCACCCACCAACAAGAGAGAGAGGGTAGCCTTCCTAGAGACCCTGGGTGACCTCCTGCCTGATGCCAGTGAGAACGATGACCCGCTCCTTGTGGGCAGGGATTTCAACTGCACCGCCAATGCACTGCTAGACCGGACAGGTCCAGAGCCACACCTGCCTTCGGCCTGCAAACTGTGGACCATGCTGGAGGAGGCAGATCTCGTCAACGCCTGGTGGGTCCTCCATGCTGATGTGCGCCAATACACCTAGGCAAAGATGAGTGCCAGTGGGATTGCCATGGCCCACCTCAACCACTTCTACATCACCCAGCACCATCTGCCGTTACTGCGTGGCAGCCACATCATCCCATTGGGCCTCTCAGACCACGCTCTGATCTGCTGTGAACTGAGCCTGCCTGGCAGGGCATGCACATGGGCTACTTGCTGGTGCCTGAACATCAGCCTGCTGCAGGACACTCATTTCAGAGACTGATTCACCCACCTCTGAAGGAGCTGGGAGGCTGCACAAGCAGATTACTCCTCCTGGTGGCTGTGGTGGGACATGGAGAAGATCCAGATACGGACGTTCTGCCAGCAGTATTGCCAGCTGGTGGCAAAAGAGATCCGTCACCGCACGTAGGAGGTGAAGGAGGACATGGCAGAGCTTGAGGCAGCCGTGCTCCATGCAGACAATGATGTAGCACTCCTCAAGAGCCTCTGGTCCCACAAGAAATGCCTGCAGGACCTGGCAGAAGGTGTGGCCTGCAGCACGTGGGTATGTGGCCACTGCCAGGAGCTGGCGGAGGCCGACACCCCGACCGGCTGCTTCTTCGGCCTGGAGAGGTGGTGGGCTGCAGCAAAGACACTGAACCATCTCAAGACCCCGGAGGCACAGCTGCTCACGGACCCAGGTGAACTGAGGGGGTATACCGTCGCCTTGTTTTGGGACTTGTTTGCGGCTGAGCACATTTGTCCACAGGCCACTCAGCAGCTGCATATGGACCTGCCATGCCTCGGCACTTCACAGGTTGAGGACCTAGAGCATGAACTCTCCCTGGCACAGCTCAAGGCTGCTGTGGGGGAGCTTGCCTCAGGCAAGGCCCCGGGCCTTGATGGACTTCCCATGGAATTTTACAAAGCGTTCTGGCCCCTCCTTGGGCCCAGCCTCCTCCATGTCTTCCAAGAGAGCCTTGCCGACAGGACCATGCCAACCAGCTGCCACCAGGCAGCGTTCACCTTGCTGCCCAAGAAGGGGGACCCTGTGGCACCACTGCACGGTGCTGGGCCCTCCACCGCTGTGAAGACTGAAGAGACTCCTGGTGGACTGCCTGTGGGACAGACGTCACTAGGTCCTGCAAGCTGCCCTCTACCTGCCTACTGGTGAAGGTGGCCAGGGCCTGATCGACCTGACCAGCAGGATGGACACCTACTGGCTACAAGCCCTCCAGCAGCTCTTGTTTGCTGAGGGCCACCTCCTGTGGCGGCAGCTGGTGTGCCGATTCCTGCAGCGAGTGTGGGGCCTCGGCTTTGACCGGAAGTTGTTTCTGCTGGACCTCACCTTCCTGAATGGGGCGGTCCTTCCCCTGTTCTACCACAGCATGGTGTGGGCCTGGCAGGCTGCTTTCCATCTCTGTCCCTAGGCCAGGCACCCGTGGTTCCCGCAACTACTTTGGGAACCCCTGGTCTACAATCCTGGCCCTGCAGCATGTGCTGCCAAGCCTGGCCTCCGCCAGCCTCATGACTGCTCTCATCAAGGTGCACACCACCTGCCTGGGGCACCTCCTGGACCCTGCTCAGTCTGCCTGGCTGTCACCTGAAGCCCTGGCTGCCTGGCTGGCACTGCACTCTGTCTGCACTGTAGGCTGGCTTCTGCAGGCCATTAGGGCCACCCTCCCGATGGAAGCAGCAACTGCCCTGGAAGGCTATCTCCAGGTTCATCAGACCCTCCCCCCCACGGACACTGCAGATGACACCTTCCTACCACTGCCAGTCATCCCAGCAGTGCCCAGCGAGCTGGCTGAGTGGCCCAACATGCTGCTTAGGCTCCCTGTGCCCCCCAGTAGCAGTACGGGCTGCCCTTTTGGCACCTTGCCCCACAAGGGCCTCTATGTGTGGGTGGTGTGCCCCCAGCATGCTCAGGTGCTGGCCAGCCGCCCTGACACCATGTGGCAGTGGCTTCTGGCATGGCCTGGGAACCCAGCAAACCCAGCATGGCACAGTCTGTACAAGGCGCCCACCGCCAAGAAGACCGGCAACCTCCAATAGCGACTGGTGCATGGTATCCTGTCCGCTGGCACCTTTGTGCGCCACCTGGACCTGGTGGCCTCAGCAGCCCCCCGCTTCTGCCCAGGGGTTCTGGACAAGGACATTTTCCATGCTTTGCTCGACTGCCCCTGGCTGCAGCCACTCTTTGCCACCCTCAGAGCATTGCTTCGGACACTGGGCTGAGACTTCTTGGAGGACATTTACATCTACTTCTTCCCATACTGGGTGGCCAAGCGGGCCACAGTCAGCCTGGCCAACTTCCTGTTGGGCCAGGCCAAGATGGCCACCTTGAAGAGCCAACAAAACCGGCTCACCGGGACCGGGATGGTCGATGCCCTGCAGATCTTCCACCTGCTGGTACGAGCCTGCCTCTCACTTGAGTTTGAGCACGCAGTCCTCCGGCAGATGCTGCCCACCTTTGAGGAATACTGGGTCCTCAAGGGGCCACTGTGCTGAGTCAAGGTGGGACGCCAGCTCCTTGCCCTGTGACACCACCAGCTGTTCAAGGTGCAGAGATGTGTCCAACAGGCCAAGACCTCAGACTTTGTTTATTTGGGCTGACCCGAGGCCCCCATGGGTGTCCCTGCTGACAGAACTGTAAATATGTAAATATTCCTTCTGTTCTTTGTGGGTTTTTTGGTTTTTTGCCAAGAGTGTATGGGCAGGCCTTGCAGGCCATGAACCTAGGCCTTGTCCATGAGGCCCAGATCTTTGGGTCAACCTGTACATAATCTCTACTTGCCCCAATTTGTCACTCTCCCTGGAATAAATGCCTCTTAAAAGTCTTTCTTTCTTTTTTTCTTTTCTTCTTGTGTGTTGTGAGGAGTTATCTTTTTCTATATCTTGCCTTTTCAGGGGTGCTCTGAATCTCCTCCCCTTTTCTTTTTTTCTGTTTCTGCTTTATTCCTAATCTCCATAAGCCCCTCCCTGATTCTTTTATTTTTCCCTTCCCCTCCTCCCCCCTCCCCCCCCAGACACTTACATTTTTATTTTTTTCTTCTTTGGCCACATTCCCAGACACTTATCTTTGTAGTTAATATACACACCTTTTTCTTCATTCCCTTAACTTTGGCTTTTGAAATTAACCCTGTCCTAGCATACCTGGTTGTTCCTATTCCCAGAAGCTGGCATGGGGATGTCCCATGACCTCCCCCTTATCCATAACTTGAGGGTTCACACCCCTCCCTATGTCAGGGTTGAGGTCTGTGTAGGAGTCTTAGCTGGTCTCCTGGGACAGTGTAACATACATTACACAGGTTGTGTTAACATGTTCCCAGTGATTTACCTAAGCGCTTCCACCCTGGTCAACAGGGTGTGCACAGAGGGCCTGGACATTGTGGGCATACACTATCTTGTTACACCCCTAGACACCAAAACAGTGAGGGTGGTGATTTCCAACATACCCCCACATGTGAGCGACTGGGAGCTGGCCAAAGATCTCAAGCTCTATGGGGTTTCTATGAGTTCCTTTCACTGACTGATGATTGGAAGCAAAGACCTGAATCTGAAGCATGTCCTGTCTTTTTTGAAGGCAGGTTTTTATGCTCCTGAGGAAGGGTCCATGGTCTCTGCCTTGCTCCTTGAACCTCACATTTGATGGGCAGAGGTTTGTGATTTATTTTTCCTTGAGGGAGACCACGTGTTTCCAGTGTGGTAGCTCTCCCCACCTAGCAGCCTAGTACCCAGGAGGGAAAGCAGCTGAAACATCAGTGACTGCAGTGGCACCAATGGAAGGCGTATCCACTTCTGGGACAGAGGCCCCACCCAGTGAGGCCAGGAGATCTAGCTGACCTCCTTTCACCTCTGTTCCATCTGAGGGGGTTAGGGTCTCTGGCATTGGAGCACCATCCAGTGGAGGGGCTGGGACAACTCCCAAAAGAGGGTCCCGGGTAATGTGGGGCCCCTGCGGGACACGATGGGCAACTTAGTCGTCGTGCCAGACGACAAATCTAACATATTTAATGATTTCTTTG
>JAGPOW010000290.1:35621637-35644084 GCA_030014935.1 Caiman crocodilus | reverse complement strand
CCTCTGGGTCTTGTATCAAGACACTTCCAGTCTACTCAAGGTGAATGGGGTGCTCTATACCCCATTCCCCACACTCAGAGGCATATGTCAGGCCTGCTCCCTGTTGGGCATGCTCCATGCCCTGGCCATTGAGCCAGTTCTGCATGCACTGTGGCACCACCTGAGTAGTGTGGCCTGGCCATCAGTCATGGACTTGTCCATTGCCCCTCTGCTCCAGCTATCAATACATGCAGACAAAGTGACCATCTTCCTTAACACTCAGGAAGACATGGAGGCCCTAACAGATTGCCAGCGAGCCTATGAACATGCCTCCTCAGTCTGTATCATCTGGGCCAAGAGTGATACCCTGCTGCTTGGTGAGTGGATAAGCACAACCTCCCCCAGATTTGCCAGGGGGGCTCACCTGGTGCTGCAAGGGCCTTAAGGTCCTGGGCATGTTCCTAGGGCCATCAACCTTCATGGTGCACAACTGGGATGGTCTTGAGGAAGGGGTAGAGGCCCACCTTACAATGGTGACATTGGCACTTACCCAGCCTTTCCCATTGTGGAAGTGTCTTTATCACAAACAACCTGGTGGCAGCAACCTTGTAGCACTGGTGCACCATACTCAATCCACCACAGGACCTACTTATAGATTCGTAGATTCATAGATGCTAGGGTTGGAAGGG
Organism: Caiman crocodilus; assembly: GCA_030014935.1. NCBI lineage: Eukaryota > Metazoa > Chordata > Crocodylia > Alligatoridae > Caiman > Caiman crocodilus. The sequence continues at coordinate 35,643,416 of JAGPOW010000290.1, read as the reverse complement.
ACTTCAATAGAGCATCGAGTCCGACCCCCTGCATAGGCAGGAAAGAGTGCTGGGTTCAGATGACCTTGGCAACCTCCTCTTGAAGACCCCCAGGGTAGGGGAGAGCACCACCTCCCTTGGGAGCCCATTCCAGACCTTGGCCACTCTAACGGTGAAGAAGTTCTTCCTAATGTCTAGTCTAAATCTTCTCTCTGCTAGTTTGTGGCCATTATAATGATTTTGACACCACAGATGCCATGAGCAAGGATTTTCCCGCACTGCTAGTCACCCCAGCTGTGGCCAGCGAGTTGGCCAGTGGAACCGGCACCCTGCTGATGCTCCCTGTGCCTCCTGACAGTGACACAGTTTGCCCCTTTGCTTTTCTGTCACATAGAAGCCTATATGCCTTGGTGGTTCACGTCTACCACGCCCAGGTGCTGGTGGGCTGCCTCGATACATGGTGGCAATGGTGCCTGGGGCTGCCAGATTCCCCACTGGCCCTTCCATCTGGCACACATTGTATAAGCCGCAAACCACCAAGAAGACTGGTGACCTGTAGTGGCGGTTGCTGCATGGTATCCTAGCCACTGGCACATTTGTGTCCCACTTTGACCCAACTGCCTCGATGGCCTGCCCCTTCTGCCCTGGCAGATATTGAGGAGATCCTCTTTCATGCCTTCCTCAACTGTCCTGCCTGCAGCTGCTCTTCATCATCCTTGAGCCACTCCTGCAAGTGCTGGGCAGCAGCCTCTTGGAGACCATCTACATGTTCTCCTTCCCATACCGGGTGGCTGAGAAAGACTCAGTCTGCCTGGCCAGCTTTTTACTGGATTAGGCCAAGATGACTGTTCTCAAGAACTGCCAAAAACAGCTTGCCAGGACTGGCTTAGATGATGCCCTTTGGCTTTTCTGCCTCCTGATGCAGCCATGCTTCTGGCTGGAGTTTGAGTACACTGTGCTCTGGCAGACTGCGCCCGCCTTTGAGACACGTTGGGCGCTTGAGGGAGCGCTGTGCCATGTGGAGGACAGCCATCTCAAACACATGCTTTGATGTCATGACCAGTCTGGGCAACCAGGCAGGCTCGGTGTTGGACTATGATTTCCAGCTCGTGCCGCACCCTGGTCCCTCACCAGGCTTCTTTTTTGCTTTCTTTTTACTGTGGGAAGTTGAAGGTGTTGTCATGTGTGTGATTGGATAGAGCAGGGTAGTAATTGTTTATTTATAGATACAACTGTGTGGCCAGCGTTCTGACTGCATAATGGTATGTAAGTCACGATGTGGAATGTGGTGAAGTTGTCTGTCACGGTGTGATGTAATGGATGCAATGATACGGTGTTTTTGGTTTGCTGATAATTTGTTTGTTTCTGCTTTGTAAGTGGCCAACCTTTTTATATCCCCGAACTCCTGAATAAAGTAGTTAAAAAGTTTTAAAAGTCTTTCCTTCCTTCTTTCCTAGTCAACTCTGTTTCCTTCTCTTACTGAAAAAAACTGTGTATTGAGGTAAGTGGAGCTACCACTTTCTCAGGTGTGCATTTTTCTATTCCTCATAAAATCATCAACCTGTCCCTGCTGTTGTCTAGCGATCTTTATTCATGTCAACATTTTTCTGTCTTGACTTCTACCTTATGCTGAATAAGCATATGCCTTAAGCCAACCCATGCACATTTTCTTCACCGATTTTCATTTACTTAAATTCTCACCTGCATATGAGTTCTCACATAATTCCTTCAGATGTGCATATATCAAATGTATATACAGCAGCTAATATGCTGTTGACTTGTTTTTGCTTTGGAAGCTCCTTACAGACCTCTCTAGTTTGAACTGACCTAAATAATCATGTTTTATTTGCAAAGTTTTCTGTTCATAGCCTGAGTTAAGGGCTATGGGTTGATTCAAAAACATGCTGCATTTGCACTGCAGTTCTTCACTCAATAAAGCCAGGCATAAACAAGTTGTTCTTCAGAGTAATTGTCTCAGACAAGGAAGAGCCACAGGCAACAAATGCATGTCTTCTGACATACGACATGGTGTCAAATATTTCCAGACAGTAGGGTACAGCCCATACCTTTTAGCTGCTTTGCCATGCCATCAATACTTCCTGCAATATGTTAATGTATAGACTCTTTGAAAGGGTCTGTCTTATAACAGAGACTGGTTGTGTCACAGGCTGAGGCAGGTGATAAACTGAAAGCATAGATTTCATTTCACCTCATACTAGTCATCCGTTTTCCATCTTTTTTGTCTACATATGAATACTTCACTTATCACAAAAGTTTCTAAAACTTGGATTCAATAAAGGGACCCAGGTGTCACAATGCAGCACATAGCAATACATCATTTTTAAACTCCTAGCCCCTCTGATGAATCAATAGCCCTCAGTTTGGGTGAAGTTACCCATTATACCTAGACCATACTGAATCAGGCAAATGTTAAGCAGTGTTAAAATGTGCTGCAAGAAGTCATATGTTAAAGGTTAATATAGTAAAAGTTCTGTTAACTGGCATCTTACAAGCTGGCACGCTCCACTAACCAGCATGTAGGCTTTGTAAAATAAAGGGAAAGGGTTGGTGAGCAGGGGCTGGCGAGGAGCAAGTACACCAGAGCTTTATCTCTGTACCAGGTCCAACTGTGTGACTCATGCATTAGATCTCATTGTATCTTTACCTGCATACATGGAGGAGTCCCAAATGAATAATGACCTTATGTAGAAGAAAGGAGTGTCCTTGGCTCCTATCCGTCTTTCAATGCATAGTTATATACTTTATCATTGATTGTTTAATGTAAAATATATGAGCAATCCTTGGGTAGGAACTGGAATACAGGGCTCTCTTCCTCTTTGTAAGCCCTAGGCTAGATGGTCGTCTTCATTTCTCCATGTGTGCATTTCTCTGGCCTGATAAATCTTTAATTCCTTTATGCACGCTTCAACTGTTGAAGGGTCAAGAGAGTTTTTTTGTTTGTTTGTTTTTTTATCATCCCAAGATAGCCAATATCCTGATGGTTAGGACACTTTCCTGCTTGGTGGGAGTGCTCTAACCACTAAGTTACGTAAAAAACAGTTGAAAGTGGTATCAAAATAATCTGCATATAAAGGAAAACGGGTAGCTTCCTTGTATTTTGTGTTGCATACAATCCAGTAAGTCTGGCCTGAGCAGCATGCCTGCAGGATCAAGACCTCTTGTGAGATAGGTGGAGTAATCCTTCATTTGCAGCTTGCAGTGGGGCTAGATGTTATCTAGGAACTAAGCCTTGTTAAGAATGAGGCATTTCTGAGTATGCATGAAAAGGCAGTTTTTTGCATTCTGAAGAGGCTAAGGTCAAAATTAAGATGACTACAAAGTTTAAGTGCCCCCAGGGTCACACAGCAGGTGAGTAAGGAAGATTTGAGGCTTAAGTGCCTAATTTCTATCAAACTGATTAATATACAATCAGTACCACACTATAGATGGGTCTAGAGTCTCCTTAATTCCCCTCCCTGGCCAGAAGCAATATTTTTCTTCTACTTCTCCTTTTCTGTTTTCTACTTCAATTGTATTATTTTGTCCATGGGAAAGGAAAGTTGAAGACATGAGGTGTACACTCTGTTGTGAAAGTGGTGAGGTCTGTGGCCATTTTTGCTTCCTTTAGAAATGAGTTCAGTGACCTTCAGCAAGGTGCCAAGAAATTTATCTTACACTGTCATGAATCTCACCCTTCAGATTATCAGCTTCATAGTTTCTGAAGAAAGTAGCTGTCCAGAGAATAATAGTAACTTGGGAGGAGGAGGGCCTTACAGCAAGATACCAGCCCTGAGCACAGATTCAGAGGGAGATCCAGAAAGGCAGCCTTCAGTTATCCCTTGCTGCCACTGAAGAACAGCAGTGCCACTGTGGCCTGTGCCACCACCACAACTGTGGTAGCCTTTGTGAGAGGAAGTGAGCATTCACTTTCTGTCCTTATCCCTCCACACACCCCAGCATCACACAAGGCATCAAAATTTCTATTTTTCCCCTGCTAAAAGATTTATCGTGGAGATCACAGTAGTTTTTTGGGTGCTGGGACCATTTAGTCTTCCCAGAATTTGAAATCTTACCCTTCATGTGCCTCCCATATAAATGTGAGCAACACCAAAGAAAGTGATGAATAAATGAGGAGTACACACAGAATTAATGATCTTCTGTTTATGGTTGCTCTTTGAAAACTTGTAAGTCCTATTATCAATAGACCTATTATTGTTATGAATAATATTTGCAATCAAATTAGCCCCTTCATGCATGAATGGATTCTGATTGTCTTTGAATCATTCCTTATTTGTAAGGAGTTCTGAATAATTTGGATGAATAATTTCCAGGCTATGGATTATTTGTATAGTGTTCATTTTGGCTATTAGCTATTTTTATTGGGTACATGGTACAGTTTTGGATCTCTGATTGAATGGCTGAAGCAATTTGAGAGAATAATGAATAGTGAATAACCTACTTCTGGTCTGAAATTTTAAATAATCATTTGTGCTGAGATCCATGGATCTTTTACAATAAATGAAAATATTAACGAATATTTGGCAGCTGAATTAATCCTTGTGAATTATGAATAATATGGCTGCATGCTTCAAAGCAATCCAATCTCTATCTGAGACACTAAGCAGTACTTATAATGCTTGCAGCTGTCATTTCAATTAAAAGTTAATTGAACCTGTCTTTGAGACCATTCACTTAACCAGATATCTGGAAAGGCTCCTTTCTCCATCAAAATTATTAGACACTTCAAAAATACAACCACCCTGATCCAGCACCATTAACAAGTGGTAGGAAATAGCAGCCTTCAGAGTGCTACCTGAAGGGTGGTCATAAAAAGGATGTAGTGATCTTGTCTTTAGTGGTGGCAGATAACAGAACAAGAAGCAATAGTCTCAAGTTGCTGCAAGGGAAATTTAGGTTAAATATTAAGAAAAAGTTTCTCACTAGGAGGGTAGTAAAGCACTGAAACATGTTGCCCAGAGAGATTATGTAATCTCCATCCTTGGTGGTTCTCAAGACCTGGCGACACAAAGCCTTCGCTGGGATGGTCTATTTGGGGATTGCCCTGCTTTGAGCAGGGAGTTGGACAAGATGACCTCCTGAGGTCCCTCCAACCCTAATTTTCTGTTTCTATGAAATGTTTAGGCAAGGGAAAAGACGTCTTCCTCTTGAATCTTTAAAGGTGCTACAGCTTATCTGTCTGTAGAACCTATATCCATCACCAGAGTTTCTGAGCATGACCTAAAACTGCACCATGCTGGGAGTGGGTGATCTGGTGGGGCTCTCAGTGGTGTGGGAGCCCCAAAGAAATACCAGGCCAGTTACCACCCTGGTGAAAGGCAGGTTGGGACACCTAGCTCCCACAACTGGGTGGGTTACCTGCTTGTAGGGTCTGAAAGGTGGACCGCAGAGTGAGAGCGGGGCTACAGACTCAGAAACGTGTCTTAAAATGCCCAACTGGTCAGTGCTGGGGCCAGGACCAGAAGGGCCAAAGGGCCAAGGGCCCACCGCAAGGGATGCCCATAGCTGAGGGCTTGGGGTTCCAACTGGCCTGGAGGTGAGGTCAGGGCCAGTGTAGCCCAAAGTCCTGCGGGGACCACCCCCATAAGGGGGAACAGCTCAGGGAGTTAGGCAGCCCAGTATGAAGGTGTAGTAGGCTGCCTGAGGAAAGGGATCTTGGAGGGGTCTGGACTGGAGGATTTTGGGTCCCAATGTGGGGCTGGTGAGGTTAACATCAGTGGCTGCCATCTGCGAGGCTTGGATAGCAGTGTAGGGGAGACATGGAGCCTCAGATTGCATCCCCTGGCATTGGGGCAAGAAATGGACAACCTAATTAATATAATTATTTGGATAACAGCAAGGCATGGCAGATGAGAAGGCAGGTTGGCCCAGAAACAGGTTGGCGGGCCAAAGACAAATCAGTCCCAAGAACGCCCCCAGTTACAGACCCTTTCCCAATACTTACCTGTGTTTGTTTGTAACTTACCTTAACCCCAGTGGTGGTTGTCCATTGTAGATAATATGGTTATTAGTCCTATATTATATTTAAATATTTATATCATTGTTATATTAACAGTTATCTTTTAAGGTTCCCTGCAAATAGTAATAAATTGGTATATAGTTTCATATTGGCCTCTGTAGGGAGTAGGGAGACTGTGTGCTCAGCCTGCAGTTCCCTCCCACAGCATCCCTGCCTGCTGCCAATTCCCTTCAATCCAAAAGGGGAGTACATACCCTGGGTACACCCAGACTACATATATTTAACTTCCCAATACCTCTTTAGGATAGGGCTGGGAAGTAGTACTGATTCCATTTTACAGATGTGAAACAAGCACAGATGGACTGACTAAGAAGTCTAAGTCACAAAAGATGTCTGTAACATAGGTTGTAATTGAACCCCAATTTCCTAGGTTAGTACCCTAGCAATTTCCCTTTTCAAACTCACCCAGGCTTAAGTCAAGCCTATAACGTTTTAACAAACCTCATCCCAGACTTCCTATGTGTCTCAGAAATGGGTATATCTTCCTGCACAAAACTGAGCTAGCAGTCTCCAAAATACTGTACATTTCTTCCATTATACGTAATTGTTCAATAAACCTGTTATGCAAAACCATATGAATTGCAAGGTCATCAACTGTTCAGTTCAAGTGTCCACTACTTGTAGTTTGTGGTTAGTCGCTTAGTTTAAATGAGTTTATTTCTGCTCTTTGATTGAGTGTCTGCAATTTTTAAACCAAGAAAATATTGAATAGTAAATAATGAACATTTCTGTTCATACAAGAATGTGCAAGTTTGTATACAAAAATAAGTTAATGTAAGGAAAAGTTTTCTTCAGGTGTTCATAAGAACGACATCCGGTTCATTAAAATAGTCAGAATTACCAAGTAAAATAAAAGACAAACCAAAATATTGAAATAAAATGCTGTTCAGATTGTGAATTGACAAGCAATACTTTCAGCATTTCCTGACTTCCTGGTTTTGGAATGCTAGAGAAACAACTTTTCAGTCACATTTTGGCCAAAAAATGTAATGGTATGACATATAGAAAATATAAATATTAATTCAGCTATTTTTTGAAGACAAAGTCTGAGTTTAGTTCAGCTTTTAAGTTTAGCATTCATAGGGTTCACTGAGAGCTAGCTCACCTTAAGATCCATATCAAATATACACTTTATTCCTCATAAAGCATGTTTCTCATATTAAGTTTGTGACCGATCCCTAGTAAAGTCAAAGGAACAAACTATCCACTGCAAATTAGGTATGTGCTTAAGTATCTTCCTAAATAACAGTCCTGGAGATATACTTTAAGATAATCTCCTCCTAGGACTCGGGCAGTTGGGAGCGGGGCGGGGACCTGAATTTCATGTTAAATTGAAGAATGAACAGGGAATGAAAGAGAATACTCCTCAGCATAGGTCTGTTAAAATATTATATTTTATGCACATTTTTTTCAATTTCATAATGATTTTTAAAAGAATGTTGAACCCAAAGAAGTTGTATTTGCTTATGGGAGCAACGAATATAATTCTGGTAATGTGCATCATGGGGTATAATATAATATGCTAATTTATAGATTATATGCTAATATATAATACCCTTTTTATCTGGCAGGATCTTTTTTCTTTTTAAGATCTTTATTTCATGTTTCATACTGAAACCAGCTATAAGAAAACCATACCAAACAAAACAAAAATGGCATTTCAGCTTAATTTCCTCTGATATATTTTTGCTTTGTTTTTAAAGCAATTGAGTAAAGTGTTTTAACTCTTGTCTAATTTAGTAAATGTTTAGCTCAGCAAAAATAGTGTATAAGCCAAATATGGTTGTAGCAATGCTAGAAAAAACATTTAGCCAAACTGTTGCTCCTATGATAATTTGTTCTTTGGCTTTCACCTTTGCAAATGGAAAAAAAAAATCAAACTCTGCTGTTGGTTCACTTTAGATGAAGCATTCCATTTCAGATACATTTGATACAGTAGTTAAGCAAAACAATGGTGCTTCTATTTTCTGCCATGTTATGTTTTAACATAGACCAGAGCTGTCATATGAGCAGCCTGCTTGCCTGCTCTGTGAGAGGTTTTATGTTCCAAAAGACTTCCACCCCCACTGTCTAATGGTGAAAATAAATCAATTTCATCTGCTGGTAGTTTGATTTCTAGGGTTTTTTTTTTCTCCTCTCCTTCCTTTGTGGGCCCCTTTCCACAATGCCATATGGCAGCTGAGAGAAGACTAGGGCAATGATCTGCATTTTCAGCTCTTAACAAAAGATGCAGTAGTGTCAAAGAGGCTCATGAATGCATGAGACACATTCATGTACAGAGAACTGCCTCCAGCCCTGTCAGGAAGGACTAAAGAGAAGGCTGATAGACTTGACATCACTTTAGAGTAAAGAAAGGCAGCAGTTCTCTCAGTGGTTCATCTCGCTCCCATCCGTCCGTCTCCCTGTTCACCGTCCTCCCCCGCCCTTCCTTCCCTCCCCTTTGGTTCCATGCCAAAATCCCATTAGCTCGATTAATGACATGTGGTTGGAAGTAAAAGCGTGTGGCAAAACAAGAAAGGCACAAGATCGACCATCTTATCTATTTGTTTTTGATATGTGTATCACGAGATTGAAGTATTTCAACAGAAGTTGTGTCAGCTGTGGTTTAGCAGCTTGGCTACGTGAACTGCAAAGAGAAAAAGGCAGTAAGACACTGTAATCAGTTTTTCAGCTGTCCCAGTTCATCTCCTTAACTCTTAACCCATGAACAGATCAAACACAACAATTTAAAAATGCTAGCAATATCCTCAGTATTCATGCAAGAAATGCAATTTAACAATTGTCCTTTTACCCTCCAGGGATCTTATGGCTTTTAAACACCGCCATAGTAATTGTTGCTTCACAGAATCAGAGATTTACTTAGGTTTCCCTTTGTTAAAAAAGGTATGCCAGTATTCTACAATAATGGTCCAAAACGCTTATGTTTATTGCAGCAGTGTATGATACTACTCCTGTGCAATATATTCCATTGTGGTATCTTTAAGAGCTACTTGCAACCAGATCTTTTGTATTTCTTAGTGCTTAAACCTAGAATGCTTTTCATTTCAATATGTTATACTGTTTTTCCAAAGTGTTATTCTCAAAAATGGGGGGTGGGGGGGGGAAGAAAAAAGAAATTACTATTTTTAATTGATAACATTACCTTATTTTGGAAGAAAATCAAGATATAAATATTACAAACCTCAGGATAATATCCTATCTTATTACACAGTTTTATAGATGTAGAAAAGTGTGGTAATGTTTGTATGACTATGAAGCATGCCATTTTATTTGGTGCATGTCAAAAGGAGGCTGATGTTTAGCTCAGTAGAAGTCAAAGAAACAGTTAACCTGCATTTTTAAAGGAGTTATATTTCTTACAAGTCCTATGCCATTTAAAAAATAACAATAATAAACTTTAATAAAGTAAATACAAAAGGCATGTGAATCCATTCCAGTGTGTCATACACCAAATGTTCTGTCAACATCTGTACCTGCAGTGTTGTCTAAACCCTGGGAACTCAGAACATAACTATTGAATTCAAATAGTCTCAAGGGCAAAAATGAAAAGCTCAATGTTTCTTTTGGATTTAGTTGAGCTTTGAGAGTGGCAGTACTTATTGGTCATGGCAACCACTCTTTAAACCTTCAACAACTGTTAATTTTAGCTGAGCTGCAACAAAACTATTCAGCTATTCACAATTTCCCTTTCTCTTCAGGGACATCTGTTTACATGGCCTATGTCCACTCAACAGGGTGTGGACACTTTATCAGGTCCAAAGCAGTGGAGTGCAGCTTTGGTGTCCAGAAGCCTTTGTCTTTTTTATCTTTCATATTCATATCATGAATACATTCAGAGATTATTTTACTATAACATCCAGCACAGTTTCTTTTTAAACTATTTTAGAAGATCAATTTATAGTCACTCTAAGGTCAAAGTATAGTCAGTATATTTGTCAAATGCTTTGATAGATATGTGTGTATATGTATATGTGTGTATGTATTTATGGTACTGTTCTAGTACATTTGATACTATCTTTAAAAACAAGAGGTTTGACATTTTATTTTGCTATATATACCTTTTATTTTGAGATTTATCTGATAGATTATATGTAGAGATTTCAAAAGAGCTTTGCCATTTTTTTAGTAAATTTCTGTCTTGAAAAATTGAAAGCCCCCTGCTGTCTTGACTTCTCTTGAACAAAGTCTGGTAATTATTAAATAGTTCTGCAATGTGTGCATAATCCATCTCTGTGAAAATGGAATAAGCGAATGGTAATTTAGTGTATTTCAGTGGAGTTACTCTCAATTATGCAGCCCGAATAAAATCGAAATATGACCTAGTGCAGCCAGGTGCTTTCTCAATTTATTTCTGTCTTAATCTGTAACATCTTTATAGATCCAGTCCAGGGGCTCTCCTAAACAGAGGCTACCAAGACCGCGTGTGTGATGCACATATTTGGAAACCTGGACGATATGACATTGTTTGACTATAGGGTGTAAGTATGTCAGAGCTCTATGTGATTTATGATCTCTGTCACATGAATAGTGGGATTAAATTCCTTCTCCTGTCATGTGATGACCATGACTTGGTTTCATACTGTGCCCTCCACCAGTGCTTCTTTACATAAATGTGGCAAAAGCTTGCTCAGCTGTGACTTGTCCCTTGATTTCTGCTGTTGTGCTGCTTTTGTCATATGCAGCCTCTGATGCTGTGTTACAATGTGCTACCCATCCTGGATGGGCTTCACTTCTGTAAGTCTATTTTGTTGTGTCAGTAGCTGAATTTCTATCCAGTCTGTATGGATGTGAGATCCTGAACGCACAGTACTGGGCCATATTTCTAATTCAGCTTCTGGCACTTTATGCATGTCTTGTTTTTAATCAGCACGAACTCCTTTCTGTACCTATGACCCACAGAGCAGTTGCATAACTGATTTGGTACGGGGGGAGGGTGAGAGTGTGGAAGGGAGGGGAGAGAGAAAATGGGGCCAAGCCCTAAGCATTGACTATTTAGGGACACCAGAAAGATCCCTGGAAGTCTTGTGCCTACCAGCCATAGGAAATGGGCAGATCTGTGGGGGGGAAAGAGGTCAGGGAGAGAACAGAATGGTGGCCCTCAAAGAGTTTTTGCCACATCAGGCGCAGCCTGGTGCCTAATAGCATATCTGGAGTAGGAGAGTAAATGGGGCATCAGGGTTACCATCTGATCCAACACTGCTACAACAGCAGCACTGGAAGCCATAGCAGCCACCTTCAATAAGAATTCCATCCCCCTCAGTGTCTTCCCACCCACAGTGGTCAGCCACCCTGCCCACCCCGCATCCTGGGTGCTAGATGTACTTGCTACACCTTTGCCACAAGCCACTGACTTAGAATTTCTATACCCATCATAGTGAACTCACCTGTGACTTAACTTGTAGCCATGCCTTGTTTTGCTCCTTAGCCACACCTGACTTTTGCTGGATTTACTATATCTTGGGTGCAAGCCTATTTTATTACTCTATGGGCCAGGAAACTAGCACATTTGAGGGAAACTCATTTCCAGAGCATGCAAAGTACAATTTGCTTTCCCCTCTACTCTGGTGAACAGAATAACTTACAATTCATGGTGTATACAAAAATGTGGATTTGAAAAATCAGGTGCACATGAACAAACCACAAAAAATACTTTATTTTAAAAAGGCATTTCTAAATCACTACAAGACAATCTATTGACCCACTTTATGCTTTCTAACACACTGTCACTGTAGCTTATGAGCTTGCAAACAGTGAAACCCTTTTGAAAATTTGATTTAGAATTTATCTAACACCTAAAGCTCAATTGATCAGAGTCAAACCAATGTATTTGCATGCACATCTGTGTGCACATGTGTGTGTGTGTGTACAGATATATTCTACTGGAAACCACATATTTTCAAAATTGGCAAAAAAAAAAAAATGGGCTTAGGGGAAGGGATTCATGTCATGCTTTCTAGCATAGAACTACTTTTTTTTTTATAACAGAAAGTTTTGGACAGAAGTAATCTCCTGTGAATCCAAACAGACAAAATGTATTAAGGTCAAGAACCAAGCTACCTTAATATTAACTGATAATACTTGGAATAAAGATCCCAATCAGGTACATGGCTTGGGTCCTTTTGTATTCTCCACAACGCCTCTATCTCCAGGTTTGGTTGTGGAGGGCAAAATGCTTTCTGCAGAGTGTAGCAGAATAGCATGAAATAACTAACTTCCTTCTCATTGCTTGCATTAGCTGAGCTAGAGTGAGGCCTTAGCGTGAAGTGACTTGAAAGAGAGGTTCATTGCCTGGTCTAATAACTGCTTGATGGGAACTATCAGCAAAAGACTGAAATGGGGCAAATCACAGGGGGTTTAAGTTTTGGATTAAAGGAACTTTCTTCCAATATATATTTCCTCTCTTCTTAGTCATAATTTCATATACCACGGTCAAAATTGCAAGTATGGCACCTCAGGTCTGTGTAGCTGTAGCAAATTTTTCTTGGTTAGTAACAGATTTATTTCTGTTAAAATTCTATTACTCCAAGCTATTTCTCTCAAGGATTGTAACAGTTTTTCTGAAAACAGATCAGCAGCTTTTGGTATAATCTTACTTCATCTAACTGGAACAAGGTCCAGTTCTGGTAAATCCTTCAGCTTGATGTGACAAGAATAGAAAACTCCATTTCATTTCCTCTTTGCCACCCAGAGAGGTTATAATGAAAGACAAAGTGTTCTGATTGCAGAGCCAGTGTTAATTGCTATCTCCCAGTGACAGAATGTGGTTAATGTTATAGACATCTTTTTCCCCACAACAACTTTGATATTAAGCAGAGCAGGATAGGGGTTATTCCTCATAACTTTAGCTGACAAACAAAAGGAAGAAAGAGTACAATAAACCTGAGGATCTTGGCAAATTAATTAAAAGGCATTCTCATCAACATTGATATTTATAAAATGAATTCTGTATCTCAATAAATTAAAACCAGGGTGTACACAGTTGAAAAGTTTTATGCATACTGTACAGAATGTGGATAAAGATAATTTACATGAAGATTTGGGTCACCAAAACCCACATCTTGCAGGTCTGTTATGCCTGAGAACAGCCAATAGTGTACCATGAAAATGTAGCTATATAGGAAATCTCAGCAAATGCAAGAAAATATTGTTAGTGGAATGTTCACATGCTCTTTACAATTAAATCATTATTTACATTCAAGGAAATGTATTTGAGGAAATTGTAAGTGGTTTTTAATTTATATATATTTATTAAAAAGTGTTCACTGGTCAATATTTAATATCAGAACTGTATATTTTAGAGTCCATTGATCATTTAAATCACTTGGATTTTTGTTTCTGTTTCCTAACTGGCTGAGAAATGTATAATCTTAGGAAGGTTTAAAGAAGCAACTTGGCCTTTGAAACTCTGCCATGCAGGTCTCATCAAATGAGTTATTCCTAGAAAAAGAAAGTAGGCTGTGTGGAATTTAAATTTACTTTTCTCCTATCACATTCTCACAAAATAACTGTGGGAGAGTGCACAGTCTTACTTATAATAATATAGATGCTGTCACTTCCTTGCCTGGGTTGCTTAGTTTTTTTCTGTGCACGAGCATTTTGAAGGGCTGTTAGACTGTGTCACGTGTCATGTAACACCTACTAGATATGGAGGGGTAAATATCCTAGCATTTAGTATGAAAACTTACATTTTGTGAATATTTGAGTGAGTAAAACTTTGTAAGGTCTTTGTTATATGGTAATTTTAGGTAGCTCCTAGAGTTCTTAAGTCTGGGCATTTATACACATTCCTTTTTCTCCCACAATGTACTGGAGATCTGGTGGGTTGGAGCAGACTCAATTAATCGAGTCTGCACACAAGCTGACCCTCATTGCGCTGTGCCGTGTGCAGTTGTACAAGTGGCAAAATGTGTGTCAGCATGCAGTTAATGGTGGCAGTGTGCCTTGAATTAAAACACCTCCAAAATGTTATAGTTCAAAAGCATGTCGCTGCCATTTTCCCAGTGCTGATGTGCATGTTGCCGCTTATACAACTGCATGTGCTGCAGCGTCAGGAACTTTTAAAAGTTTCCGGCACTGCAGCGCAAGCACGTGTACAAATGCCCCCCTGGATTGGCTGCATGTAAACACCTTTAAGTGGCTTAAAGCACTTGCTATGCAGCTCAAAGTTATACCACTCCAGGGCAGCATTATCTCTACCTTGCTCCTGTTCCTGCTGTGGCCACTCCCCACATCTGTGCTGACCCAGTTGAAGTCCTTCAGTATCCCTGGATGAAGTAGCCCTTCCTTCATATGGTGTTTCTATGCGCAGATGAAGATGGCAAAAGCTTATGGTGGATCAGGATTAGTAGGGAATGAGGGGGTGGGGTAAGGAATAGAAAGCCAGAACCCGTGCTCCAGGATCCTGCTACAGGGTGGGCAGAGCATGGCCCAGCACAAGAGAAAGAGTAAGCCTCCTGGGGCAGCAACACGGATGTGGATGGCACTGTGAGTGGTAGGGAGGTGTTCTGGTACTGGCTCTGCCTCCCCAGCTCGGTGATGCACTGATGGCTCTATCACTGCCTGACCTGGGACCACTACACCATGCTGCACTGCCCTTCTGGTTTCCTCCTGTAGCACCATGCCATGGATGGTGGGAACATTTAGCAGCCCCAGCAACATCAGCAGTGGCAGGGCAGCAGGAGAAAAAAAGGGAAGGTGCTGTCTCATTGCAGCAAGCTACCAGCATGCTGTCAGTGCCCATGCTGGGCTTCAGGAGAGGCAAGTAACATTAAGTTACATGCTCTTCTCCCTCCTCCCAACCCATCTCTTGCATCCCTGCCCATAGAACAGGGATAAAAGCCTGACCTGGAACACCAGCCCTGGTCACCAGACCACTAATGGCAAGTCTCACCTGTGCAGGTAGGAGACGGAGAAAGTTTTTGGCCTTAAAATGTGACTGCTTCAAACTTCAAGCTAGCACTAAAATAATCAACATTGCTGTACCTTACACTGTGAACCACAGAAAAGTACTAAATGGTCATTCAAAAGTGCAAACAAAATGCAGTAAGGGGGGACAGGCATGAACAAGACCAAAACTAATTTGTTTCAAAATGTGCATGGATATTGGCAAGTTCTTTCTTTTTTCTTTCAAAGGCAAAGAATTATATTCTGTTGGGAGGAGTAACCTGTTCCTTTGATCAAAATCTGAACCCTTTCAGAATTTCTCATCAATATTTGTTATGACAGTCCTAAAAACCAAATTCACCTGCATATTCTCATACAGACTGATTAGAAAGGTTTGAACAGTGGATGTTTTGTATTGTTATAGATGTATGAATATGTATTAATGAAGTATGCTTAGTGTTAGAATATTAGAATTAGTTAAAAGTAAGTTTTATGGGATAGCAATGGCATTTAAATTGAGAAGGCATGTAAGACTATCCAAAGTAACAGGAAGCAATTGAGGTATATATATAGTCTGACCATAAAGAAATTAAAAACATCTGGGACAATGTCTCCTCACACCTCTGCTCTCCCAAGTCTTTGGGGCTGCTGCAGGCAAAAACAAGTGTAAGCTGGCATGTTGCATGCCTGCCTGCCACCTGTGTGGTGCATCATGCTCCTCTGTGCCACTCTGCCTCACC
Organism: Caiman crocodilus; assembly: GCA_030014935.1. Classification (NCBI taxonomy): domain Eukaryota; kingdom Metazoa; phylum Chordata; order Crocodylia; family Alligatoridae; genus Caiman; species Caiman crocodilus. The sequence goes on along the minus strand of JAGPOW010000290.1, from coordinate 35,627,777 downwards.
ACTGGATTGCAGCTTCTGACCAGAATGCACCCTGCACCACTCCATTTCTGAGACATTCATTTGAATTCTCACCAGCCAGCTGGACCAGCCTCTGAAATCCAGGATTGTCCTGGCTAAACTGGGACATATGGTCACCCTAGGTCTATATTATGGGATAGAAAAATTCTGTGAGCCAGCACAATATACCTGTGACTTTCTAAGTAAAACACACTTCAAAGATCAGTCTCTGTCAAATCCTAGCTATGTGAGAACCTAACCTAGAAAGTCCACTTAGTTATTCAAGTCCCTAAACAACAGCTTAATACTTATAGTCAGTTACATAATTATCTGGATGTGGTGCAAGGGGATCATCTTATCAAATTATTTTGCTGCTTCACAACACTAGGTACAGTGGGCATGCCTACACATGCAATTAATTTGAAGTAGACTTACTGTGCAATAAGAATACACGTGCTCCCTCTTGGTAGCAGATTTGCTTCCAATGGGAGCAGCCTGGTACAGGGCTGCTCCTGCCCTGCTCTTCCCCTCTGCAGCAGCCAGAGGGAGAGTTCCAGGCCCCCCATCCCCTGCTAGTCCAGGGGCTGGCAAAGGGCATTTGGTAGTCCCCAGTGGACATGCAGACAGGAGAGCTCTGTTAGCTGCAGTGGAAGCTGTTTCTTGGCCTTGTACGCATTGGAAGGGGACCTGATGTATGGGGCCAAAAGAGAGCTGTCCCTGCCATGACCTGAGCTGTCCTGGACCCATACGCATCTGGACACAGCTGCCAGCAAGCTCCATGCTGGGCAGGGGGGTTTCTGGGAGCTGTCCAGGGTGCGGGGCAGCTGTAGGTGAGCCTTCTGCCAGGTGAGTGGGGGCACAGGGCTTGCTGGCAGCTGCCCTACTTGGCAGGGAGCTAGATATGTGTGGGGAGGCGGGGGAGAGGCTGGGAATCCAGCCTTTGCCTGTCCCCCAGAGCAGCCAGCTTTGCCCTGGATGGAGATGGCTGCTCTAGGGAATGAGTGGGGGCTGGAACTCTAGCCCTCGCTTGTCCCTCAGAGCAGCCAGCTCTATGCGAGGGGCAGGAGGCAGAGAGCTCCCTAGCTCTGGCCCTGATCATCTCCCAGCTCCTGGGTAGAGCCAGGGAGATGAGCAGTGTCAGGACTATGGACTGAGAGGGTGTTTTTACATGTGCTGAGTAAGTCTAAGAAAGGTTTCTTAAATCATGATTTCCTGTCATTCCAACTCTGCTGCATGGCTCGGAAACTTGGACTACATACAGAAAACATCTCAAGAGCTTGGAAAAATACCACCAACAGTGCCTTCACAATATCCTTTGGATTAGCTGGGAGGATAGACGCAGAAACATCATTGTCTTGGCCGAAGCAAATTCCAACAGTGTAGAACCATGATCATCCAAAACCAACTTTGCTGGACAGGTCATGCTATTCACATGACTGATTCCCAACTTTCAAAGATAGTTTTTTTCTCATAGCTGAAAGAAGGTCAGTGAAGTAGTGGAGGGCAAAGAAAGCACTTCAAAGACACCCGAAACGCAAACATGAAGAAGTATAACATCAACACTTGGAAGACCCTTGCTCAGGACTAACCAAAATGGAGGAAGGCTCTTTGGGTAGGACCTCAACACTCTGAAACAGCTCATCAACAGGCAGAAGAGGGACAGGCAAAAAGAACATCAGAGCATCCAACACACTGCCCATCCCTCCTGGAAACACCTGTCCTCACTGCAGCAAGACATGTGGATCTAGAATTGAGCTATGGAGTCGCCTGCAGACTCACTATTAAGATCCTTGGAAGACAATTTTACTCATTCACAAGTGATCATACATGTGCTCTGGGAGTGGGGGCACAGGGAGGTGCTTTAGTTAGAATGGCTCTTTGATCCAATTAAAACACCCAGAGCATCTCATGTACTGGCCTTCCTGTGTTTAAAAACAGTGATGGGGGAAATTTATCTAAAGCTTATCAAACAAGCTTTAGTTGAAGTGTCTCTGCCACCATTTTTAAGTGTGGAGATGCTGACACATGAGACACGAGTCTCCTGGAGACTGGTAATTATGCTCAAGTAGACTCTGATGCCCAGAGCTCCCTGTCCCTTGTTGCCCCATGATGGCTAGGCTGATCAGGAGCAAATTTGCTCCCAGCCAGTGATTATTCATGTTTTACTGTACAGTATCTACTGAACAGTTACTTTTCTATCTGTATTTATAGGTAGTAACTAATTGTGCAGTAGACTAATTTACTGTGCAATAAATGTGAGCACATGTAGATGGTAATGCTTTATTGTGCAGTAGACACTGCACAGTAAAGCATCTTGTGTAAACACACCCAATAGCTCCTAAAATTCCTGTATCAGATTATCTGAAACAGCTTAATAAATTTAGGTGCCAGTTCCTTTAACACAGTTCTTTGACTGAGTGATGATCAGTCAGCCAAAGAGAAGCCCATTGATCCTTAGAGATATGGTCAATGAATTCTTCAATGTAATTTCCAAGAACAAGATTGCCACATGCATCCAGGGGAAGGAACACTGATATTCTTCTGACAGTATAGTTAAAGTAAAGCAGAACTCTAACAAGTCCCTATCTTTTGGACATATACTTAGTTGGCCCTAAAATAGAAAGCATTATATAAGCAAGGCATGCCCAAACTTAGTTCAGGCAATAAAAAAGAAGTGTAGGTTTATTCCTACTTATTGCAAATACAGAGCTTACCAGCTCCAGACCATGCACAACAAGAATTAGCATTTTTAGGTGAAACAATGTTTTGCCATTCTCTCATCCACTAAAATGTACTCAGTTCCTTTGGGTTGGTCTAATAAATGATATCAAATTCACCCAAGGAACCTTGTCTGCCTCAGTTCCTTTGACATGTATCAGACACATATGCACAGAGGAAGACAGAATATTTTTAAGGGGGAGGGCAGAAGGAAGAGAAGGCTTGTAAAAATGATTTTGACTTGTTTATCTAAGAATTGCTTCCAAATTGGGCAGTAGTGGGTTTTTAGATCTCTTTCCTTCAAATATCTGTTACAGAAGAGTCAAAGAGCTTGTTCCTATCAATTACTAGTTTATATTAATCTGGATTTCCAGGCATTTTTTGCAAGCAAAAAAATAAAAAAGAATAACATTGAAAAAGAACCTGAGAGTCACAGTAATAGTTTTGTTTCTCCAAATCACAGGAACTCGTTGCTTGAGCCTAGAGAATTCCAATTGTTCTTGACATAGTGTATATTTAACTAGAAGTACTGCATGGGAAGGTTATGCATTGTCAGACTCTTGAATGATTCCCACTATAGCTAGACAGGGAGACATTTCAGAAATGTCATTAATATGTTCCAGGTGGTATACGAGACATTATGGAGAGAAAGAAGTTTTAAAAGTAGTAGGACTTGACATTTTATATTAGTGAATGGAAAAAACAGGCTGTGGCAGACCATTTCAGTGCCTTGATACTAGTCAGAGTTGCTGTGTAAAGCAAAAATATAGAGAGAGGAAAGCAAAAAAACAAAAAACCAAAAACCAGAGGGGAGATGGCAGGTGCCCAGCAGGTGTAAATTGGCATAGCTTCATTGAAGTCAGTGAAGACATGACAGTTCTTACCAGCTGAGTTTCTGCCCCATACTGTTCCATAGATGAAGCTGTGTTTTGAGTCAAGCACATTTTACAGAACAACAGGCAATGCTCACACCTGCACATTTAGAAGAATTACAGAGGAAAATGCTGTGCAATCTTTTTTGTCCAATTTTGTGGAGAGAAATGAAGCACTGTTGACTGCAGCAATGCTGCTGCTGACACAACTATCACTAATAACCCAGCAATGTGCATGTGGCATTTTTTTAAATCTAGTACACTAATCATTTTCATAAAACCCGGGATGCTGCTAGAATACTGACAGAACCTCATTTATTTTTCCCCACACAGAAGAATAGAATTTTACCTGGAAATTATTTTGAGAGGCAAATGCTTTTATATCATGTAGGAACACTCAGCTGAAACTGATGATAGATCTACATAGAACAGATACATTTTATTTCACTCTTTGAAGAAACCTACAAAAAGGCAACTGATACAATATATTGTCACCTTAGGAATCATTACCTCATCTCATTTCTGCCACCATCTTTTCTTCAGTACAGTTGCTCTGCAAAGGATATGATTAAATCTGCATCTTGTTAAATCTGTATCTTGTGCATACAGGGTACCACACTTTGGTTTCCACTAAATGGTGAGTATGAATAGCATATAATGGGAAAATGTGAGCAGAAAAAGACACATGTGGTGCCAGTGCTGCATCCGGGAGGGTGATGAGGTAAACAGTAAGAAGTAAGTGGTGGAGATGACACATTTCAAAAATTAATGATGACCATTGCCAGTTGTTTTTTGTTTGTTTGTTTGTTTTTTAATCTCTGTTATCATAGCTAGCCTCAAGCCACAAGCTCACAACACATACTGTTCAAATTCCAAGATGAGTCTGGCGCAGAGCTTAGGGCTACTAAGCTTTGTAGTAAGCTTAATTTAGAATACTCATCCTTGTTCCTCAAATGAGATTTCTATGAACATGAATTAGGACAAATCAAAATGGCTTCAGGCTTATGTTCTTTGAATTCAAACTGAAGATTGTTTTCCTCAGTCTTACTGATCTTGTTGTTTTGGAATGAAATGATCGTATCACAAAATCTAAGTGCCGGGAAAGACAGGGACCTGCAGTGCTAAAAAACACACATAGGAAATATCACTGTGTTTGCTTGAGATGTGAAAGAACAGGCTTTAGTTACCTTCTTCATCAGAGACAAGCTGAGCCATTGTGCAGCAGAGTGAGTTTCAGAAAGAGAGCAAGCAAGAATGTGCCTAGGCACCTAGTAGTTAGGATACCCCTCTGGAGGGCAGAGACTTGAGATCTCATTCTGCTTCCAGTATTATTTCTGTTTTTTAATTAATAACTAACATAAAATACATAAAAGGTCCTGGGAACAAAGGTCCAGGATCATCCTCTCCCAATAAAGTACTCTCATCACTAGGTTAACAAGCTGTTTCTTCCTGTTTGTTCTTCCTCTGGCACATGGCTTTTATTCATTCCTGCCCAGTGGCTCAGTATCAGTGGACTGGGTCCATCCAGGTTATTCTATAGCCTGATATCCTGATTTAGGATAAATTCTGAGGGCATGGGAAATGTAGGTTTGAATCCCCATTATCCTCCCACTACCTGCATACACACTTTCACTACCTAGCTACCAACTCTCCCTTTAATTACCACCTGTGGCTTTGCCAGACAGTCTACAGCTGCAGGATTGGCCTTCTTAGCCATCAACAGGCTCATTTACAACCCTTTACTGGACCTGTGGGAGTGATCAACCTCAACCATGAGGGATCACCACCACCAACTAAACTATTATAAAAAATTGCATAGTATCACTGCTATTCCTTAAGCTAAACTCAGTGCTGTGGGTGTGATGTAGGAATTCTCAATGTGTATCCAAAAAATTTGTTCCTTCTAGGGATTTAGGTGTCTCCTAGGTATCAGTCTGGATTTCAGTAGGAGTTAAGTGCCAGACAGGATCAGTTCTGAGCATGTACCAAAGCCAAAGTCTAGGCACCAAGACAATTTTACACTTCAAAATAGAGTTGTCACCTGAACTTTGGCACTCACTGACTTTTGTTGGTTGTGTGGTGGGCCAGTCTCAGTCTGTCTTTGGACCTTAGAGCTGCCTATACTTGTGCTTGGAGGTGAGGCACTTTTAATCAGAGTGGTTCCCAGGCAACTACTTAAATTAAAATGCCACAGTGTTGCATGTATTAAGCCCCCACATATAAAAATGGCCACAGTACTCTTTATCTAACCTCATTTGCTAACGTTTAGATAAAACGCCCTGCGGCCATTTCAAAATGTGCAGGGGCTTAATATACACAATGCTGCAGCAACACTGGAGCATTCAAATTAGAAAATGGAGCAGACTCAATTAATCAAGTCTGCACAATACATTCTAATTAGGATGTGAAAGAGCATGTTTATAGGCACCCTAAGTGTCTAAATCCTACCTAGGTCCTGTCGCACCTTCAGAGCCTTAATTTCTGCAGGCTCCTAGGGCGAGAACGAACGCTCTCTAACTAATTTCTTTTTCCCGCACTAGGCTTTGATTTCCC
>JAGPOW010000290.1:35587603-35621537 GCA_030014935.1 Caiman crocodilus | reverse complement strand
TTCCTTATATGGTATGAAGCTGGCTTCAGGTGTTACTACAAGGGGTTTGATTTCACTACGAGGGTTTGGCTTCTTAGGTGGTGTCATGAGTCACCACCTTCAATGCAATCTGCACAGGTCCTACATAAATGTCCATATAAAGACAATATGGATCTAGCCTCCATCCTTAGTTTTCCATGCCTTAGCTCCCTATCTGTAGAATGGGCTTAATGGAAAAGCACTACCTCTCCAGTATATTGTGGGAAGAATACATTTTACAAGATTGTGACATACTTGGGATGCTACAATAAGGGGACTTTTAATCACCTGAGATAGCTTTATTGCATAAGTCAAAATAGAACAATACAAATTTGGGCATTTCTATGTCATACAGGAATCTTTAAGGTATGTAGGTATCTGAATATGATCCTATTTGATCTATTGAAAAGTCATTAACATATTTTTATCTTAGTCTTAAGTGCCTAAGTCATATTTGCATAATAAATTGACTGAGTCCAGGAGCAGCATCTTCAAGTATTCCATGCTGCTCTAGATAAGCTGCCTCCTATAGAAGAAGTAGTTTAGCTGTATCCTGGCTTATTGAAACTCAGATGCGCTAAACATCCTGCCCAAAAGCCTATACAGGCCAGGTCACATTACTTCTGATTTAGTAGGCAGCCTAAGACAGCACAGTGAGCGTAAGAACACCACTCCAAGGATACTATGTTTATTGTGTACACATGGCCTTAGAAACCAAATGCAGGAATGAGATTGAAAAGAAGCTATCTTTTGATTTATAGTCCAATGACTAGGGTACTTAAATCTTAACCAATAACTATTTAATTCATGACACATAAATAACATGGTTAGTAGGGAATAGAAACCCAGATGTTCTGCCTCTCACAGAGAAGTTGACTATAGAGGTTGGCCTTTCTTGACTGATTTCCATTTGGCCTCATTGACTTTGCATTCATTTTCAGTCAGCTAATGGAAAGAAGGATGGAAGATATCTGTAGCCCTGACTGGCCCATAACTGGGTATTTTTAATTCACTGTCTTGGGAAATAAGACTTATATAACCTCTGATAGGCAGGGCTGAGAACCCAAATATCCAAGTTACTGTACAGATGCCCTAAGCCAGCAGTGCTCATTGAAATCCAGTCCAAGGAGACATAGCATCTGATCCACAGAGCTCCTCACAGATTGGGAAATTTGGCAGTTGGGACGTGGTGGCAATTATTACTGCCACCTCTCCACTGCTGCCAAATCCCCCAGCTCCTCACAGTTGGATCAGTGCTGGTCCACACCCTTTCTCTCTCTCTATAAGACTGGTGTAGGATTATGGTCCCCCCCACCCATACCTGCTTGCCCCTGAACAACCAGGTAGGGCCCACCAGTCAGATATGCCTCACAGATGAACTAGGCAATAGCTATCCAGTCTGTAGGGCAAAAAGTTTGAGCACCATTGCCCTAAGCAAGAGATAGAGTATTGTTTAAAAGATAAGAAGGTCCTTCTTTCCCTCCTAAGTGCCTTGCTTCTGGGAGATTTGGATCACGAGATAATAAAAGCCTGTAATGTGCAGCCTCATACCAGATTCTTGAGGGGCAGGAGTTGACACACATTTCTGTGTCTAGCATTTTCTATTGTGGGCTTCCTTTGGGCACCTCATTGGTTACTTGAAGTGACCTAAGGTTCCCATAGAGCTCAAGGTGAGACCTAGAGACTGTACTGAGTTGAGATGCAAATTTGTGGGCAAGTTGCTGCATTGGCTTAGCTATCTTGTAAATAGAATAAGGTTGTAGGATGTGTGTTTTGGAAGTTCACAAGGAAAAAGAGTGAATATTTTATAAACTAGGGGCAGACAAAGAATATATTAAGTAAAACCAACGGCAGCAAAACATAGAAAGAAGATCTATGTTTGTATATGTCCAGGAGAATCACTTTAGGCATACTGACGGGCTTCATCATCTGCCTATTTGCTGGGAATTTTGGCAGCAAGGAAAGTAAGGGGAAAATTTCTGAAGACTGCTTCCCCTGGAAGCTTACTGCAAAGTGACACCAGGAGGATTATGTAGGGTAAATCCTAGAGGAAGATCACCACTATTCAAGATCATGCAAGTCACCAAACAGTGACAAAGTACAAGGAAGGAAGGAAGACTGTGGGGTTCTCAAGTACTATATACTAGTAAGTACTAACATAACATAAATTACTTATCATAAATTAAGATGGTATCCTTCATGGGAGGGAGAAAGCTAATTAATGTGTCACCTATCCCTGAAAATTGAACTAGACTAAGAAGTTGTCTCTCCTTGTGTGGTTTTACTTGACATGATATACTTCCATTAAAAAAAGTATGTGATACAAGTTGAAAACTTCTTCCTAAGTGTTTCTATCCTTAAATTCCAATCAACAAATTCCAACACTTATCTGTATCAGAGAACAAGTATCTGTTTAAGAATGCAGTATCACCGTTCCCCCACAGACACAGTGCTTACTAGAGAAATAGTCAAATTATACCCTTGACTGAGTTCTTGAAAGTTTTTGTTTTCACCTGCAGAGATTTTTAAATTAATACAATTCTAATATTGAATATTTACAGATGTCTCATTTTTTTTGTCTTTCACTAACTGCTATGAATGCTTAATTTATGTTCTTGTGTCAAGCAGCATCAGATAATACTGTAGCACAGATTTCAAGAAACAGCTTATGATGGGGACAAGTCAGAATATGTAAATTATATTATGCAAGGTTCTGCATAGAAGCCATGATATTTAGGAGTGGGTTTTTGGGGAGCCCCAGAAGAGTGTCTTCTCAGCCTTGGTATCTGTAGCTCTTAAGGTAGAGTTGTTTCCTGGGAACCAAATATTGGTATTGGACAGAAATTCCTAAAAGAAGGGTATTGGCTGCTGGGTTTTTTTTGTTTTTTTTTTTACTAATGCTTCCCTGGACTCCTTGTATATTAGTAAACAAAACAAGTAGCACTTGAAATTTACCCACACCCTATAGAATTGTTGGGAAGTCAATCTGCAAAGCCATGAGCAGTGGAGAAGTGCTGATGTCAGAACAGGACACTGGTGTCAGGAGAAGGGGCAGCAAACATTTACATTTTCTGTGACACAGTTAGTTTTAGAAAAAGTCATTCTGCCTGTAAAATACAATTGATTCAAAACTTGCAAGTGTCTGGAACTTTTTATCCAATACTGCAATCCTAGCAAAAAACATTGCTTCATTGAGTGACCTGGGTCAATTCTGTTTCTCCCCTGATGCTTGAGTCATCAGTTAGTATCTGTAAAATTGGAAGGAAAGGTACAAGTCACTGTAATAAGATGTTGAATCTCAGATAAGCTGTCCTGAGCATATATAACATTTTACCACCCCTTTACGTTTTCAGTACTTTTGTTTACTTTAGGGAAGTAATAAAGTGCTTTTCTTTATTGAGTAACAGACACATTGTTCCAGGGAAGCTCCAGTATGGGTAGAGAGAAAAAAATTAGAGATAATAGGAAAGCAAAATAGGAGTTCAGGATCTTAAGTCAGTTTTTTTGCTTCCAAAGCATCAATGTAACAAAATAATCTGAAGAGATAATACCAAATAGAGAAATACCTGAATGTCCAAGACTAAAATAGGTTATTCATCCTATTTTGACTTCTGATCTTTAGAAGACTTTCAGCATTGTCTGTACATATTATGTCTTATACACATAAAGAAAGGAACAGCAATAGAAGAGAAGAACCAACACTAAGTAGACGCCATCCCCACCCACTTGCACATCTTACTGGTCTGTCCAGTAACTAACTGAGTCTGGCTTCCTCCTGCTTGTCTCCTTTTGTCCCTATAACTATTTTACTCTTACCTATGTGGTAGTTTGCCTTCAGCAGAAGTGGTGCAGGATACATCCACCCAGAGCCAGAGTCTATAGTTTGGGGACTAGGGAACTCTCCTGGCAAATGAGAGGTATGGTTTGAATCCCTTTTTGCTGAGATGGCCTAAAAAACAATTCTTCAATTTCCTGGTCAAGTACCCTGACCACTAAGATACAGATCGGCAGAGGTATGAGCACTACCTCTTCCATCTTTAGGCATCTACCCTCAGACGAGGCTCTCAAGATCTGGATGTTGACTGAATGAAGCTGCCTAAGTGCCACTTCTGAGTTAGGTGGCCTAGTTCTGGAGAGGGGCAGGAGTTCAGAGACACTCATAAGCATAGTTGTTTATGTTGCCTAGCTTTAGATGACTCCGTATTCTGATGAGTCCGGCTGCCTAACCTCATTCCTTTGAATCACCTTCGTAGGGCCCATCGCCTCATTTTAAATTTTGATCTGCTTAAAAATATAAAATTGGAAATGCATAAGGGGCAGAGCTAGATTTTTCCTGTGGTGTATACTGTAATTTTTACCAAAGCTGGAACATACTTTTTACTTCTTAAAGCTAACATGTAGGCAGTCTGTGAAAATACATCATAAAATGTAGTCTTAAACTTTTGTACTGCAACTTACAATATATACTGGACACTGAAAATATGTTAATATCCATGGTAGAGAAGGACATATTGTATCTTGAATTCTTTCCAAAGAAAACTGGCTGTTTTGAATTGTATTATAGTGATATTAGGTGAATTTATATTGCTGATCCACGTAATCATGATTAGGTTACCTAGTATTCATGAGCATGTTATATGTAATTACATCAACATTCCCATACAGTCAGAGTTATTTAATATCCACCTAAACAAGTGTTAGGAAAACTTGTAAGGAATGGCTGTACCTAAAGTAATCTTCATAGTTATTATAGAGTTACACAAAAAATATTTAACAAAAATAAGCAATTAATTTCCTTGCATATATAGTGAACAAGATTCTTCACAAAGCAAAACCATTTTTAATTGGCTTAAGGACAGGAACAGGAACTACATTTTCTACTTCTGTGAGAAAGTGACCTTTTCATTTTCTCCCCTTATTCAGCTCTAAAACAAAAACAAATTTTCTGCCTTTTTCCATGAAATCATATTTCAAATAAAAACATTTTTTCAGAGATCTCATTCCATTCATTTACAAAAGGTTCAAATATTTTGTATTGGAAAAATTTCAAATGAGTTCTCTGAAACATCATGTTTTGACACAGTGTTTAAACCATAATTCCCTTTCTCTGCCCAATGAAAAGTTTCACCTAAGTGATGTATTTTAAGAAACTCTTCAGCTTTGGATAAATTTGTCCTTTTTCAAAAGAGAATAAATATTTTTTTCAGAATATTTCTGACCAGCAGTACTCCTAATGACTTCAGTGAGCTTTACATGCAGTCTTGCATGAAAGATATTGCATTCATTACTGTGTTGCTCAGTGAGAAGCACACAGCTTAGTTTATTATTATTTTGCAGCTTTTTTCACATATTTGAGGCCAGCTATTTTGATTTGGTGTAACTCTATCCCCATTTTCTCTGAGTTTCTCTGTGGTTTATATAATCACACACAAAGTGTGTACAGAATTGGACCTAATATTATTTGCAGTATTTTGATAGGTTATATGTGTATGTAAAATATATAAATGAATAAATATATAAAATATAAATCAGATTAATTTTACACACAAAGGTAGCTTTGAAGATTAATATTATGGTGGATATGGTGGAAAAGAAAGTATTTACATGTATTCCTAGTGATGTGATATCATAAAGAAATCAAAAAGGATTACCTGATAAGTTTTCTATGTAATAAAAAACAAATTCAAGAACTCTCTATTTATGTGACTGCCACATGCTTTTCAGTTGCTGTTACCCATTAATTACTACAATCAATATGGGCAATATTTGACCATTTTTCTTCCTTAAAGCAGAACTTTAGTTCTGATTTTAAAAATTATCCATTTCAACCTGTAAAGAGAAACTTGACATGCAGAATGCAGTTATTTTCGTTGCTCAAGAGATTGCATTACAACCCGTAATTCCTTTTTAACCCTGCCAGGATCCCCGCTTCTATGGTAACACTAGGTATCTTTGGCAGGTCATCAGTAAAGTAATGTAGTTTTCCCTTGGCATTTCTTGTGCTTCATGTAACTAGTGTTGACAATTGCCAATCCTGCCATGAAGTTTCAAACAAAAGTTACTTGGGAACACAGAAGGAAAAAAGAAACTCACTTTGCTTTATATATAAATATTCTGAAAAAGAATGTAATTTCCAGACACTAGCGCTATAGTTGTCCTCAGGTCAAAAAGATCAGTATATATTTTGTGTCAAGCAATAAAGGAAGTGAAGTGACTTTTACATTAAGCACATTTGGCTTACAGATGTCATTTATTGCTAAAGTTGGAAATATACAAAAACCTGTCTAAAGTTTGTTATCAGAACACTTAATCATTTTTTATAGCTGACTAAACAGCTTAGAATATACTGTTGGCATAGATAGGAGAAATGTGCTGAATTATTCTCTTTAGTTTTAAAGAAATAGAAGCTTTTTCCTGATTAAAACATTTGTTTTCTCATCACGCAAAAAACTTTCAGTTATTTTGTACCAAAATGCTATGTTGTAAGCTCTGTAACTACATCTTTCTCAGAGATTTCCATGCTTCTTCTTTATAGTTTACCTCTCCTTACTATACAGTGAGACTCCCATGTTGTACTATATTTTGCCATATTTGCTTCTGGTAGAAATAGAAGCCAGATCCACGCTTTCATTTGTAACTCAGCCATACATGTAATTTCACCCAAATTTGGCCCAAGAACTACATAGGCACTAGGCCTGTGCAAAATGGAAGGGATTCGCTTTGGATTTGGATTTAGTGATTTGGAGGGACAGTGATTCAATTTGGTGATTTGATTCACTGTTCTGATTCAAATCCAAAGATATTTGGCACCGAATCTTATTCGGCCATAGACTATACAGGCGGGCAGTGCTGATGGAATCAGCTGGGGGAGCAGCTGGATGAGCCCAGGCTTGACCCACCAGCCCCAGGAGAAGCCATGGCTTGTCCAACTGCTTCCCTGGCTGCTCCCTCTCCCTGGGAGAAGGTGCGGGAAGCTGGGGGGAATGATTGGAAGCTGAGGGATCAAACCGGGAACGGGGAAATTGAACTGGGAGTGTCAACAGTAGAAAGACAGTCATTCCCACTATGCCCATTCTAAACCATATCTACTATGATTTTTTCCATAGTCTGGTGAAATATTGAAGCAAAGTAGTCATTCAGGAGTTCAGTTGTATCCTGAGTTTTGGTAACCAGCTGTCCTGAGTTGTTAAGCAATGGCCCCACAGTTCCATTTGTTTTCCTTCTGTTCCCTATATACCTGATGATTGACTTCTTATTGTCCTTGATTTCTGTTGCTAGTTTAAATTTAGTTGCCCCCTTAGCCTTTCTAATCTGCTCCCTACATGTGTGGGTCATTGTTGTATAGTCCTCCTTGGGGATTGTCCCAAACTTCCATTGTTTGTATTCCTCTTTATTCTTTTTTTTCAAGAGGACCATGATATCCCTATTAAGCCAAGAGGGCTTCCCAGCCCTTCTGCTACCTTTCCTCTGCATCAGAATGGACTTCTGTGCTTCAAAGTTCAGGTCCTTGAGAGATGACCGCTCTTCATAAACTCCTTTGACCTTCAATCCCTGGTCCCATAGGACCACATTAGGGTTGTGGCTTTCCCTACTATTGCCTTGAGCCTATTGAAATTCACTTTTTTGAAGTCCAAAACTTCAACTCTGCTAGCTGATTTTCCTGCCTTGCAATGGACAGTGAACGTGATGGTTTCAGGGTTGCTGTCATCCAGGCTACCCTCTATATTCAAGTCGTTCACCAGATCATCTCCTTTGACCAAGACTAAGTCTAGGAGAGCACTACCTCTGGTTGGCCCATGAACTTCCTGGGTCAGGTAGAACTCTTCAATATAGGTCAGGAAGCAATGCAACCAATCTCACTTAGCTCACTGTTCTGCCCAAGAAATATCTGGGTAATTGAATTCATCAATGACAACCATGTCCCATCCATGTGCAGCCTCTGCCAGTTCTTGAGAGAACTCCAGATTGAGCTCCTCCCCTGTTTTAGTGGTCTGTAGTATACACCTACAGTTAGTTCTCTGTCACTGTGCCTTCCCTTTGACACTCTTTCTCTCCCCATTCTCATAAAAAAAACTAGGTGACTGACGCATTGATGCCTACACAGTCAGATGGGTGGCAAATAGACTTAATGATCGCACCCAGAAAGTGGTGGTGGATGAGTCATTTTTGACCTGGAGGGATGTGGGCACTGGAGTTCCCCAGGGCATGGTCCTTGGGCCTGTGCTATTCAACATCTTTATCAGCAACTTGGAGGTGGGCATGGAGAGCACACTATCCAAATTTGCTGATGATACAAAGATGTGGGGAGAAGTGGACACACTGGAGGGGAGGGACCGAGTCCAACTAGATCTAAAAAGGCTACAGAGGTGGGTGGATGAGATAAAATGGAATTCAATGCAGACAAGTGCAAGGTGCCGCATTTAGGAAGAAGGAACCTGCAACATACCTATAGGCTGGGGAACACCCTTCTCAACAACACAGTAGCTAAAAGGGATCTTGGAGTCATTGTTGATGGACATGAGTTGCCAATGTGAGGAAGTGGTCAGTAAGGTTAACTGCACCTTGTCATGCATTTACAGATGCATCATAAGAAGGTCCAGAGAGGTGATCCTTTCCCTATATGCGGCACCGGTCACGCTGCAATTGGAGTACTGCATCCAGTTCTGGGCACCACACTTCAAGAGGGATGTGGCTAACCTTGAAAGGGTCCAGAGGAGGGCCACTCACATGGTCAGGGGGCAGCAGGCCAGGCCCTATGAAGGTAGACTAAAGGGCCTGAATCTATTCAGCCTCTACAAGAGAAGACTGAGAGGGGATCTGGTAGCTGTCTACAAACTCACTAGGGGGGACCAGTGTAAAATAAGTGAGGCATTGTTCCCCTGGGCAGCACCTGGAATAACAAGGAATAACAGCCACAAATTGATTGAGAGCAGGTTCAGGCTTGATATCAGGAGTCACTGCCTTCTATTCAGGGTGTAGCCCTCTTTGGCTATATTCCAATCATGTGAGGAGTACCATCATGTCTCTGTAATTCCCTACTAGATTATAATGCCCACTGGAGAGTAGGAGGGTTAGTTCCTCCTATTTGTACCCCATGCTCCTGGCATTAGTGTACTAGTGTACATGCTCCTGAGTCTTCCAATTGAGACCCTCAATTTCCTGTCATACAGAGGGAGAAGTATTCCCTCAGATCTTACAAGAGTGACTCTCTTAGTGTCTCCAACTTCAGAGCTTACTTGTGTGCCAGTCCCTAGGCATGCTTCAGTCAGTGTTTCCTCATCCTCCAGTGATCTTAGTTTAAAGACCTATCTAGAAGATCAGCCATCCTGGCTGAGAACAGGGACTTACCCCTCCGTGTGAGGTAAATACCATCCTTTCCCAAGAGTCCTGTTTCCCAGAAGTGTGCACTGTGGTCGAAGAGACCAAATCCCTCTCATCAGCTGAACCTGAGTCATCAGTTCACTTCTTCAATGCATCCTTCCCTCCTAGGTCCTTGGCTTGCAACTGGGAGCACAGAGGAAAAGACTACCTGCACTCTCTACCCCTTGAGCCCAGCTTTAAGGATTCTACTTCTTGGTGGGTGTTTTTACACAAGATGCTAACTGTGTAGTAGCCTAATAAACACTGTTTAGTAGCACATCACTGCACAGACGGTGCTAAAATGCATAGTATTATTAGGCTACTGCAAAGTAGCATCACTAATAAGGTGTTCACCAGCATTACTGTGCAGTAACTTTGGTTACTGAGCATTTATGTAGCCTTCGATTATACAAATACTAAATTAAATGCACGGTAACTACTGCACATGAATGAACATGTAGACATGCCCAGTATCTTCTACCATACCAGACTTAACTACCTGGAGCAGTTCCCATGTCTCTCCCTGGCTGTCCTGTTGAGTGGCCAGGCTTCTTGTTATAGCAAGTGCCTCCTCCAAGCTATCGAATGATTTTAGAGCCTTGTAACGGTATTCTGAGTAGTATGCTGGCATCCCACTGTTACCATTTGGATTAGTTCTTCTTTGACCTGAATGCTTGATAATACTATATATGGAAAACAATGTACTAATGAATACAATACTGAAATAACAAAGATGTTTGGGCAAATGTTATATTCTGGTCAACTAAATTATGGAGATAGACTTCAAACAATAATCTGTTTACACAGTACTGTAACATAATTAAATATAATGTTCATTTAGCGAATTCCTGATTTTCCTTGAAATCCCACCCCCGTACTCAGATGGGTCCAAGCCCATACAGCATATCTACAGTGAAACCAGAAGAGCTGGATTTCTTTAGACACAGGCTATATCCAGATGTGCAGGCAAATGTGGCTTGTGGTGCCACGAACCTCTTTGTGGCACCACAAACCACACATGTTGCACATTAAACCATGTGTGGCACTGTTAATTTGTAGCACCAGGACAAAATTTGCTATCAGGATTTCCTGGTAACAAAAAACCAAAAAATAAACTTGAAGTAAAAAGCAGCCTAAAGCATGCCAAAGTGGTGTGAGACAGGACAAACAGAGATGGGGGAGCAGGCAGCCCAGAGCTACCCACTCCCCCATCTGGATGAGTTGTGGAGCCCTCATGCTAACGCATCCTGCACCCCAGCCAGCTGCTTCCTGACTGGCTGGGGCACTGTGTGCCTCAAGACAGAGAAGCATGCAGCCTTCAGCTGGCTGCTCCCCTGTCTCTGCATGCCTCAGCACAGGATATCCACTTTGGAGCCCTGCACTGAGGCACAGTGTGCCCCAGCCAGCTGTGGAGCAGTGGCTGAAGCACAGGATGCCTCAACATGGGTCTCTGAAGCACAGTCCCTGCACTGAAGCATGTGGAGACAGAGGAACAGCCAACCTGGGGTTACCTCCTCTGCTGTTGCCACGTGCTGCTCCCCAGCTGGCTGCTTGCCAGCTAGTCTTATGCTAAGAACCCTGTGCCCCAGCCAGCCCCTCTGCAGCACATGAAGCAGCAAGACAAATCATCCCACTGCATGGTGCATGGGCAGGGATAGGCAGTGTGGTACAAAGTAGCACTATTTGTGCCACTATTATTTGTGCTGCTATAAATGCATGCCCCTACTTGTGTGAATGTGGCCACAGAGTATAGTTTAATTGAAGGCAACTTCTTCATCTCTGTGTTGGATTTTCAGGCTAGTTACAGCACTTTAGGTGTCCTAGAACTAGCCCAGAAATGCTTTAACTAGGTTTGGCCAGCTTCCTGAATGTATTTGGCAACACATAAGAATATCTTTTGCAAGTATAATGTTAGGGATGTCAGTATTGATTTTGTGGTTTGCATGGAGTACATATAGACCTCCTTTTGTTAGAGTCATTTTCCAGTTGGGTAGCGGTGCCTTTGTAGCTCAGAATGATTGGAACACTAAAATATAACAATTTTGTTTTACAGGATAATATGGGTCCAAATCATACAAATCTAATGGCAACACAGTTCCTTCCATTTTTCAGAACTGTGACATTTGACTGCTATTCACCCTTAACAGTCAGCTGGAATTCACAACCTTGCAAAATAAATTAGCAGGTCTTCGTTGCTTGGTAACAAAATCCTCTTGGTAATTTATTAGGCACCAAGTGCTGATGGGAAAGTAGTGAATATTCTGATTCCTTTTATAGGACATTGGGGCTAATATTCATCAGGTTACAGATGTACAATGTTTGCACTCATACCAGTTTGTACACACACAAATATTTGTGCCAGTGTGCTGACTGTACCTCCCTCTTCCTTTCAATAATTACATGCCTCTCTGAACATGTGGAGGTAGTTTTAATGCAGCCAAACACAGACCTTTCCCCTGAAAAAGTGTCCCTTTAAGTTAATAGGTATTCAAGGGTACATAGTGGGTTAAGCACATCTTTCAGATAATAACCTTTTGAATCTAATCTCTGGTATGAAGAAAAAAATTGTCAAACTGTCCTGTCGACTGACAGTATTGTATAGTGAATATGAAGTTGCTAGGGAAAAAAAATCCATGTATCCAAATATAGATTTCTATTTCTCTTTGGCAAAGCATAGCAGGCAATTTTGTTTCCTCAATGTGTTTTTTCTGCTCATGTAAATAAACTATAGTAGTACTCAATGATCATTGCAAGAGTGTATGAACACAATTCCAAAGATTAAACAGAAGCAAATGGCTAAACACAACAAAAGCACTCCTGTCAAATTATTAAATAACTAATTCGTTAAACCACAAAGCCAGATAGAAAAGCTGGCCATTTGTGCATGTAGTCACACTGTAGTTAGGATAATTGGGACCAGCTGTCGTACTGTTTTGTTTTTGGAAAAGGTCCAGCATTATTTGAAGGCAACACCAGTACGTGGAGGCAGACTGCAGAGCAATTTTAGTTCATCTCTTTTTCCCTACACTTCTTCTTCCCTCAAGCAGTTTACTTGAAGGCCATGATAATTCAAGGTCTGTTCAGCATATCTAAAAATCATAAACCAAGCAGGTAGTTAGACCCAGAGTTCACCGGTGAAAACAAGTTGTTTAACTTTTTTTTCAATATTTTTCCATTATAGATAGTGTTAACCTTTCCAGACTCACCTGTATTTTCTTAAGTTATTATAGGTGAAAGAGTCTTGTTATTAAAAAATGAACCTTCATCAAAAAGCCAGAATAGGGTAAAAGGCTGAACCTGAGTTTATATTACCTGAGTTTAGTTTTCTGATCCAAAATGTTTTCTGTGAACAAAATAAATAAGTAAATAAGTAAATAAGTTTAAATAAGTAAATTAAATAGCATTGTATTTCACAATAACACATATACATATTCCATTAACCTGTGATACAAGTTTGTTTAGGTAAATTCAGAGAGAAGTAGTTAGCCATGTCAGTCAAAGGTCAAGAAGAAGGTCCCTTATAGACTGACTGTTTAGTTAATTAACTAATTAATTAATCAGTTAAACTATGAGATGCCCCCTTTACTTGCCTTTTAGGTAAATGCAGATAAAAGTAAAATAATATATCTGTACCTTGTTTAGGTGACATCACCATGGACCATACTTTTTCACTACTGTGTATAAAATTTATTTATACTAAGTCAATAATCCCTGATAGCTGAATTTGTCAATATTTATTTTCAGTTGACTAAATCCTCTTTTTCAAATTGTTCTAAATGGATTCTTTAAAAAAAATGCGTATTTTTTTTCCTGCTAAAACTCATGTTAGAAGTTTACTTATGATAGTTTAGAGCTAGAAGAATTTTTTTCATGTGAAAAGTTCAGGGTGACCAAGAATAATCACAAAGTCAGGTTTCACTTAGCAAGGAGTTTTAAATGGAAAAAAAAAGATATGAGTATGTAGATCTCAGGACTTTAACACTTACACAAATATCAAAACCGTTTTGTTTTTAAAATTTGTGTTTACTTTCCAAATTTAGATTCATTTAATTAACAAACCATATAGGTTTTCCCCTGAACTTCTGGTCAGTTTGCAGCAGTACATGATATCACTCAGAGTCTAAGCCTTTTGGGTTAACTGAATGTCTGTGGGACTCACAACCCACTCATAAGACTAGTCTCTAGACTAGAGACTAGTCTTATGACTAGAAATTAGATAGTCAACTTGCTGGGGTCACCTGAGCTTGGTGCAGGGGACTGGACCTGATAATCTTCCAAGGTCCCTTCCGGCCTTACAATCTATGAATCTATTAATCTAAGAATAAGTATTATGACCCATAGTCAGGGAATTTCTTGACAAAACATTGCTTGGAGTTCAATGAAGTGTTTTATTTGTTATAAAAACGAATTATCTTTGTTTTCATTTCATCAGTAAAATAGGTTTTATTCAGTTTGACCCACATTAAAATTTCCCCCAATATTTTGATCAAGGCAGTGAATGGTAAAATCCATTATTTGTTCAGTCCTAATAAAGGCTGTCACAAGAAAGAAACATTGAACAAATCAATCCATTCTTCTGATACAGTTTGTTGAGAAAACAGTGCTGCCTTAGATATTGTAGTCCAGATGTTTTATTTACAGGTAGACTATAGCTAACACAGAGGGAGAAAGTTTATCATCACAAAAAACTAGCATCCTGATATATAAATATTTCACAGGCTATCTAGGGAGCCATCTAGTAGTCTTTGCAGCAAACAAATATGCTCATTTTTTTCTCCTAGAATAAATTTATGAGGACAGCTGAGGTGTTTTTCCTCTTGATTAAAGAGCTAAAAGCCCACCCATCCCTTATAACTTGAGGCATTCTCCTTCAGATGAGACTCCTGTTTACAGGCTGTATAATGCCATTACATTTCGAATAGGAGATAGTCTTCTTTCAGGGCTATATTGAGTCCTATGTGTGGGGGAGTCTGAATTAACATCCTTGGGCATAAACAGAGTTTAAAGGGGAAAAAAAGAA
The DNA here is from genome assembly GCA_030014935.1 of Caiman crocodilus. Classification (NCBI taxonomy): domain Eukaryota; kingdom Metazoa; phylum Chordata; order Crocodylia; family Alligatoridae; genus Caiman; species Caiman crocodilus. Next base: position 35,607,139 of record JAGPOW010000290.1, on the reverse strand, counting down.
TATAAATCATTCATTGCTGTGTTTCCATTGGTGCAACTAACTCCCAAGCCCATCCAGACACTTTTTACAGAAGGAATAGCTCCCTCTGGTCCGTAATACTCCAAAATATCTAGCAAGGATGGAAGCAAAATGCAATGCTTCTGCATGACACATAACACAGTGATTTAGACTAATCATCTCACTAACCTCTGAAAATAATCTTCCATTTCCATAGTTCCTTTTATCTCAGAAGTAGGAAATTAACACAATTAAATACCGATAATTCATAAAGGTATCTTCAAAAGAAACCTCCCTTCACCACATCCCTTCATGTAAATGTAAGTAAAATACAATAACCATTAGATCCAAAGAGCAATGCTAAAATGTGTATAGGCTTCATAAGAAATTAAAAGAATAAATACCTACTTAGTAGATAATACCATATTTTCTCTCAAACAACATGCACTTTTCTTCTAAAATACAGTTCACACTGGAGTGAACTATTCCCGGGCTCAGCATGTATACCTGCACCCAGGACAGCAGCATTCTAAGTTGTGGTGGAGCAGGTCAAGTCTGGCATCAAGCTTGGGGGTCAGCCTCAGGCTCCAGGTAGCAGAGGGCCTGACTGTGACATGAGAGCACCCAAAGTGTGGATCTGCAGGGCTAGGCAGGAGGCTGGGGTCTGGCCCCATTGCCTTGGCTGACAATTTATGCCTGGGTCAGTGTTTACATGTGCATTTCACAGCAGTTAATAACTCTACCATGAGATAATACTATCCTTGACAGTACTAACTTATGGCATAGTTAGGCAATTTACTGAACCCTAATACCAGCACTTGTGTAACCAAGTACACTTTACTGCAGAGCAAATCGCTCAACTTGGATGCATCCAGATGAGTGCAGACCTTTGGTTCCCCAGGGACAAGTAGCAGTGGCGCACCTTGTGCCACAGCTGCTTGTCCCCAAGCAACGCCTGTGCCATGTGTTCTCTGGCACATGGCAAGTTACTGCAGAGCCAGTAGGGGAAGCTGGCCCCACTATGCTGGCCCCAGCAGCCTTACCTGGGATCCTGGGGGCCTTCGAGGGCTGCAGCCACGCTGATCCTGCCACATGTAGGCTGGCTGAGAACAACAGTGAGGCCCCAGCTCCCTTTTTTTCCCCATGGGTTTTTTTGACCCCTGGATATCCACTGGGTGGTGCTGCATACATGTTTATGGTGCAATATACCGCATGACCATACCCCTCCACAGTAAAGTGCACATGTAAATGCACCCGGTTACTTACTATGAAAAAAATATTTTTTTCTTCATTATCTTTCAAAAACAGAAGGTGCATATTATATGTTAAAAAAATATGGTACTTTGGAGCTAATATTATCCTGAGATAAGAATTAATAACAGCATTTGGGGCCAAGTTATTAAAAGATTAGATACTAGCATCATAGTCTGTCCTGAGGGAGGATGTAGAGTAGATTCCTCAAAAGAGACCTAGTAAAAATTAAATCATAGCTTGTTCCATGACTCTTCTTTTTTCCATGGTAAAGAAAATTATACCAGCCCTTTACCAAGTATAGATTACACTATTTTACAATGGTTCAATTGAAGCATTGATCATATTTTGAAAGAATACATTGGACGCAACATTCTGCCTATTGCTAACCCTTGTGTGCTCACCTTCTTTCCATGTGAGATGGAGAGTGGTGATTTTGCTCTGTGCTATTACTTTAAATCCAAATAGACTACTCAGGGTAGTCAGCAAGTGTGTTGTGCCCTGGGCCATCACATACAAGTGCAACAGATGAGTAACAGTCTTGTCCAACACATGAACCTAAATCCACATGCATAGAGCAAATGATTAAACACACGAGTGTTTGTTTGTATTATGAAAAGCATGATTGGTATGCACAATTTAATACCCTCTTGTGTAGAGACTAGACAGTTCAGAACTGTCTTACAATGCAATAATACGGTGTTATTCATTTGAAATAATTTTCTTTAATATATGTGAATTTCTTTAATATATGTTAGTATTAAATATTTAGTATTTATGAAGTATTATTTTAGTATACTTTAAATAAATATTGTGGTATAAATATAGTCTTATATGTATAGCATTATTATTTTTAGTATTTTTGTGTTTATATACATTTAGTGTTACGTGTTTTTAAGGAAAAAAATAAAAAGTAAAAGAAGAGTGAAAATATTGCCCAGACCCAATAAGAAGAAGTCAATACTGGTATTATCACCGAGTTGATTTGGACTAAGGAACAATCTTTCATGAATTCTTTGATTTTTAGAACCTGCTGTTAGTGATTACTACATAATGTTAAAAGGTATATATAATGATCCTTTGCCATAATAAGTACTGTTAATATACAATTCCCTCTTGTAATGTGGGCTAGCAGTTTTAACCTCACTATAATAGCAGGGTTTGGGTTATGACTTAGGATGTAGGCAGGAAGAAATGTTATATATGTTTTTTCTTGAACATGAATTTACCTTTTTTTTTATTGCTTGTTAAAAACTCCTATAGTTTACATAGTCGAATGTTAAAGAACAAGGGCACAAGCATGGACAAATAGCTGATCAAGAAGAACACCAATTGAAAATGCAAAAATGTTGGTAATGACCCAGATGTTGAATACGTGCTTGAGAGCATGCATTCTTCATATTTTATTAAGTGGGCAGCTGCTTACAAAGGAAGATGACATACTCTTGATTACACAACCACAAAAATGTGATTAGTCATTTGAAAACTTATATTAAAGCTATAAATTAAAGTTTGCGTAGTGAAAAGAATGATGTTGATGTAGACTGCTGGTGGTGGAAAGTTTTGTAAGACCTCCTACGTATGGCTGCCAAAGAACATTTCCTTTACAATAAAACTGAGCTGTTTTGAGAAGCCACTGTTAATTTATGTTAAAATTCTACTCGACGAACAAAAATCATGAAAACCAATTAAAACAACTCATGAGTATTGTCTTCCACTGTGTCTGGAAAATAAATCAGTGATAATCAACTGGAGTATGATACTGTTATCATCTTCAGCCTTTCCTTTCCTATGTCCTTCTGACAAGGTATTTAGCAAAATGTACACATTTGTTGGAACATGACAGTGCCAGGCTCTAAGCATTTCTGCTGCAGCTCAACCTGGTGACTTCTGGACTGTCAACCACGTGCCTCAGCACCCATGCCACCCCAAACCCGTGATCTTCAGTAACAGCATATTACATTGAATTGCTTTAAATTAAGTGCACAAACCTTGGATTAGTTTGTACGATATCTTCTAAATTATGTAGAATGGGTTCTTTTTTTTCTTCTTCCTGGTCTCTGCCAGTCCAAGGTGATGGGTTCTTCACCAGAAATCTCATTAGATTTATATGATTCAACATTGACTTGCCTTCTGATCATTTAGAGGACTACATCTGTTTATCTTATTCAGGGGTTGGCAACATCCAACCTACAGAGCCAGTCAACCCATTCTGTGGAGCTTTGCCTGCACCAGGGCTGGGCAGCTTCCATATGTGCTTCCTCCACCATCACCTTTCTTAACCCCTCCTCTCTTCTTCCTGGCTTCCAGCTACTGGAGAGTGCAGTGTCCAGCTCTGCCTTCACCACAGCCTCCCAGGTACAGGCAAAGGTGCTGCATCACCTCACCAGGAGCACAACTTCCAGCTGCCCAGCCCTGGCTCAGTTTCCCACTAGCTGGGAGCTGCACAGACAAGACGTTTGGTGTGAAAGAAGCAGTGATGCAGACACAACTCCCAGCTGCCTGGCCTCAGTATAGGTACAGGAAAAACCCCTTGCCACTGGCATACAGCCAAAGTCCCCCATCCCATATCAAGGTGCAGCCAGGTTGTTCTGGCCCATGGATTGTAAAAGTTTCTGGCCACTGATCTAACTGATACTGGAGGAAGTGTATACACTACATCCAAACAGTTGTGTCCCTAGATCTTGCCAAAAGTCTTCAAGCTCCCTTTAGAAGGTACTTTTACTCATGCTAAGCAGAGATTTTCATTCAAGACGGCGAATGATAAAACAATCCCTTCTCTGGAGGTTTTACAATCTAAACAGGCAAGAGAGATTAAGATGAAGAGAATTTCCAAGGCATGGACAAGTGCAGTGACTTGCCAGTGTCAGAGGAAGTCGCTCTCCAGGAGGCTAAAGAATCCAAATTTCTTGACTTCCAGTTGAGTGTCCTAGTCACTAGATCACTCCAACTCCCCAGTGGGCACATCTACATGAGATGCTTATTGTGCAGTAGCTGGCACAGTAGTGTGCCAGTTGAAACCGTGCTAATAAGCTACTGCACAGTATTATTAGGCTAGTGCATGGTAACCATCACAAAAAACTGCATCAGTGCTACTGTGCAGTAAATGTAGTTACTGTACATTCAGTTAGTACTTCATTAAGGAAGTACTAAACTAAATGCTCAGTAACTGCAACAAATTAATGAGTGTGTAGAAAATGTATTGAATTTTAACTTGGATGTAGTTGTGTCTCTAGAATACAGGAGTTACTTTAGAGATCAAAACATTGTGAAATTTCCACAATGCCCCTATGCACATTCATATGCACATATTAAACTCTGGTAAGTACATGTGAAGAAGAGAAGACTTAGTGAAAGCAATCCAGCTATCACTAAATGATTATGATTTGCAGATGAATTCATTAGTATAGCAACCAACCATAACATTACTCCCAGATTGAAGCTGAATGATATATCAACTAAGCTACCCTGCTCCCAGGATTCAGTTCAAGTTGATTTTGAGCATGCTAGTATAAAGTGGATTTTTGTGACACTGCATATTCTGTGAACCATGAAACCAATCACATTGCAAAGTATCTGTAATCATTTTTGGGCACTGTTAAAGTTTGTAGAAAGCAAATTAGTTACAGTTGTAGAAAAATATTTTGAAATGTCAACAATGCAATCCCTTTGTTGATTGTAAAAGACATTTTCCATCTGGTTCCAAGCATGAAAATATCCTGACATGACCTGCTTATACCAGGGCTCAGCTGAACTGAAGGGTAATATAATTCTGCAAAAGTTTCAAAACTGGGAAAATAGTCTGCTTCTATGAAAGCCCTATATGGCTTCCACTGAAGTAAAAAACAGAACTCCCCCTGACTGACTAGGACAAGACTGGATCCTGAGTTATTCAGATATCACTATGATTAAAAAACAAAAAAACATTGTAGCCCAGACCTATGCATGGCAATTGGCTGCTACTGATGAAGAAATCTGGCCACGTTCCCACTTATAGATTATTGGGTTTTACAGTCAGGGTAAAGCTAGAATTAAATCCTCTGAAAAGATAAAACAGTGCAATGAAATAAACAGTTTATATGAACTAAAGTTAATGAAAGAGATGCTTACCAATTGTAGAGAGAAGGAGGAAGGGAGTGAGAGCAGCTGCAATAATACCAACACACATTTTCCCTCATTATAGCTTAAATTATCTGAAACTGCAATATATTGCCTCCTAAAACATACACACAATAAAAGCCAATTACAAAGAGTCTTTATAAAATGCTTACAAACACACTTGTGGTTCTCAAAACTGATTCTACATATACCTAAAAAGGGCATGAAAGGCTTGCTATCAGCCACCACAGTATGCACAAATGGATTGCAACAGACATTAAACTAGCCATTATAATATAATAGATAAAATCATGTCTTTAGATTGCAAAGTCACAAAAGATGAATATCATCAATTTTTCCCAATCCCCTAGCAACATAGAAAAACATTATACAATGAATACTAAGAATGTCTAAAAATAGGGCATGTTATTCTATGAAGCTTTAGTTTTAGTTCAAGTTCAGCAATTGTTTGAGTCAGTATTCATATACTTGCTTGCATCCATTTTAGGTTATTCCTGTACAATGTATTTGTAGCTCTGGAAGGAAGGCAAGTCAGGTCTAGAACAAGCACCATTTTAATCGTGTCATTTTGGTGTATATGCCAAAAGAGATTTCTCTCATGTATCGTCATTTAGGGATTATTCTGATTGTATTATACACATATTAGAATATTTGTTTTAACCAATTTTTTTCAAGTAATTTTCAGCTCAACAAAACTGAATATTGTTGCAGAAGCACGTTATTTACTTTTAAAATTTAATTCTTTATAGCACCTGCTTCTTTTATAGCACAAGAAGCTCAAGACACCTGTGGGTAAATATGCCCGGATAGGATAAAACAAGATTATGTAAGTAAAGATGTAAATAAATGTTTACATTGATACATATATAATGCCTTTTCACATCTACTGCATCGTGTAGTAAATAGAAATAAAATTACCATATTTCACCACATACAACAACTACTTTTTATTTCCCAAATCAGCTTCTGGAAATTGGAGTACAAATTATATGCAAGAAATATAGTAAATACAGTTTTTACTCAAAAAGGGAAGTATGTGATCCACATAAGCAGAACAACGAGCAGGCTGAGATCCCTAGCTGCTGCTAGTCTGGTACTTACTAGAAGGAAAAATCTTTTTTTTCTTCAGTCTTTCCTTCTGAAAGTTGTCTGTGCTCAGTGATTAAAAGTGCCTCGGCACAGCAGAACTTCCTGGGCACAGCGCAATTCCTCGGTGCAAAAGTCCCTCGGTACAGCGGGAAAACCCTTGGTGCAGTGATCAGTCCCTGTCAAACTTTCCATAGCCATATGCATTCAAAGCAATCGCATTGTTTGAATGCATGCTACCTATTGACTTGTTGTAAATTATTCCTACCTGGCAACTAGCAATTGGCTCGTTAGCCATATAAAAGCTAGGGCAGTTTCCAAGTCGGAGAACTCCGCATGTACTTTGGAAGAGAATTCCGTGTAGATCTCGGAGCAAAGTTGAAGGCCTGATCACCCACCAATGACTCCCCATTGCCGATCGTCCCAATGTACCCTGTACCCTGCATGTTCGGATTGTTTAGAATTCTACCCGGTTTGCAACTTTGCGAAAGGTGCCTATACTGTGTACATCAACGCGAGTCCCTGTACTTCAGTCTGTAAGTAAAGTTTTTCAACTTCAAGCAATACACTTCTATGGCTAATTCTGCTCCATCAGTCGAAGTGCCTAGAACCCCATCCAGCTATACTCGGCCCCCACAAAAGTAAGTGTCTCATCCCAGAGCACATCGCGTGTGAGAAAATATGGCATGCTCTGATCCCATCCCTTTAGAGAAAGAAGTTTTCCTTAATTTTAACCTTTTACTGAACATGCAGTAATTAATAGATTTACTAGATTTCAGGGTCAGAAGGAACCTATTAGATCATCAAATCTGACCCCCTGCCCTGTGCAGGAAAGAGTGCTGGGGTCAGATGGCCCAGCCTTGTGTTTGTCCAATCTCAGTGTAGGACATTTATTTCAGACAGTTACATTTTTACAAATGTATTTTAAATTAATGTCATAATGCCAAGGGAAGGAGTCCTTAGCAAGAGTCAGAACACAAGCAAAGTATCTGTGGAAAACAACAGGAAGTTTTGTGCCTCAGAGTGACAGCCATGAAGTACAATGCCCCTGGCTGGGGGGGATCCCAGTCTTGTTGGAGGACACAGTTTAAAAGAAACTTAATAACCCCTCTTTTGGTAATGCAACGTATTTCCAGTTGTTTTGGCTAGTAATGAAGGGTGCAGATAATCATGGTTCCACATTTGTTTTCAGAGAGCAGCATCTGGCGTGCAGCACTGTTCTCTCAATAGCATCTACCCTTACATTGAAGCACAGAAAAAGAATCCTTTCTTTTTCCCTTATTCTTTAAATTCACATCTTTAATCTTTTAATTAAAGTTACAGTTTACTCCAAAAATTCATAATGGACCATAATCTGAGCAGTGATTCATATGCAACAAAGAATTATATATTTGCTGTTGTATATATTTGCTTGCTTGCTTGCTTTCTCTCTGCAGTAAAGGAATGTCATACTGTTGCTTGTTGAGCAAGTAGGCCCTTTGCAAGCTATTAAATATAAGCTACTTATCCCTATACAGAGACAGCCTGTTTTCATTACAGATCTCCCCCTGCCACTTCCTATCCCCCCTTCAACTTTCTTCTTTTTTCCCCCTTGACAAATAAAATAATTTCTGAGAAGGGATGTTAGCAACCTTTTATTAGGCACATTTTATTATCAGTGAGGGTCTAATGAAAAACAGCACAAATGTCAGGCAATCTTTGAGCCAGATTATTCCCTTTCCCATGGGAAACAGCATGGGAGGGGGACCAGAAAGGGACAGCCTCTGAGATTCCTATGATGAAGTTCCCAGATTCTTCTGCTGAGCCTGGTGAGCGGAGTAAAATATTTCCCCACTCCCTCGCAGAACAAGCAGACAGTCCAGTCTCTATAATGTATGAGTTCTGCACTAATCTTGGGGGGCAGATCCCACTCCCTTTCTCTTTGAATTTCTGTCACTGAAATTCCATTTGTATCAAAGTCTTAGGATTTCTTTCACTGGCTGCTTACTAAGTGATGTCCTTGCCAGATCAATGTTCCTTTACTGATTACCTATATGAGAAGGGAATGCTGGTTCCAGAAAAGCTCTTAAATCCCTTTCTCATGCAGGTGTGTAAAAGAGAAATGGAGGAACAAGGAGTAGATGAATAGCAGGGTCCATTCTTACATGTGTTTAGCAGTTAGTCTTGGGAAATTTATATACCCTCTCCAGAGTAACAGGAGGGATGATTATCATTATCTACATTCTCCTTCTCAAAGTGCTTTACTGGTTGTACAGTATGCTGTTCCCAACACAATGCTGGGAAGAAAAGACAAAAATAGGCCTTTAAATAGGGGTTCCATGTCAGAGTGGGGGGATCCAGGGAAAAGGAAATGTACTCTAGAGAAGGGAACCTCCCCCTAACAACATAGTAGAGAAGGAAATGTATGCTTTGACAGGAACAGGAATAATCCACAACCTCCAAGACTTTTTCTTCACCCTTTCAAAAGATTTGCAGACCCTGTGCAGTGTTCAGGGACAGTGCAAAGTACCAAAATATTATCTTTACCCTTAATTTATACTAAGATTCCTCAACTCTGGAATAAACTTAAATCTCATCATTAATTTAACTGGTAAATAGCTACATTGTTGCTGAAACATTAGCGGACTACATATATTAGTAAAGACAAACTCTGAATGATCAGTTGCACATAAGTATTTCCATGAGCAATTTTATTATCATTAAATGGGTAAAATTGAAAAATCCTTTATAAAAACTAATTAATGCTTCAGATCTGATTGTTGGGTAGAATAAATAACAACAAAAGGGGAGATAAATTAAGTGCAAGGTGGTGAACCAACACATATACACATTCCCATAGTGCAGTTTGATGCCAACTGCCAGGAACCCCTCTGAGGGAAAACTGCACTGCATTGCTATTATATTTTATGGAATTTCTTTTTTGCATGCCAAGGTCTATGGAACACAACTGAGTTCCCTAATGTAAAACAGTCGGGCAGGCATATTTTTCTTTTCAAAAGTTTGACCATTTGCAGTAACATTTTTAGCTTTCATTCTAAATAATATTTCATATGAGGACATGGTATCAATGGGTAGAATATATTCCAATTGTAGTTCCACTTAAGTCAGTGGAGTTACTATAGGGAATAATTCAGTATCTCAATGTCACTTTGGTGTCTACAGTATGTGTTTCTTTCCTGAGGCTATATGTATTATATTTAATCAGGTTGAAAATGGGCCCACTAGAACGTGGTTACCAAATCCTGCAATGCAAGTCAGAGAGAGGAGATGCAAATTAAGATGTGCCTGCACTGACATCCTCTGCAATTACTTTTATTGCACCAACCTCACTGGGCTTTTAAAAGAGAGGAAGGAGAAGGAAAGGAAACAGTAAGGGAAGTAAAAATATTTAATGAGGCTAAAGAAAGCTATTTGCACCAGGAAAATGTTGTTTGAAAATAAATAAAAATGGCACACTTCTAAGGTTGATGTTAAATTATATATAGGCACACATAGGCATACACTACAAGAGGTAGCTTGAATATCTTTACCACAGAGCAAAAGGAAAAGGCAGTGCAGCAAAGGTTTTGATGTAACTGCTGCGGTGACATACACCCAAATGTACAGGCAACTTACCATTTGCTTCCATTGCAGGAAGTAAGGGACTTCCCCTAAAGTACACAGTCAGCTCTCTGGATGGGTATCACTTGCTCCTTTTTGTACCTAATGTAATGTTGGATTATTCGTGCAGTGTATAGTGCAAGATATACCAGTTGACTGCAAGAAGTCTCTCTGTTCCATATCTCAGAGCTATCAATCTCTAAAAATCCATTATCCCACCTTCTTTATCTAATGATCAGCCTTTTTATGGGAGCCAGTGCCATTTTCAAACCAGAGAAATTTCATAGATGAGATAGTTTTCCATACTGTAAGACAAGTCAGGAATCCAAGCTTGTGAGGATGTACTTGGCCTCCCAATACCAGATGGCTAAAGTCTTGGAAACCAAAAATTGCACTAGCCAGCAGTTTCAGCTGCAGTTTGTGCTGTGCCAACAAGTATGGCTTCAGGTGGGCGCCTGTATATTTGCAAGTAATGTTACTGAATAAACTCCAGTGCAATTTAATCCAGAGTAAACTAATCCTGATATAATCTACACATGCATTTAACCACAGTAATTTACTCCGCCATTGGATAGTATCTCAGTCTGACAAGACTATCCAATGGTACTGTACAATAGTGTACATTGGCCCAATTGCTGTGCATATGGAGATGGTGATGCTTTACTGAACAGCAACTTAGTCTACTGCACAGTAAAGTGTATGTGTAAACATGAGCAGTTTATATTTTTTACCTCTCCTGCTACAACTGGAACTAGGGAGCAACAAGGAAGTGGAATAGGATAAAAAGGATGAAGATGATGATACTTGAGGGAAGATTTTATTTGGAACACCTTTCCTGATATAGCATTTTTTCTGAGCCTGAGAAAATGTGGATTTATAGAAGAGGTTTGGGCTGCAGACTTGGAGTGATCAGCACAGTGGCTGAAGGACTTCAGGAGATCTGCATGGAAATTAGCCCACAGGCGTAGAGGTCGTGTACCAGTATTGGTTCAAAAGTGGTCATCACCATCTGAAAAACTGCCATCCACAACTACTATTGGTCAGATGCAAATCAGTTTTGTTCAGTTATCATTGTTGATTTTTGTTCATGTAAATTAAGTTGGAGTTTTCAGTGTCACTCTATACTAAAGTACTTTTCTTTACTATGCCACAAGGTGCTTTGTTTAGTAAAAATGTTCTCTTAATACATGCCACACTATAGCAAGGAACATTTTTTTCTGTTATGGCTTAAGCTACTTCTCTTCATAAAAAAGCTATAGGCATACAACTCCAAAGGGGTCCTTTAATTAAAGCCATCATCCTAAATTAATAGTGCACTGAAACCAATATTCTGTGCATCTCTGTATATGCTATATGTCTATTGCCATACATGGTACTGCCACAATCCTACTTTCCTGAAATTGCAGGATAGCTCAGTGCTTCTCAAAGACAACAAATCTATCCACTCTAGATGGAAAGACCACTTTGAGGCACTCCTGAACTACTGAATTGACTGTGACAGGTATCACCATTGAGTCTGTCCCTCAACAAACCAAAAAGGAATCCTTTGTCTGCCCTCCTATCCTTGAAGGAACCTGGAGTGCAACCATGGAAATCATGAGTAACAAGGCTACTAAGCCAGATAGCATACCTGCTGGAATTACAAGGCTAGTGGTGATGAACTGTAACTAAGTCTCCATTCATTTTTTTTTGCAAATTTGGAGCTATGAAGAGATCCCTTCAGACCTGAGGAATGCCAACATAATGACTATCTTCAAAGAAGGATATAAGTCTGTGTGTGGGAACTATCAAAGTATTGCCCTCCTTTCTACAGCAGGGAAAATCTTGCTTACATCCTCATGAACCATCTTCTATCTGTGGCTAAGGAAGTCCTGCCAGAATCTAGTGTGGTTTCAAATTTTCCTGTGGACTTTGTCAAAATATCAGGATCTATATATGGCCTTCATTGATCTTACTTAAGGTCTTTGATTCTATCCATTGTGATGTCCTATGCAAAGTGCCAGCCAGATTTGGATGTCCTGAAAAGTACATCAAGGTCCTGAGGCTTCTCCATGATCAAATGACAGCAACCATTTTATGTAGTGGATCAGAAACTGAACCATTTGGCATCTGAACTGGGGTCAAGCAAGGAAGCATCTTTGCTCCAACTCTGTTCTCCATTTATTTGACAGTCATCCTGGTTGTCATTAAGGACTGCCTTCCTTCCAGAATTGACACTGAATGGATGGGGACCTTTCAATCTAGGACTTTTTTCTGCTTGAAGACTAAAGTACTCAAAACAACCATCCTTGAACTTCAATATGCTAATAACAGTGCCATCCTTTTGCACACTGAGGAAAACCTCCAGACTGCACTGGATATCTTTGAGAACCCTGTTGAACTATGGACTTCTGTCTCAATATCAGGAAGACTTAAGTGCCCAATCAGCTTGCCATGGGCCATGAGTGTCACCGCCCCCCCCCTCAAATTAGCATTGAAAGATCCTGGAGGTAGACACCAAGATCCAGGTGTATAATGCTGTCATCCTCCTCACTCTCCTCTACAGATGTGAAATGTGACTGACCTACCTTCATCAACTCAAAAGCTTGGAGAAGTATCACTGGTGATATCTGCAGAAATTCCACTGCATAAAATGGGAAGATTGGTGCACACCTGACAGCATTCTTGCTGAAGCCAATGCTACCAGCATTGAGTCAGTGATCCTCAAGTGCCAAGTTTGCTGGATTAGACATTGTGTACAGATGTCTGACTCTTAACTCCCCAAAAATGTGCTCTGCTCCCAGTTTAGTTGTGGTCTGGGATCTTACAGCAGCCAGAGGTAATGGTACAAGGGCACATTGAAGGCATAGCCCAAGGAAATGGATGCAGACATCAGGAGCTCAGAGGAGATGGCTGCTAACAGACTCCAGTGGCACTGAAACTTCAACCAAGTGGCATCTCATTTTGAGGTAAAGTATCTTTCCTTCTAAACAGGGAAGTGAGAACAGAGGAAGGAAAAGGAGAGGAACTCCAGCTTACATCCTATTGTTCCCTGTGGAAAGACCTGCAACTTCTGTGGATAGATCTTTGGCTTAAGGGTTGGACTCTTAAGTCACCTTGAGACCTATCAATGAGCTGTGGTGATATCATTCTTGATTAACACTGCTACCACCAATGATTCAAAAAGAATGAATTAAACAACATGTCCTCCCCAGCTTTAAAATTAGTTTATGGTTTTGTATCTAAACTATATAAAGCAAAATGGATTTAACTTACTTTTTCTTTCAGAATTGTATTTTAGTCAAACTTGATTCTAAAACCACAAAATACAAAGGATGTAAATTGATGTGACTCAAACAGAAGAACACGTTCTTACAAACTTCTAAAGAGTATCTTGTAATTGCAATTCATAAAAGAAAAAATTAAATACTGAAGAGAAATATGTTGTTATTACAGACTGGGCCTGGTGTACAAAATAATTGTATTGGGATTATTTCAGTTTGAAAATGAATAAAAAATACTGATTTGTAGTAGAAATGCTGATCGTCTTTTCTTATGTCATAGGCTCTATTATCTAGTTAACAATAACACTGAAGCTAAGGTGGATTATATCCAAGAGCCTTTTGCAGAGGGGGGAAAAAAACAATAAAAAAGTCTGAAAAACAACCCAGCAATAGTGAAAACATCTGTCCCAGATTAAATTTTGGAACTAAAATTACAAACATGAATTAAATTTTGAGTAGGCCTGAACATTACACTGCCCAAAAAAATTCAAGGAGGCAAACTAGGTTACAACTGCAATTCTAAAGTTCAGTTGTGCCTGGCAGCAGCAATCCTAAATTAAGTATGTGTGAAACTTTTCCAGTATAGGAGAGAGGATATTCTCAAGAGACAGATGATCTTTTTGAAGCTCCCAGCACCTCACATGGGTCTGTCTGTTGCTATACTCCTATAGTCTTGTATGTTCACAACATATATCTGTCTAGCTCTTTGCACAGAAAGGGGTTCAGGGACTTGTGAGACAGTGTTATGGAGACTTTAGTCACTGCTTACCTAGAAAATCATATTAGTGTTGCCCTGTGGGGTCAGGCCAATGCTTAGAATCTCAATATTGCTATGTTAGACAGGAGGACATGGTGTACAATTGTACGTGCACATACTCAAAAATCAGTTGGGTGCATACACACACTAGGTGCATGCACCCACACAGTAGGCACGCACACCCCCACTACCAACTCAGGCACATATACACATCCAAAATTACCAGTGTAGGCACATACATATGTATTACCAATTCAAGCTCATACACACTATACACGCTGAAAATTAGACAACAATCAGTTGTCAATACCCAGACTCTCAGTATACATACATGGATCACTAATTCATATAACACATACATGATGATATATATTTACCAGTTCACACACATACCACCCACCTACACATACACACAGGTAAGTTCCTAACTTGGATGGTATGGTGTGTGTATGTGTGTGCTTGGGGTACTTGGGGGGAAGGTTAAGGTGAGAGAGTTAAAGTGTAGGGACTGAAAGTTGCTGGGACTGGGATTAGAACGGGTAGACTAGAGAGAAAGTGGGCTGAGGAACTGAGGCTTGGGGTTACTTAAGGTCAAGTGGCCCCACAGTTGTTCTAGGTCACTGGTGCTGGGGTAGAAGCAAAGGAAAAAGCCCAGTGATAACAAGGAGACAGCCAGGAAAGAGAGAGGCAGAAAGCTGGGAGATTAGGGGGCAAATAAGTGGTGGCAAGGAGGAAGCACTCAGGAAACACACAAAAAAGTCAAATTGGGGTTTCAAAATAACAGGTTTATTAAGCAGCCAAGGCCATACACAGCCCCATGAAGTTATTGGTTCCTACACAGACACATACACACACACACAAAAGCACTTACAATGGTAGCAGGCGAAAGAGACTCAGTGGAAGGGTTGGAGTCCAGGTAGGGAAGAAAAACAGAGTCCAAGTCCTTAGTTGAAGAGAGGGTAGGGGTGCCAGCTGCCTATCTAGGCTGGAAAGGGGTCCTCAATGGCTAGTCAGGTCTTTGTCTAGTAGGTGTTATCCAGACAGGGTCTCTGGCAGGGCCTTTGGGTGGATAGGTGGTGTGGCATGGAGCTGGTCCAGATGGAGAGGGTGTCCCACTGGGTCTGTCTTCACTGCCCCCTTTTATAGGGGTCAGACCTCCTATGACCCTAGTGGCAGGGGCATGCCTAGGCAAAAGGAAGCCCCTGATGTGTTGAGCATGTGCACTCCTAGATAAGGGCATGCAGTTTCAGGTGTCTGTAATGGTGGGTTGGCTGATTTCTGCAGCAGTCTTTGTCTTCCAAATCTTAAACCAGGAAGGATCAATGCAGGGTGATAGTTGGTTCATTGAGTTGATGGTTCAGTCATTCAGAGGGAGCTATTTTTAGATCTACTGGCATTGTCTCTCAAGCACCCTCATTCATCCCCATTCATTCAGGAACCACTTTAAATAGGAAGAGTAGGTATGATTCATAGGTTGTAACATACTTACACAGCAGGGCATGGGGACAAGATGGGAACAAGATGGGAACCTGACACACAAAATGGATATTTGACATCACTCATGCCAATCCACATTGCAGGCCTAAATTATACAATGTTAATGTGAAACAATAAAAATCAATGTATAAATGATAGGAATACAATATAATACAATATAAAAGAGTAAAAATAAATACAAACATAACAGAACACTATTTACAATATAAAAGGTGCTTATTACAATAATAGCATACAGGAACGTATCTTAGCTTACCTAGAATTACTTGTAATCACTTATAAAAGAAGAGAGGGCAGAGAGAAAGTCAGAAGTGATTAGGGAAGGGGAAGGAATGTATTTCTAAATTTAAAAAAAAGTAAAACAGGGAGTTTGCTACATTAGGAAAGCACATTATGGACCAATTTTTCTGTGGTTAAAATTCACTGAAGTATATGGGGTTATACCAGTAGATATTTGGCCCTGTATCTTTAGTATACTAATTGCTATAGTTTTTGAAATAGTGACTGATGGTCTAGTTTTACCTCATTTGCCTTCGTGTCTGTTCTGCTCCTCTTAGTTGAAAATAAAAAAGACAATGACATCCAATTATCTCTTTCTTTGTGTCCTACAGTAAGGGCCTTGCAGAATAAAAGTTAATAGCCTACTACATGTTAAGTACTCAAGCAGTGTATACTTACTGAACATCTTGGTAGGTGATTATATTCATGTGGCATATTAACCTTTTGAACACAGGGATAGAAAAAATGCAAAAGAGCAAGGAAACCTGCAGAGTAGAGACCAGAAAAACTAGATTCATGACACCACAAATCCTTAACCAAACACATTATCTCTTGCATTTTCCCCCAGTAATACTAACCTGGCTGATTAACATACCATACTCCCTCCACTACTCTCCATCATCTCCCCCAGTATGCTTTCACATACAATGTTACCTTTAGATTCAGTCAAGAGAGCATTAATATAGAAACTGAACTAATTTGGGAACATGCCCCCAACACAAACACATCTTAAACACATGTGTTTACATTGAGTTGTACAGTGGAATATACATAGCTTTCTATAATATCAGTGTAACCTTTGCATTTCTGTATGGTGAGAGAGACATGGAAATCTACGTCTCCAAATACATGTGCCATAAGTTAAATAAAGATATATGTATAGTGGATAATATAATGACCCTGTATATCATTGGTCCAGACTGTTGTCCAGACTAATTCTGAGCAATGCCAAACAAGTTTAGAAACAAGAGGTTTCGTGGTAAGGACTTGGTTTGCTGCTTCAATAATTGTGCAAGGAAATACAAAAGTGCTTTCCATCTGCAAACACTTCCATCTATGTGACCCTCCCTACTCCTTGCAGATGAGAGGAAAAGGTTTGTATATGCCCAGCAGTGACTGTCTGATCCTCTGTTTTTCTGTTTTCCAAGAAGAGATCTACTGAAAATTCAGTTTCAGGCAGTTAATAGTGCTTGAATATTCATCACAGCTAACTCACTTTCAGCTGCAGACACTTTCTCCACCTTTCAGAAGAAAACAGATCTGTGAGCATTTTCACAGCCTCCCTCATATTGCCTGCAAAAGGCCAAGTAGGCAGAGTGACAGAATCAAGTTTTTGCATCGATACTAGGACTGTGCATTTGGTACCTAATTTGATTCGGTGGCGTTTTGGCCCAATTCTGTGGCTGAATCTCTAGATCTGAATCTAATCAGACCCTTTAATCTCTCCGAATCAAGTCAGAACCCTCCAAATCGAGTTGGAGAGATTCAGAAAGATTCAGAGATTAGGATATAGAGACAGCTTTAAATGTTTTTTCTACATACCTTTAGGTAGCAGGCAGCTCGTGAATGCTGAGATGCTCAGGTGCATGGAGTCTCCCAAAGAAGCATAGGGGGCTCCCCAGTGCACTTGGCAGCAGACCCAGAAGTGGACCAGAAGCACTTCCAGTCCACTTCTAGGTCTGCTGGGGAGCAGCACAGGGTGGGGAGGCCCACACCCCCAAGTTTGCAACTGGTGCCTCCTGGGTCTGGGGGGTCACCTGGGGTCCCTCTCTGGCCAATTGTCAAGCTGCAGAGGCATGATGGGGGGCCAGTGTGCTCCCCAGCAAACCTAGAAGTGAACCAGAAGACTTCCACTTCTGTGTTTGCTGCCAAGCACATGGAAGTTTCCCCCCACTCCCATAGGATGCTCCATGTGCCCCAGCACCGCAGCGATCACGAGCACCTCAAGCTATATAGAAAAAACTTTTAAAGCTGTGTCTATGTCAAATCACTGATTCTCCGAATCAGCACTGAATCTTTGGACTCACCCAAATTGAATCAGGGACAGTGATCTGAATCAACTAATTAAAGCACTGTCCCTGATTTGGGCTAAATCAGAATCTGAATCAAATAGGGCCTGCTTCGCACACCCCTAATAGACATGCTACAATCCTGAAGAAGAACCCCTCTTCTGACTCCTTTCTACTTCAAAACAATGGGTTCAGGCTACGCTGCAGAGCTTCAAGCTCCTACATGCTCAAAATCTCTGTTGAGCTAGGATATGCCCCATACCTCTGGACATTCCAGTCCCACACATTTTTTTTCTCCCTTTATTCTTGTATATTCCAAAGAGTACTTGCAGTTTCACTGTAAAAGCCATTATTGTAACTTATACATTTCCAATCAATAATTCTCCAGGTGCAGAGCCGTCATGCACAGAAGTGCTATAAATTGAAAAACACCCTCCTAGGGAAACACAGGTCTTGATATGTGCAAACATGGGAGCTTTTGAAGTTATTTTGCTCAGGCTTCTATCAGGTATTCATCCCACATATAATACTGTATGAAGAAATGTCTTTGGCATTTTTTTACGACTGTTGTTGTTCTTCAAAACATCTTTGCACCCATCAATCTACCCACAATATCTATTTAGTCTGTGCCAAAGATCCAACATTTCTGTCTTTATACGACATCTGAATATTACATTGTATTTTTTTCCCGGTGTCACCAAGCTGTGTTCATGGGAGAAGTTCCTAAATTAGGGGCATATTATAGCTCTTCATGCACAGGTCTTCAGGGGTTGTGAGAGAGAAAACTGAGGATTTTCTCATGAGGGCTACCCAGCTTATTATTACTGTAATAATGCATTTGCTTGTGTTTTTGAGCACAAGAGAAAAGTACCAGGTTGGCTGGCAGTAATGCAGAACTTATAGACAGGTCTTTGGTGAAATGGATAGGAAGAGCAGTTAAGTCTCTTCCTCCTGAACACCAACTAATACAAGGCGGGAGTAGCAAAAGGAGGTGAACATGTGAAGTAAGTAAGTAAGTGCCACTGTTAGGCAAATATAGCAGCTGCCATAGCTTCCTACCAGCTGTGTTGCTGCCACCATGTACTACAGCTGTGCACTAACTATGCTACTGCTGCCATGATACAGACCTCTCCTTTTATGCCTCTCCTGCAAGCCATGATAGACCCAGTCCTTCAGTAGGCATTATACTTTACTCAGTTCTTCAGCAGGCATGTATTCCTTTACTATCATTCAAGCACTCTGGTTGATGCTAATCCCCCCAAACACATACTTTAAAACTACAGCATCTTTTACCACAGATCACCTTCTTGTCTGTTCAGATCCCTTCTTGTCTGTTAATGTTTGATGGACAAGAAGGGATCTGAGATAAATGATGTAGTGGTTTTAATCTGATTCCTAGAGTCCTCGGACATCTACACTATGCAACCAGCTCCATAGATGGCAGTTGCTGATACCCCTTTTTTCAGACTTAGAAACATCAAGAACTAAATAAACAAAAATCAATTTCCCCATCATAGGGAGGTCCATCCATCTAAGTCTGTGCTGAGCCATATTGGAATGGGAAAGTTTGAGAATGCTTGTATTTCCATTGCTTTTGCTGGTCTATGTGTTCCAAAGACAGCCAGTTCAGTGTTTTTTACTTAAAAAAAACTAAAAAAAGAAAAAAAAGAAAAAAAAA
>JAGPOW010000290.1:35549948-35573129 GCA_030014935.1 Caiman crocodilus | reverse complement strand
TGATCTAAATTACCCAGACATCTGCTGGGAGTAGCAGTCAGCCAGGTCGGACCATTCCAGGAGGTTCCTGGCCGAGATACAGGACCTCCACTTAACCCAGGAGGTGCACAGTCCCACCAGAAGAAATGCCCTGTTGGACCTGGTCCTGGGCACAGGCAATGATCTGGTAAAGGGGCTCCAGGTCCTTGACCACCTGGGTGACAGCAATCATGGCTTGTTGGAATTCATTATCCCAACAAGAAGCAATGGGAACAAGAGTGCCCGAAAGCCTCCCTGGCTCACCAAGGACATCCAGGAATGCCTGGTTGCCAAAAAGGCAGTGTACACCCGGTAGAAGGGGGCGCTATCTCCAAAGAAGAGTATACCTCCAGTTCTCAGGCCTGTAGCGGGGCTGTTAGGAAAGCTAAGGTGGACATAGAGCTAGGACAAGTGTATAAGATCAAAGATAATAAAAAAGTTCTTTTTCAAATATATAGGGAGGATGAAGAAGGCACTGGGAAATGTGGGGCCCCTACAAGATGCGCTGGGCAATCTGGCGGTTGTGCCAGAGGATAAGCCATCCTCTTTAACAAATTCTTCACTTCCGTTTTCTTGTGCAGGGACTGGGATTCCCCCACTGTGTTTCAAGACGGACTTGAGGGGAATACCTCAAGTATGCCTTAGCATACTTAGGGGCATGCCTTAGCATGCCCCTAAGGCACCATTGGAAGTACTAAATGATGGCACAGTAACAGCTGTTATTGTGCCATGCCAGTGGTGCAGTTATTTTTAGCCACTATGTCACCATAGCAACACACTATAGTGAAGAATTGCATTGTTATGACCACTGTAAAGTGTTGCTATGGCTATGGTAACATCTCATGTACACATGCCTACTTTCAATGCAGTTACTCAGAGCTCAAGCTGGTTAGGAATTTTGTGGCAAACTGTTTCCATATCCAAAAACATCAATTTGTCAGATATGAAATCTGTTACAGTAAATGATCATTTTTGAGGAAATTGTGAAAAACATTTTGAAAAGAACACACACTTATGAATCAGTATTATGTACCTAGAGATGCTATTCTCTCTTGTTCTGATCTTACAAGCCTCAAAGGTATATACTTATAAGGTATACCTTAAGGTATACCTTAAGTCCAGCCTTCCATTTCTTCCTATCCTTCACAATCTCTTTCCATCTTGCTGCATCTTTGCTATCCCTTCCATATCAGTTTTTATGTTATCTTCCCATCATTGTCATGGTCTACCTTGAGGTCTAATGCCCTCCACCTCCGCTTCCAAAATCTTCCTCATGTATCTTCACTCATCAGTTCTGGAGATATGCCCTGCACATTTCATTCACTGACCTCTTATTTTGCACAAGACATAAGGTCTTTTGTAAAGGTCCACATGTTCTTGCTTATGTCTTCTCCTCCATAATCCATTTTCTTGTGTTGCACCAAACACTTTCTTTAACACTTTGTTTTCAAACACCTGCAGTCTTTTTCTATTTGACTTTGTCAGTGTCCAGGATTCACATTCATCTAAAAGGACAGGTTGAACAATGGTACTATAAAGCTATTTTTAGACATGCTATTAAATATACTTATTTAGTATTCTGAATTTGAAACAACAGATGAAGGCTTCAAACCCAAAACTGGATGTCAAGTCTCCTTTTTTTAGTATCAGTATTCTATTGCCCCAAAGAAACAGAGCTCTTTTCACAACTCAATATAACAATTTCAAGCATCTGCAGGGAAGTTATTTGGGATTCTGTGATTATTGTTACTAAATATCATTCCTTGATGAATGCACTAAGCCTCATGTTTCTCTGGGCAGGATGGTACTGCAGTATTCTCTTATGTAGAACCTTAGTGCCAATCTCTTTCCATTACATAATTGTTTGAGTCAAATATATATATTGAGGACTACTTGAATAATGAAGAAAATGATTTGGCTTTAAAATAATTGTGGTTCTATTACAATGTCCTATAATAACTGGATTCATTTCTGGCAATAATGATTGAAGTGTGGTTATTCTTAGGATACATGAGGACACTCTACATATTAATACGGAGTCCCGGCAAACACTACTCACTAAATATGAATATATCTTGAGAGATTTCAGCTTCTATAAAGGTAGATAATATGTCTTTTTCATTGACTGGGGATGTTACCTCCCCCCCAGTCCCAATTCCCATATCAGCCCATGGCTTCAAAAAAAAGACCTGTATCTAATCAGTAACATAACTACCATGTCTTAGCTGTCAT
Organism: Caiman crocodilus; assembly: GCA_030014935.1. NCBI lineage: Eukaryota > Metazoa > Chordata > Crocodylia > Alligatoridae > Caiman > Caiman crocodilus. The sequence continues at coordinate 35,570,879 of JAGPOW010000290.1, read as the reverse complement.
TCATCTAAGAACTGACAAGATCTGCCATGCTTAGGTTGTGAGAATGAACAGTTTTTCAGCATGGGATAATGTGGCTGTAGACAATGAGAGGAGCAGGGATGAATGTATATAACCTATAAATACCATAGCTAGATTGGCTGTGAGGTCGAAGAAGAAGAAAGATAAATACAGCAACGCAAAAAAAAAATATTTAGATATGTGGGTTTTTTGCATCAAGGGTTTTTGGGTGAGGGAGAAAGAGGTGGTTCATGGTGGTGCCCACACTATGTCCCTAGCATAATATAGAGGAGGAAGAGCTTCTTATCAGTTATTTGCAAGCAGTAGGAATTAAGGATTGGAATTTCCTTAATATATGAAAAGTACTGGATGTGTAGACATACAGAATCAGGTTTTGATGACAGTGTTTCCTGAACGCATATGAAACCATAAAAGGAGATGGAAAGACTTGGATTCAATCTGCTTTGTATCCTGTGTTGGGAAAACATGTAAGCCTGCAGAGACTAATGTTGCCTTTTAACAAATTATTATTGTCCTGGAATATTCTATTCAAAATAAAGATTTGTTTAGCTATAATCAACAATGTTTATTTAGAGATCAGGAATTATTGAACATATGCTGCTGTTTTTTTCAAGTTTTAAAACTAAAGTTGTTTTAAAAGAACAGATTTGAACTATAACATGACAAAAGGGCATGTTGTACTGAATCATTCTCTGATGTTCTCTCTCTCTTTTTGACTGCAACCTTTTCAGTGGTAAATTCAACTGAACACGCTAAAAGCAAAATTTTAAAGGTGAGTTTTTAGGAGAGCTGATTGCTCTTCATATTTAAAAAAATCCACTATTTTAAACAGAAAAAAGCAGTAATAATAAAAAAAGCCCATAACAAGCCAAACAAGGTTCCTTGGGTGAACCTGGTATCTTTTATTATACCAACCCAAATAGTTGGAGAATAGTTATTAAGCAAGCTGTCTGATTCAAAAATCCTTCGTCAGCCAACATTTTCATCCTTGTGACTTCATGAGACTAAGGATGTGGACAATTAACTTGCTGCATGATTGCTTGGGTGGGAAGTTGTCAGCTTCCCCATGGTAACTGGCAATATAAACAAGGAGTGAAAGCAAAGAGATAAGCCATCCATCAGGTTGTGTTACATACCTGTACTCACCTTCCCAGTCCACAAAGTCTGTTTTTGAAATTGATTTTTGTTCAAGGTAGTTCAGTTCTAATGCAGCATGCATTTGTTTTCTGAAATCCTATTGGTTATATTTAATATACTTTCACCATATTCTCGATATAGTGTATTTCTCAACTTTGTTTAATTTTAGGTTCATTGAATAACAAGTCTGATTAGTCTTGTACAAAATAAAGAATCCAGAAACAGCGAATCCAGGTTGTGTTTTGTTTGGCTTTTTTGTTTTGTTTAGTTTTGTTTTGGGGGGGTTGCATGTTAGGGCCTATATTTGGCATTAGTTTGACTTGATTTAAGGCATAAAGGGATCCCTTCTTAAAGACCTCTACGCTAACTATCAAACAGACTCCAATAGAGTAATTATGAACAGATTTAGACTTTAGCTCTAGTGTGTCTAATTGCTAATGTTTGGAAAATATAGGTATTACAGAGAAGTCAGGTTTATTTCTCTTATTGATACATGTTGTTTCTGTCCTCTTTCATTATAGGTGTCAGGATGAACCAGGCCATGAGCAGTCACTGAGCAAGTTACTGTAGGTAGGTTGATGTCACGCCAGGTATCCATTGCTGTCCAAATCATCAGGCTGCAACTAGAGAAAGAATCATAGTCAGGGCAGATGGTGGATCAGAGTCAGGGGGTCTGAACAGGGCAGAAGTCCTAGAAGCACAAACAGAAGTGTTGTTAGTGAGACAACTCCCAACAGAAATAGAAATGGTTGTATAGTCTCCCTGTCAAGGACTTCCAGTTCCCATAGTTTCCTTCTGGTCATCTAACTTCTCATCAATGCCCTCATCAAGATCCTCCTGGGAGAGATCAGGTTGGGCTGGGGATGGTACCTGACCAGTGGCTTGGTGGTGCATGGACATTGCCTCTGTCTGCTGGTTCAGCTGCTCTGTGTCTGAATCTTAGTGGTCCTAAAAGTTGGCTATGTACAGACATTCAGCAACTACTGGGACAATTGCTTTTCTCCTGGTAGAACCCACAAGTGTCCAGTGGAAAGCAGTGGAAATGGTGAGAGGGCTGGGGCACATTACTTATGAGGAGAGGCTGAGGGAACATTTTCCCCTGAGATAAGGGTGAGTTTCTACTGGTGCAAGAAAAGACTTCCATGTCTTCTAGAGGCTAGGGTCACCTTGGTCTGGAGCAGGCACAAGTGGCAGTTGCTCCTGTCCCTCCCATAGACCAGGATGGGTAGAAAGTTACTTCTCACTTCAGAGTCCCTTGGCTTTGCTCTGTTGCTCTCTCCACTTGGTTCCTGGTGCCCAGAACCCAAGCAGAAGTAGAACCACTGGGCACCCTGGAATGAGAAGCAAGCAGGGGGTTCTCCCCTGCTTCTCCAGTCCCCCTGGGAATGGGGGGAATGGAGCAGCCCAGGTTTTCACCAAACTGGTATTGCCTTGGTTTCAGGAAGGTATGAGGAGCAGAGGAGAGGGTGCAGTTGCAAACCCAGTGTTTCTATTGCTCCTACTCTTGAAATAAATTTCTAGCAGTGGAAATAAACATTTTTATGTGGCCACAGTCTTTACTGCATACACTGTTATAGTGTATATCATATTATAAAGCTAAAATTAAATCTTCATAGCATGTAAAATATCATATATGAATAAATTAGAGACATTTTGCATTTTACGAAATGTTAGGAACTGTCCTCAATGGATAAGCAAATGTTACATTAGAACTGAATTACCTTAGGCAAAATCAGCTACAAAAATATGGAAAGAAATAAAGCATGTTATTAATATTACATTTTGATGAATATGTTTTATGCACTTGTTAAAATATCTTTGAGATTAAGCAATATTTTAAAACTGAGAAGAGAAGCAATCTTTTTATTCAAACCAGTTGTGTCTAACATCCAAAGCTTATGTGCTATGGGAAAGTGATTTAAAATTCATAAAGAAGCTCTGGAGTGTATAAGAAAGCAATCTTGCTTTATTCAGGGGAACTTACACTGAAAACTAAAACTAAGCATTTTGGCAAAAAAAAGACCCTAAAACTGATATATTGTGTGTAATAACAGCTAAGGCATTCTCTCTTAGTTACTTTTGTATTTTCTTTTTTAATATGTCAGTGTTAAGCAGAGAAAGAGTGCCAGAATTTCACACATCCTTCTTCTATGCTTACTTCTGGCTAAACAGATTTGGATGTAATCTGTTTCAAGTTTGCCAAGCTTTTTCTAAGAGACTTGCATCTAAGGTTCTGACTTTACCATGATTTACAATCTCTGGGTTTTAAAAGTTAGATAGTCACAAGTGTGGATGCACACTCTCTTGTCTGCCTGTACTGCTATTTTGAGCACTTGTAAGATACAGTGTATGAGGTACAAAACATTATTTGAAAGCTTAGTGTAACACAACTTAGGGATGGTAAGAGAAAGATTCTAAACCATCTGTCCTGTCTTCATTGAGTACCTACAATGCTCCTTTGTATTCAGCACTGTAAAAATAGAATGAGCATTTTTTAGCTAAGCATTTCTCACAGGGTGACTAGATCTTCTAATGATATACCCTGGGTGCATCTACACAAGATACTTCACTGCACATTAGACTAATCCAACATGCAGTCAAGTGTCAACATCTACACTTGTGTGACATTTATTTTAAATTAGTTTACTGTGCAGTTAGTTAATACCTATAGATACAGGTACTAGATTAACCGCATATTAGCTACCATGCAGTAGTGAATGTATAGACACTGAGTAGGAGCAAATCTCATGGGAGGCAGGGAGGTGGGCCTGCCACTATTGCTGCCACCACAGCTAGTAGTCCCACTGCCCAGTGTACTCTGCCCACTGCGGCTCTGATGCCATGTGAGGTCAGGCCAACTCTCAGGATTTCAATATTGCGCCATTAGACAGGAGGGTCTGACACAAGTGCACATGTACAAGCACACAAATCAGTTAGGTACATACACACACACACTATTAGCTTAGGCACAAAGACATTCAAACCAGCCTATGGCACATGCATACTGATCACCAATTCAAGCACATACATTATACATCCCAAAAGTTAGACACAGATCACTAATTCATATATCATGCACACAATGCCATAATACACACACACACACAAACACACACACACACACTTGCACTAGAAACTCAGATACACACACGTTCAAAATAACTAGCTTAGGTTCATGCACACCTATCACCAGTTTAAGCCCATACATGCTACACACACCAAATTTAGACGAAATGAGTTACAAGTTACCAACACCTGCACATCCAATACACATACATGGATTACTAATTCATATATCACACACACACACAATGATCTCTATATATCTCTATATGTGTGTGTGTGTGTGTTGACTAATTCACAAACTTACCACCTACCTACACATACACACAGGTGAGTTCCTAAGTTGGGTGTTGTGATATGTTTGTATGTGCTTGGTGTACTTGGGACACGTGGGGAAAGGTTAAGGTAAGAAAGTAGAACTGTTGGGAGGGAAAGTTACCAGGACCAGGATTAGAACCGGTAGACTACAGGGGTCTGGGCTGAAGAACTGAGGCTCAGGGGTAACTTTAGGTTAATTAATCTTAATTGATTGAAGACAATGCCAAAAGCCTACATAACAGGGGAGCGATGCTGGCACAGAGGCTGGGACTGGAGCCATAGCTACGGGGAAGCTGGAAAGGTTGGTGGGGAGAAGGAAAATGGGACTAAGGGAAAGTGTGAGTATTAAAGAAGGACTCTGGGTATGGGGAGCCAGAGGAAGGTTTCAGGGCAGCTAAAGAAGTTTCAGGGAGCAGCAGTAGGTGCTGAGAGCAGGAGAAAACTGAAGGACAGCCAGGAAGAGCTGGGAAATTGTGGAGTGGGGGGAGGAATGACTACAGAAGGTGTGGAGGAAGCCTGAAAACAGAGAGACAGACAGGAGAATATCCCAGGAAAAGCAGCAGGAGAGACTGAAAGGCAGCAGGAAAGCAGAGAAAGGCAGAGAAAGCCACAGTGAAAAGGCAGTAGAAATTGAGAGGAGATCGGGAAACTAGTGGAGAGGGGTAGGAGCTGAGGAGTTGAGAGGGGAGAGAGAGAGAATGAGGCTGGAATTTAAGAAAAGGAAGGGACTGGGATTCAGTAAAACATGACCCAACTCGGGGTTGCAAATGACAGTGGTTTTATTGAACAGGGGAGATGGTGACACAATGTCAAATTGGTAGTCCAGGAGGAGAGAGAGAGACAGAGAGAGACAGTCCAAATTGTAGGAGGAGGTGTGCAGGTAATATCTACCTATCCAGGATGGAAAGGGGTCCTTGTCCAGAAGGTGTTATCCAGAGGGGGGTTGCCGGTAGGGCCTCTGGGTGGATAGGTGGTGTGGCATGGTAGTGGTCCAGATGGAGAGGGCATTCCACTGGGTCTGTCTTCACTGCCCCTTTTTATAGGGGCAGACCTTGTGTGACCCTAGTGACAGGAGGCATGCTCAGGCAAGTCAGCCCCTGGTGTTCTGAGCATGTGCGCTCTGTGCAGGGATGTGCAGTTTTGGGTGTCTGTAATGGTGAGAGTTTCTGGTTCAGCAGGGTCTTTTGTCTTTCAAATGCTGGGTTCTTGTATCTGTTCCTGGGTGAGGTCCATGGTTCCTAGGTGAATCAATGCGAGGTGATGGCCCAGTCATTACAGGCCATTCAGTAGAGAGCTGCTACCATTGTATGTCAATGTTTCCCAATCATTCTCATTCATCTGGGACCCAGTTTATATGGGAGGTGTAGGTGACTCAGACAGTTGCAACATGGGATGCCCAGGTAGAGGACAGAAGATGGAGGCTTGACATATAAGATGGAAATTGGCATGGCTTTGGTTCACTTACAAACACAGGCCTAACCATACAATATCCATATTAAACAATAAAAATCAATATAAAAATGATAATAATACAATATAAAATAGTAAGAATCAATACAAACCTAATAATAATACAGTATACAACAGTGGATCTCCAAAACCAAAAACTTGCTACCAAAATAAAAATGTTTAAAGCTTATCCTAAGTCTGAGCTCACTTATACTTATCTATAGGGAATAGAGAGGGAGAGAGAGAAAAAGTCAGAAATGGTCGGGAAAGGGGAGGGAATGCAATTAAAAAAACCCAGTGGGGTTTTGCTACAGCTCCTCTACCCAGGCCTCACAAAACAGCTCCTCCCAGTCCTCCCAAATGTTATGCAGCATGCAAGCTATGATGATAGCCATGGGGATGTTGGTCTTGGTAAATCTAAGACAGGTGGTGAGGGTGCACCAGGGTCCCTTCAACCTGAAGAAGATGCACTCCATACAGGCACAGGTCCACTCAGGCTCCCCTGTACATGTAGATGCCTGCCAGGAAGCATTTACTCATGAGTAGTTTACTCATGAGGAAATTGCTCCTGTATCAAATGCACTTGTAGACAAATCCTATGAAAATATGCCGATTGATTCCTGGAGACTTAAAGTAGCAGCTATAGCTGGTTAGTAGGGCTGCGTGAAGTTTTGATAGCTGATTCGATTCGGAGTAGATTTGGCCCAATTCCGTGACTGAATCTCTGAATCTGAATCTATTGTCTAAATTTAAGAGTTTAGACAATGGATTTGGATTAGAAGGTTTGGATCTGATATGCAGATTTGGGATCAGATGTACAAGAAGCAGATTTATTGTTACACATTTGTTTCATTATGCTAATATAAGGTGCATAAGATAAGTGCCACAAAAACTATAAAATAAAATAGTGCCGGTAATAGTAAACATTTATCCTGCTGAGAAGGGTAAATCAATGCTTGGACAGCTTTGTGCTGAGGTGGCTATTCTGCTTCCAGAACCTAGGCTACTTCACGCATATCACTACACAGCACTGTATTGTGCAGTATAGTTATACCCTGAATAGGTCAGTATAATATACATAGCTCTCTGCTCTTCCAATTTAAAATCCTAGTATTTTTATTTTTCCTAAGAACACACTGTCCACCAATTGCTAAAACAGCTAATGATCAAGCAGACAGATAATGCAAAGTTAATAAAGTGCCTATTTAAGATTAAACAACTGGATTGACAAAAGCTTTCTTCATGCACACTGAACTAGTACCAGACCATCCATTGATATAAATAGGAATTGCTCCTTTGAGGCATACTGAGCTGTATTAATTCACACCAGTGGAGGATCTGGGTCAGATGCATCTTCCATACTAAATCCAACAAAGTGAAACATGGCAGCTGCCAAAAGTTATGAAATACTCTGACAGTTTAACCCAGCTTTAACTGGATCTGTCATATCAGCTTTATTCAAAATGGCTCATTAAAGACCAATTCTCCATCCCTGATAGGAGTTATGTTTTAGAATAGCCTAACATTTGGTCATCATGCTACAAGATTTACAAACCATGAGAGTAATTAACTTTGACAGCTGAGATCTGTTTGCTGTTTGGGGCATTTTTACTGCTGCTAATTTTAATAATTTAGATTTATCAAAAATGGTAGCTTAAACACACATCAAGAATTTTGTCATTATTTTTAAGTTTTGCAAAAGCAGAAACAGATTTTGGGAAGAGAAAGGAGTCACAACAGGTTTTGGAAGGAGAAAAAAATTAACTGGAATTTCTTGTCATGAGAAATGTGGTGACTAAATTTTGTTTTCCTTATAATAGATGTAAAAACAAGTAAACAAAAATCTCATACTTTGGATTATTGAGAGAATAACTGGTTCAGGTCAACTGAAAAAGCCCACTTTGATAACACTGAAAGCTTTCTTTCCAATTTCTATTTTATTTTTCTATTATATTCTAAATGATATAATAATAGAAATGAAATACTTTTCACAATGAACAGCTGCTTCAAAATTTACTGTCTCTGTTTATTTAGATGTTTCTATAAAAAAATAAAAAATGACAAGTAAAAAGTGTCAATTTCAGCAAAATGGCATTGTCCAATATTCTATCAAAAACTTTTTGACAAGAGCTATTCATAGATGAAAGCTCTACGTTATACCCTGGAAAGTCCAGTTAGGCAAAATTTTCAGCGCTTTGGCTCAACAAAATTTAATCCTTCTTTGACAGAGCTGGAGCCAAAAGTATCCACATATCTTTTCCCCAAAATGGTTAATAGATTTTTTGTTTCAGTTGGGAGGAGAGAAAAAGAACTGTGTTCATTTAAAAACTAAGTTCGTTCACTTCTTCCAAAATACTAACAAACCACTGACTAATAGTCTAAACAATTTCCTTTGAGAATGCAGAACCAGTTTTTGCCTTCCAGCAGAGTTACTTGAGCTCTGTTGTTTTTTTCACTGATACAGTATTAAAGATTACAAACCCATTTTCCCTCAATTCTGTAATGTCTGCTCACAGTCCTCTGTGCTAAATGTGAGCCTAGAGTGCATGTTGTTATGTATAACTTAACTTACAATGCAATTGCTTGAAAATGAAGTTTCAAAATTTAAAACAAACTTTACTGTGAAGGAATGAAAGGTCGTCCCCAGATAGCATGAAACCTAGGTGTCAATTGTCAACCCTTTTGAGCTATGGGAAGGGTACATTTTTAATAAGCTACACTATTCCATCCCACCTGGTAAAGTTGCTCCCCAGGGTCTATAATGCTGAGCCAAGTCCTATGAAATGCAAGGCTGAGTGTACTGTGGGACCCAAATTAGTCTAGTAATTTACTGTCACTTAATAACTTGAGCTAAGAAACTTGAACCAATATTGATTAAAAACTCTGGATTCCAGCTGGGTTGGGTGTTCTTGGGGTTAACAGAACTTTCAGACAGGTACAAAAGACACCCACAGCTGAAACTCAGGAATAGAGAAAGAAGACCTTCAAATTCAGATGAATTATACACCAACCCAAGGCTCCAATAACAGCAGACCAGCTCGTACTTTGCGGGATAAATCAAAGCTTTAATCAGGCCTGTCAGTAAAGCAGGTGTTTTGACTGCCTTTATGGTTCATTTTTATGCAAAAGGGATGTGGGGATACAGAAATCACGGGGGATTGCAAATAAATGGCACTGACAGCACTGATCCAGCCAGGCGAGGGGGCCAAAATTGGCCTGTCTTTTCATATTATGAAATATACCTAACGGCAGCCTCTTTAAGCCCTGGTTACACAATACACTGTCTGTGAGCCCAGGGTTTTTCTTCTTCTTTCTTTCTTTCCTTCCTTTTTTCCCCCCTGATATGCCAGGGGCTCTTTTCTATTCTTTCATGATAAACTGCCCCAGCAGCCATAGCAGGTTTAGAATGTTAAAGAGCCATAGCTCACACGAGTTGACAAAAGGATTCTGTTTTAAAGGGTTTAAAGGACACTGTAGACACTATCTACAACCCTATTTCAGGATAACGTCTTTTTCTTGGTTTTCAGTCTGAACAGCCCCAGGAACATCATAAAAATGTGTCAATGCAAATTTGCCAGGATTGAAAAAAAGCCAGCACTACTCAAAAAGAGGCCTATGTTAGTGTTAATTTGAAACTGCATTGGTATACTGGGCAGTTCAAACACAAGGAAAGAGCTAGACTGATTATTAAATTCACTCTCACTTGGTAGGCTAAAAATTGGCACCCACAGCTTATTGAGATTTATCTATTTTTTCACTTCATTTCTCTTCTAAGTATTAATATAAATTCCCATTGTAATTGCTTACAATATTTAAATTAAATGGTTTAAAATACTGGTATTTGAATCACTGTAGCATCCTGAATTTTTAAAATTGTCTTTTGATGAATGTCCTAATGGAATGTACTTTTCCAAAAGAGAAAAATGAGCGCCTTTTTTCGTGGTACTAATATAACTCAATACTTTTTACAGTGTATTCTATATCATAATTTGAAATATTACTGCAGGGCATTCCTCGTAAATTTCATTTATCATTCACAAACCATAAAGCAGGCAAATAAAAAAAGTTCGGTAACTACTCGAGTTTCAAGATATTGAGTTACTACTCATGTCTTGTAGCTCACTATTCACGGGTGACAGTTTTTCCCAATCTTATTAAGGAATTGATTATTTTTCCTTTTATTTAATTAAAATATAAAAAATAATGCCCAGCTGGCATTTTCCTGCAGACAACAGCTTTGGGACCATTTTATTTAAATTTTTAATGAACTACTTGTAGTATAAAAGACAGATACAATACACTAGAGAACAATTGTAATTCTCTGTAATGCTGCATCTAGACAGAAAACTTTGTATCCAAGTTAGAGAAAACATGGAAACATTTAACTGCTTAATTGCACAGGAAATGAGATCAAGTTGCCTTTTTGTGGTTGTTGCTCTCAAACTTCGATTCTTCAAATACTTACTTACATTTGTGTCTTTCCCCATACTAGTACTGTTTTAAAAACTGCCCAGTACACTTGCAAGCACAAATTTATCTTTGGGAGTAAGTGTTATAGCATATAGGTCCCTGTGAGTAATTTAGACCCCGCTTCTCTAAATGTTTACATAAATGCTTAACTTTCCTCACCTAAGTAATTCCATTTAAATTAATGGAATTATTTATATAAGTAAATTAAGCATCTAGATATTTACTGAAATCATATATATGCATGATGCTCAGAGATCTCAAAGGTAATGTATTGATATTGTCCTTACACTAAATTCAGTTGCACTAGGATTACTCAGATCAGTCAAGTTACTCATGTACAACATAGATAGCATTGAGCCCATAGGCCCAAATGTCTTCAAGTGTTCTGTTGAAAGAAGGATCTAATTTACATACTGCCAAGCATATGTATAAGGATAAGTGAATGAGAAGGGCACAAGCTCTCAGAGCTTCCTAAAGATGATATGGGAGCCATGCCAGAATGGAGCGGAAGCATCTCACTCTTCCATTCCTTCCTCCCCCTTCGTTCCAGGTCTGGCAGCAACAGCAGTGGTGCCAGAGAAGTGCACGTCAGTAAAACTGTTGGAGGGTAATAAGGAGTTGGCACAATAATGGTAAGTGCCTAGTTACACCTCTGCTGCTAACCCATTATTGCCAAATTTCTGATAAGCTATTTAATATATTATGAATCCAGCATTTGTTAGCTTGTTGGAGATATTAGACACATGCAATAACATTTACTTGTGAGTGTATTCCTTATATTTGGAACTATTTTCTGATTAAATGAATATGAGTCTTCCTAAACAATTGCATGATTTTTTAACCTGTATCTTAGTGTGGGAAGAAATTGAAAGAATGACATTTTCAGAAAAACAAAAGCAACAATATTTTGTATTTTTTTCTGAGCAGCTCTTTAGCCACTTTTATTAGTGTAGGCAATTATTTAAAGTGATCGTTACAGTTATAGGGCACAGGTTACATATGCGAATTAAAACAGCTATAAAGTTATTACTCATTTTCCAGCAATAACATTATAACTGATTGGACCTTTTTAAGGCACCATATTTAATTTGCATATGTAGATATTTCATATTAATTGCATAATTATCCAGGTAATTCCATAGTACATGTAATGTGTAGAGCGGTCCTTAAGTATTCCCCTGAAATCAACACCTTATTTTATATGAGTTAAGACTCAAGACTTAACTCCTATTTGAAGCCATCAGAATTGTTAAAACATGTTGCATAGAATAGGCACACTCATAAACAGCAATGAAATAATACTGTGGAATAGTAGTCAAAATCAAGCATTTCTATTGACTGCTTGATGGTCCCTTAATAACTTGGCAAATAACCACCTTTCTCTCCATGGTACAGTGGCACATACATGGTTATTTGCTGCATGTGAAATGAGATCCTAGTTTTCTCAGATGAAAAAAAGTCCCCATAAAGTAGATTAAATCCCCCAAAAGTAGATTAAAACAAGTAACCCCAAATCCATATTTTCCCATTATATATATAAGGGATGTGCAAAACAGGCCAAATTCATTTGGATTCAGCCCAAATCAGGGACAGTGATTTGATTAACTGATTTGGATCACTGTTCCTGATTTTATTCAGCTGAATCCAAATCTGAAGATTCCATGCTCATTTGGAGAATCAGCAATTCAGCCATAGGAACAATTTAAATTTTTTTTCTACATACCTCAAGGTACCAGGCATGGCTCATGAATTCTGTGATGCTGGGGCAAATGGAGCATCCCACAGGACTGCATGTACTTGGGAGCAAACCCCAAAGTGGACCAGAAGTTCTCTTGTTCCACTTCTGGGTCTGCCAGGGAGCACGTGGGGGGCCCCCTGTGTCCTCCCCATCTCAGCAATCAGTCGTGGGGGGATCCCAGGTGTCCCCCCATACCCAGGAGGCACCAGTCACCAAGCCAAAGGGGCACGGGGAGGGGAAGCCCAGCACACTCCCCAAAGGACCCAGAAGTGGACCAGAGGTGCTTCTGGTCCACTTCCAGGTCTGCTGCTGAGTGCGCTGGGGAGCCCCCCACACTCTTGTGGGACATTCCATTCACCCCAGCACCACAGGATTCATGAGCTGCCTGGTATCTTGAGGTATTTAGAAAAAATATTTAAGGCTGTGTCTATACCCAAATCACTAAATCTTTTTGAATCTCCCCAAATCAATTTGGAGGGTTCTGATTCAATTTAGAGAGATTAAAGGTTTCCCTGGTTTGATTTGGATTCAGAGATTTGGCCATCAAATCAGTCCAAATCTCTGCTAAAGCTTCGCATAGCCCTAATCGTGTGTGTGTGTGTGTGTGTGTGTGTGTGTGTGTGTGTGTGTGTGTCTTAGTGGAGTTTCGTTTAATCACAGAAAAATGTGGATTTTGGGTGACTTTTTTAAAATCTGAAAATCAGGTATTTGTTTTTAAATCAGAAAAGGCCAGGATCCCTTCTTATGACTCAGAAATATAAAAGGGAGAGTTAGTGTCTGGTGAGGTACTCTCTTTTACATTCTCCAGCCCCTGGAACATATTTGTTCTGAAGGTTTAGAGTGCAGATGGACTGTAAGACCTGACTTTTCCTGCTTGCCCAGAGGCAGAGACAGGTATTGAATAGAACAAGTTAGCAAGGACATGAATCTAACAGGGATTGCATGTGAGGCAAAAGTTATTCTTGTTTAGCTTTTCTTGGATACTTGGCTTGATCTGGCGTAATTAATAGGTCTGTTTACCCATCTGTGCATTTTAAAGGATTGTCCCTGTGTCCAGAGCATTAAAAAGGTAGCTTGATTTCAGTTTGGTGAAATTTTGAGTGAATGAACAGATGAATGAATGAATTATACTTTTATTAAAAATGCTGTTGTCTGTTTAGCAGGAACAAATGGTTGGAACTTAAGCTGCACATCTTGTCCAAGTGTCAGTAACTTCAGCAGCAGTGCCCCTCCATTGTGCTTGGAAACAGTTTCATTACTTACTGCAAATGAAGGAAACCTATCACCAGCACCACTTCTCCTGGACCCTTGTTATTTTGTTTTATTTATTTTCTGAAAGTATCCTATCCAAGTGATGTCCCAGCCTAATTTTGATCTTAGATTAAACTTTTGTAACACCTTACCAATACTGAGTTATTTTTGTTTTGTGTCTAAATTGTTCAAATTGTTTTGAAATGTAAAGTCTGTCTGTGTAACATGTTAACAACATGTTACCTGTTGTAACCTGGTTCAAAAGCTGCTTTTTCAAATATTTGTAAACATTATGTTCTATGCATGGTGTGCTGCTTAACTCTGGTAGAAATTAATTGCCAATATGCCATTCTTATAAATTTTCTTTATGGTTGAAAAGCCTGGGGCTGTGAGCATGCCTATAATACTAATTTACTGCACCAGACATCTTACAGCTGAAACATAACACACTACTCTGTGTGCATAACTTCCAAACTGGATGTAGTGTAACTAATCAAGTACTGTGCTGGAGGTGAGCTACTATATTTACTTGAAACTAGAATGAGGGGTTTTTTTCCCCAAGCAGCATTGGGGGGAAAGCTCCTCATCTTGGTTTTGGAAGAAAAATGGGGGAGGAGGAGGGGGCAGGCAGGTGGCTACTGCAGCTCTTGATCTGGTCTTGAGCCCATGTTAGGGCCGGAGTCAAACTCATACACCCACCTTCCCCACTCCCCCTTCACTCCCCCTATGCAGCTCACCCTGCCTCCCTTCCCCCTCCCTTACTGTTAGATGCAGCTCTGTTCTGGCTAAGGCTGGATTTCCTCCTGAGGATCCAGCACATGGAAACTCCATCCCATGTCTAGCCAATCAGCAGTACTAATGCCGTTGCATTGCCTCTGTTGCCAGCAGGGGCTGCTCTTCCAAATGTTATTTTCTGAGTAGGGAAGACCCCAATCAGCATCTGACAGTAAGGGGGGGCAGGAAGAGGCAGAGAGTGTGGAGTTTAGGGGGGAGGAAAGAAGCTAAAACTGGAGACTGGGGGGAGGAGTCAGAGACTGGCAGTGTGGAGGGCAAGAGGCAGAGATGGGGGAGTGGAGGTAAAAGGGTCAATGATTGGGAAGTGGGGAAGAAAAAGAGCCAGAGACAATGAAAAAGTGGGGGTGGGGGGCTGTAGTTATATTTCAAATTATGATAGAGAATACACTGTAAAAAGTATTGCATTATATTAGTATCAAGGGGCAGGAAAGACTGCAGTGGGATGAAGTGGGGGGGTTGAGGGCAAAGGGCCTGCCTGACACCCTCCCCAGTCATTCTACCCCTCCAGCCACTGCTTTCCCTAATGTAGCAGTGGTGATGGGCTGGGATGAGTTCAAGACAACCCTCCAATAATTTGATACTATACCTATAAAATTATAACGGATTTATAATTGTACCATATATAAAATCTAATTTTTGGGGCACTGTCTTTAATTCAGGGTTGTCTTAGCTTCAAGTAAACATGGTAATCAGACTGGCTACTCTCAGTAACAGAATTCTAGTTACAAGGACTATTGTTTCGATGTAGCATGGCAATATCTATGAAAATAGCCATCCAAATATTAGATAGTGATTGTTGGTTTCTTCTCAATTATACAAATTCCATGTATTACCCAACTAATAGCAATAAATATGCAATTTGCATCAAACCTAGACATCTCTCTTCTCAAATACAAGTTGGTCTTATATTCTCTCCATTGTTTCATCTTCTGATGAATTATGAAAAATCTACTAGCATCCAGCTTCTTATGATTTATTCATAAATAATTAAATTAGTGTTTGGCCATTTCCAAGTGAATATTTTTGGAGTATTTTTTACTAAAATGAGATTTAATAGTGTGAGAACTATAGTTCCTGTTTAACTGCATTTCTGTGCCACCTCAACAGCTTAGAATTTCAATTTTGTGTTTTATGACTCTCAGAGCACTTCCTCTTTTCTTTCCAAACTGTAAATCAAGATCTAAAATGTATCCATTATGTACAAGTAAAATGAGAACACTCTGATAATTCGTAGGTATTTTTAAAAATGGTGGGACATATGGATGATTAAATCACTTCTTCTACTTTCCTATTCTCTGAATCCTTATTCTCCAAATCCTTATTCCTCTATCTGCACTAGGTGTATCTCCTGATTGGTCATAACAAGAGCTAAAGAAGAAAAAAATGTAAGATGACAAGGTTTGTTGCTATTTTCCCAGTAATTCTGGTCTTCCTATAAAATAGCCTTTTTGTAGAAGCTACTCATACTATTTAGCCTTTTCACTTTTTATTCCCTCAGATTCACAAGTCCAGATGGAAGGAAAAGAGCCCCATTTATCTGAACTAGTCTCAAATGTAGCATCTGTGATAAATAGGTCTGAATTGGCCCTAGATGGGGTTGCACAGGAAGCAGAGTGTAAACGCATGGAAGCCAGTGGGTTCCATTAGCTCTTTCTGAGCTAATAGAGACAAAAGAAATTAAATCCACCCACTTTGTTAAGTATGACAGAGGCATCTAATGGGGTTCCTACCCCATTACTAGGGACACTTGGTGGCTTAGGGTTTGCTCTCACTGCTAGCTTCCTCATCCACCTTTCTTCTCATTTTTACTTGCATCTCTCTCCTTCTACACACATACACTCTTTCCCTTTAGCTTACCATGTGGTCTGAGTTTGCGCATATCTGTGTGCTGCTGCAGTTTGTACATAGTCTGAGGATGTGAAACAAGATGGCCGCTGAGTCCAGGTGACCTGATAACCCAGGACACAGTTGTGAAGGGGAGTCTGCTGCATAAAACCAAGCATTAGACCAAAAGGGGAAGTCTGCCTGGAGGAATTGCTGAGGACATAACCTGCCTTGGGAGGCACAAGGACATAGGCTGTGGCAGGGGGAACTTAGAAGGAAGCCTGAATAAAGAGAGCCTGCAGACTTGCAAGGAAAGCAAGCTAAATACTCACTTTTCTGTTTTGTTTTCTATGTGGAGTGTACCACACAGGGGTGAGGTGAACCCCTGCGAGTTATTGCTGTACCCAGAGACAGGCATTGGCATTTTGGATCATTTTCATTTTTTGGTCCTGGAGGACTTGGTTCTGGCTGAAGGGGAGGCAAAGGCCATGGAAAGAGGGTGCCTGGGGACACCCCTAAATCAAAGCTTAGCTGAGCAGGTAAAGCATAAAGCCTGAGGTATGATTTGGGACTACTAGTGTTCAATGTGGTGAATATCATGAGTTTTGGACCCCAGGAGTAATGAAGCCTGACAAAAGCTGAAGCCAGGAGCCAGTGGCCCTGAATAGTGGGCCCCAAGCTAGAAGGCTCCAGTAAAGAAAAAATGGGTTGTGGCTGAGGAGCTCTGGCCCAGACATGGGCCCATTCCTTTAAGCATGCCTTACCTTCCAGGCAGCCTCTCCTACTGAGTTTACATCAGGACAGCAGGTAAGAACACTGAATGGGAGGAGAGGACAGAGGGTATGGATGCTGGGAAGTCTCTAAAGGCAGGAACTCTTTAGCAAGACCCCTGGGGTGCTTACAGTATATATTGTTTCCTATCCCTCTTTATTGTTATCACAATGAAGCATAAGAAGTTAAGCAGCAACTGATCAACAATAAGTCCTCAGATCCCAAGAAAATAAATCTTATGCCTCCCCCAGCCACTTAACTCCTTAAGTGACCATGGTGTAGTGTCTCAAATACAGTGAGCAACCATTTAATTTAGACATCAACAATACAAATAATTTAGAAAAGTATAGAGTTGTGATTGAAGAAGTGTTGAAATGTATACACGGTGCACATAAACCCCCTATTACTGAACACCTCATAATATATTTATCCTTGAGTCACTCCTAAGAGATAAGGCAGTCCTACTTTTCCCCAGTTCACAAAGGGGAACTGAGGCACAAGAGAAGTTAAGGAGTGATCCAATTAAATATTTGGGAGCTCAACCAAACTTGAAATGGAATTTAGGCAACTAAGTCCAAAACTGAAGTAAGAAAAATGCCCATTCAATTAATACCTAATCCTGGAGATGCCTAAAGTCTTGAGTCACCTTTTTTCCTTAATATTTGATAAGTGCTGAAAGTTCAGCTCCTGGGACTGTTTAAAACTATCCCAATTTTTGTCATTTGGTACCTGGCTCACCCTTATGTTTAATGATCATTCAGAAGTGAGGCACTCCTTTACCCAAGTACCTTACAGCATTTGAAAAGCATCTCAGAGCATATCTACCGTACACTAACGGGATCAGACCCCATACAAAGCACACTGACTGCCACAACTTTGTTTTAAAATGCTGATGAGTACCTTTTATGTAATAGCCTCATATTTAGAGCATTTACCCATGTTTAAGCCTTACTGGAGCATGGATTATCACAACCATTGAAGTCATACAGAAGTCCTAGTAACTGAATGAAGAGTAATCTTTGTTGACTGGAAGTGCTGGGAAAGTTAGCTTGACACCTTAGAGGATCTTAAGGGTACATGCAGATTTTACACTTAGATTGACCTAACTGGGATTAGGTTAATCTAAGTGATGATCTGTACAGACATTCAGGGAAGTTAGATCACACCCAAAATGACTGGCCCCATCTAACTTACTTTACCTGAGGTGGTGATCTAAGTTTGGTAAGAAATGGGTTGGCCTGATCTAACAAATGTCTGTACACATCTGGAGCTCAGCCCCAGAGCTGGGAAATCCCACCTGCTTGCCCCAGCCACAGGGCTGCACTTCCCCTTTCTGCTTTGACTGGGCTATTTTTAGGCACCTGACCTTCCCACCCCCAGATGACAAACCCCCTGTAGATCCATCTGTACCCCAGTCCTGCCAGCCTCTCCTTGGACCTACCAGCCCCCTCTGCAGATCCACAAGTCCCCACCCCAATGCTGCTCCTCCCCACCCCAAATTACTTTGATCAGATTCTTAAAGCAGCTTCCAGCACTGGCATCAGCAAAAGCCAAACCTGATCTATGATTAAAGACTGGTTATGGAGAACACATGCATATACCCATGGAGGTCCTAGTGTATAGAAATGTATACAGAAGCTAAACAGAGGCTCTAATAACAGTATGAACAGTAACAACATGAACAGGCCTTGCTGACCAGATGTGCTGTGAAAGTTAGGCTGGCACCTTAGGGTTTAAGGCTGAATTGATCAGTCTTCATAGGTTAGTCTAAGCTGCATAGATTGAACCAATAAGCAAGTGAACAGACATGCACTGTTGATTCCAGAAATACAGCCACAAGCCTGCCATAGCCCAGGCCAGAAGCTGAGAGATGCTAGAGCATTCCTCCCTACTTACCTAGTGCAGACAGCTTGGGCCAAGACTAATCCACCCGCCCGGCAAGGGGGGAGGGAGGTGAGGTTTAAAGGGGAGGGGCAAAACATCCTGGGATACTGGGGGATTATGAGTTAACTTGAATCTGCAGGGGATCTGGGACAGAAGTTCAATAAACCATTTTAACCTAAATCAGTGAAGTCTGATGCTACATGCATCCAGCTGTATCTTAAACCACTTTTGGCCATTTTGAATTGCACTGAACTTGTGTTGTGTTGCAGCTTTGAACCTGATTCCAATCAATTATATTGGTTTATGTGTAATTTGTCTCCATAGCCTTGAAGACCAAGGCACAGAGAAGTGGCTGAAAAGATTGGTACAGGACCCCAAAACAGGTTCCCCTGTCTGGTAGGAGGTGTCAATATTTTGTATGAGTTGAAAGTTAATGATGTCACCTAAAGATGTTTAGTGATTAGTGATGAGTATGCTGTGTATACTCTAATGTAAAGTTGTTTTCACTGGGATATAACAAGAGGTCCGGGAACCCTGAATAATTTTTACTGAGCAAGGGGGTATATTTTAATATGGCACAATGTACACAACTAACCTGGCTAGCATTGTGAACCAAATGGTCATGGATGCTAGTGCCAAAGCTTATTTGTAGACATTAAAAACCTGACTGAGTTTTTGTTACTAGAAACCACAGTCTATAGAAACTTTACTATAACGATGAGCTCATTGGGAGTAGTAAAATGGGATCACATATGCCATCCTGACAGAGCTTCTGTTGGACCACCTGAAACTGAAGGATCCTGATATGACCAGTAATATTCAGCTCCCAACAGGCTGTGATGACAGGCTGTGATGCTGGGATTGGAAAGATTCAATTTCTTCCTCAGCCTGGAAGGATTAAAATTTTGGATTAAATCTATCACCCCCCAGGAGAGTTTACTGACCAGCAAGTAGAGCCTGTTTGAGGATGCAACAAACAACCTGCTGTTGAAGCTGTGCAACTGGGCAGAAAAGAATTCAAGATTTGTTGGTTGAACTAGAGGAGGAGAGAGAGAGAGGGATCATGGTTATGCAGCCTCACAGGGTATTCAGCTGAAAGGGAAGAATCCTGGTTTCCAGTCACTGCTCTAGGAGTGTTTGTGTTAAACACATTAAACAGGCATTGGGTCTGAAAGCAGTCTCAGGGAAAGACTAGATTTTAGACATATGTCTGTCATTTCCTGCTGGATAGTTTAGATGGCTCCTGGATCAGTTTGGTAGATATGAGCCCTTTCTGAGGCATCTACTATTCATATATATTGTATTGAAAGCTGATGCCTTTCCCTCAGATTCCTGGATTTCATTCTGGGGCACTAGTAACTTATCTCTTTACTGGATCTAGCCTGGAGTAACTTGAAGTTCACACAAGAAGTCTTTGGTAGAGACATTGGCAAGGATGTTGGCAGAAGTTGTAGCCTATCCACTGGGTTATCTTTCCTATCTAAAGGATTAAAGATCGAGACTTGTCTTGATCAAAGACAAGTCTTTTTGAAAGCCAGGTTATATTCACTAGCCCAGATCCTGTAGCTGATGTAAATCTGCTTTGCTTTATTTACTTCAAAGGACATTTATGATTTATACAGCTGAGAAGCTGATCAAAAACTGATGGAGCTCATAGCCTTTAGTAACTGGATGGTAATGATTGCAAAAACATTTGTTTTCCAGAGCCTATGGCTAAACTGAAGAGGTCGAGAAAAGGGTTGAAACTCTATGCATAAATGACATATGTATTTGCCTCCCATTCCTCCTCCCCCCACACCCTAATGTTACATTTCAAAATGTCAGACTGACTGCTTTACTGTGGAAAAAAAATGTTTTTATCCATCACTTGAGACTCTGTATCTAACAGGATTCAAGGTTCAGATCTTTTATACAGCTGGAATAGCTCACATTTTTTGTACTTTATATGTCAGCCCCTTCATACTGTCCAAATGTGCACAGCACATTTTATTTACTATGATTGTGTGACTCCAGATGCTTAAGACTGTGTGTTTTAAAATGGAATCCTGGCAAACAGTCTCAACAAAGAGAGGAGGAGGACTGTAACTAAAAGAGTCTATGCTTTAAAGAAAAATACTAAACAAAACAGATGGTTTCTAAACAGTTTGCCAAAGAATGGTAGAGGGGAGTAGGATGGGGAGGAAATAGCAACAACAAGAAAAAAAAAAGCAAAC
>JAGPOW010000290.1:35504067-35549548 GCA_030014935.1 Caiman crocodilus | reverse complement strand
GGTTCATTTCTTGCGGTTGTAATTCTGCTTTCAGTTGGATAATTTAAAAAAGGCTCAGAAAATTACCAAGCCCTGAATTGCTACCTCACATGACCTGGCTTTGGTGCTGGTGGTTTACAGGAATTTGACTTCAAAAACAGAAAGAATGACTACAGAGTAGAAAGAGGGAAAATGGCATTTAGTTTTAGAGTCTGCTATTTTTAGCTAGCTTCTAGCTCTTTAAGAGACTTTTTTTCTCCTCCCCTTAAACTTCAATCTAGCTTGTACAGTTTCCTGACAACAGAATCAAAAGTGCTCACATACTGTTAGTGCTATATTTGCAAAATTTACAAATTACTATCAAGTGTCCTTAGCGTTGGCACTTTGTTTTTTCCACATTGCAAGTTAACTGATCTCTCATCTGACCCATCCAATTCTTGTGTCTTGTAAAAGTGCTGCTCCACGAGTCAATGATAAAGGAAGGTTCTTTAAACAGCAAGTGAAGGGGTAGGGTAAAAGGGGGTTTTCTTCAAGCTACAGAGTAGGTATTTTTCATGCCTCTGTCAGAGTCCTATGGATTTTCTTATTTCTTTCTTTAGTCTCTGCTTATCCACATTAGGGCTGAAAGAGTTTGGGTGTGGTTACTTTTGGATTCAGACAGAGGGGATGTGATGGAGTGGCATGAGATGTACTTTCTGTTGCTTTCTCCCTCTGCTACTACAAAAAAATAGACTAGCCAATCTAAGAAGATTATTTTCTTTCTCTCATTTGCATGTCATTACAGTATGCCTCTGCCAACCTCTCTACTAGACCATGAATAAAGAGATCAGATAGCCCATTTGGATCTCCAAATCGCTCCATTTTTAAATTACATTACTTTTGCTTTCCTATATTATAATTTATCAACTTGATTTGTGTAATGATTTCACAATTACAAAACTATTTGGAATTTCTAGAATTCTAAAATTAGCTTTATTGACAATCCACTAAATTTTTTAATGTATTTTTGCAGGTATCTCTGTATTGCTTATCATGGTAATAACTAAGGACCTTATAGTCTCCAAATTTAAAAAAAAATATACTGCTCCCAGTGAAAAGATGGTACTGGTTTAATGCAGTGCAAAAAAGAATGTAACAACAGTTGTGAGAAAAGGTAAGCGGTATATTACATTGTAAGCACTGTGGCATATTAGAATAGCTGATAAAAACTGCACTGGGAATTATGAAAAGAATTGAGAGCCAAAG
Organism: Caiman crocodilus; assembly: GCA_030014935.1. NCBI lineage: Eukaryota > Metazoa > Chordata > Crocodylia > Alligatoridae > Caiman > Caiman crocodilus. Next base: position 35,548,324 of record JAGPOW010000290.1, on the reverse strand, counting down.
GCTGAATAAAAGAGTGCTATACGCAGCTGTTCATGTTTAGGTCAGTTGTGTGAATATTGCTCAGAATCGTTATTGATTCTTGAAAGTCATTAGTCTCTAGTTGGCTGGTATGAAAATAGCTAAGCCCTAATTTCAAACTTAAAGATCTGAATCGGATTTGATCCTTAGCCCAAAAACATCCATTTTAGCCACCTAACTTAATTGAACCCTGATATTCTGATTATCATCTATCTCAGCAATTTATTTCTGTGAAGGATTAATTCTTTAAACTAAATACTATCACTGCTCTGGTACCAGGATGAAAGCTGTCATGACTTCATTGTTCTCTTCCACTTCATTCTTGTCATCTGTTTCCAGGGGCCTTTTATAATGACCTGAGATGCTTGTTGAGTGTCAGCCCTGCTTGCTTCAGGGATGTATTTGGTAGCCCTGCCCTGAGTCATCTGTAGTTTTTAACAGTAATGTTTTGTAGGTGAACTGTCAGTGCAGCTTCAGCATTTTAGACACTATTTTCTTTGAAGCCTTCAGCAAGAACTTCCTTGAAGTCCTTGCTCAAGATCTCTGCACATACGCTTTCATTATTATAGATGGTACATGTTCTTATATTCCAACTTGCCTAAATTATGGATAGCTGCTAATATAACTATATCCATTAGCTGGTCATAGTCTCATATTCTGTCTCTCTTCTCAACTGAGAGCTGATATTAATATCAATTGTAGATGAGCCTGAACCAAAATAAGTTTGGGAACAGTTTGATTTTTTGGGTCTGAAATGAGATTTTGCAACTTAAGTAAATAGCCGTGATAGACCATCCTTTACTGAGCCAAGGACTACTACATTATTAAGATATAACTGAAAATTTTAAAATCGAAATATGCTGGTCTTGTATTATTAAACCTTGCAACTATGCAACACATATTAGGAGGAAATGCCTTCCCAGGTTCCAGAGACAAACTATGTAAAAGCCACTCCCCTGTTTTATGGTAAACAAGAACCTTCATATGAGTTTTTCTTATTTTTAATGTGATATCTCCAACTTCAATATAGAAAATTAGATGTAAATCATTTATTTACATTCTCCTTACTCAATTGTATCTGTCTAACTAGCTAAATTGATCCTTGCATTGGTATCTGCACCAATTCAAACTACTGCATTATTATCAAAGGGTATAAATTATAACAAAATATTCATATCTTGGATATGGGATGGGATTTACAGTGATTCCATTTTGTATAAAACATAGGACAAGGAATTCCAGACTTGGCCTGATTTTTAGAACAGAGAATTAAACAGGTCTTGCATATATCACATACATGTTAGATAGTCTTAATCTTGTTCTTTCTCTGACCAATGAATATTTAATATTTTATACCAAATTGGGACAGCATCAAGAGGAGAGAGCAAGTTAAAACATCTACCCTATACCTTGACAGTTAGAGCTTTTTTTCTAGGATGTAAGAGAGACAAGTTCAAGTCTCTGTTCTAAATTGGGCTGAGTAGAACTGGGTCTTGTCTGGGTCTCCCATATCCAGATAGTACCCTAACCCTCAGAAAACTGGCTTTTTTGGATCATATACACCTCAAGAAAGGCCTCAAACTTGGATCTGTAACATGCTGCTGGACTCCTGGCTGTTGCAGTACAGCCAACAGGCAGCTGTAGCAATGGCTATTTTTAGACCCTTGATCTCCCAAAACGGTGTTCGTCTCTGCTGCCTTGGTTGCCCCCTGTGTTAGGGTGTGTAAGGATAAAGCTGAGTGAGACTTCTGCCCCACATCATGATTAGCTGGGCTAGCTGAACCTAAATGAGGGCCAGCTGAGCCCTGGTCCCTTCCTGCTGATGGGTCTGCCTTTGAGGAAATTCTCTAGCACCTGAACCTTGCTGCACAACTTACTGGTCTTCAGACCTTGAGCACCTCTTCTGGTAATTCCTCTGCTTTCTGCCCCAGTATCCCTGATTGTGCATCCAGCCCCTCAGATTTTGGACCTGGCTTGATCTCAGCTTGTTTTCTGATCCCTGATTCTAGTTGTTAGTTGGTTCCTGACTCTCAGCTTCTGACCCTCACCCCTACAATCCCTGGTTCCACTCCTGCCTTTCTCCACTAGACTGGACATCCCAGCGTGTCATAACAGGATCTGTGTAAATGTACAAATGAACCCAAATACGTTTAGCAGTTTACTTTGAGCAGTTAGAAACCATATTGGTAGAACCTTGTACAAGATTCAAAGGGCCTAGGAATGGACACTGGCTACCCCAGTTCTACTGGGAAAAGGGGAGGGTTTGGTGTCTTTAGTCCCAGTGTAGGCAGGGCCCATGAAGTTTGGGTATGGGTGGACACAGATCCAGGTCCAACTAAGCAAGACTTGGAACTGCTGGACCCACCCAGTCCCCTACCCAAACTGCATGTACCCCTTCTCTGCTGGGATTGAAGACCTCAGACCTGCCGCACCCCACACATACATATGTAAGGTCTGGGGTCTTCAGTCCCAACAAGGGCCATTCAGTGTCTGGGGACAGGAGGAGCAGGGGGGTCTGAAAACAATGGGGCAGGAGCAGGTCAGGGGCCAGTTCTAGTTGGTTATTTTCCCTGTCTGCTCAGGGTACCAGGGCTAACAGCTGCCCAGCCCTGGGGTTTTCCCTGACCCTCTGTTGTCAGAGGTTTTCTGTGTCTTACATTACAACCCAAATCACATACTGTCCCCCTGGAAGCAGTGGGTGGATCAAGGTACTCTGCAATGCTCAAAAACAGTGCAGGACCTTCTATCAGTGAGGTAAGAAACTCTATCAGAGGAGAATTCTGTCTTGTTCAACAAGGTAGCAGTTTCTACTAAACCCACCATTTTGGTCTGATAGAAACTCTTTGAACGTTTCTACTTAGGATTTTTATTAGTGGAACTACAATTCTGCCACTAGAAATGCAATGCTTAAATGTACCCTTAGTTATGCTATTGCTTGAGCTCATTGTTCTTTAGAATTTAAACAAATGATAAGCAATTAAAATTTTCCTGAACCATTATTGTTGCTTTCCAGCAAGCCCTTGTGCAAACTGTAAATACAATTAACATGAGTGCAGCTTATCTTGGTTTGAATGTAGGCTAGGACCAGTTTAACAATCCACTGAGGATTTGCATTACAGCTACAATGGTTCACCTCCTTTCATGGACTAAATCCCTCATTGTGACCAAAGCCTTATGTTTAGGAAATCTAACCTTAGCAAAGGAGGTTTGATTTTAGGGTTTAGAGCAAGTATTATGTATAGCTTCTAGCAGAAGATGTGCAGTCTGAATTGGATTCTAATTCTTGTTTTTTTATTATTTGTTGTGACCCTGAGCACTTGACCATGCTGTGTCTTGAATTTCCCCATTTGTAAAACCAAAATTATGAGTCTTGCCCATCTCCTGGGCTTAGAGTTTGTTAGGTATTTTGAAATTCAGAAATGAAAGGCATTGAAGGATATTATTTGGTACCTTTCAAGTTTACACAGCTTTCTTAACGTCTTCTGTATTGCTTGGACAGTCAGTGCTTTTCATATGGGCTATGGTTCAAGTCATTAAAATCCTTGTATCTCTCTTTTCAGAAGCATTTACAAAAACCTTATTTATTTTACTATGACAATCCATCATGGCAATCTAAGCACCTGCTGTACTTTCCTACATGCTTGGCTATGGTTGATTACAGATGTCTTGTTATAAAGGAGCTTTTGTCCATACTCTATTTTTTTAATCACTTGACATACTTTTTTCCACTCATTTAAATATTTAGTAGTTCTTAAGGAAGCTGCTTTTAATGTAAACTACATGTAATAATCATTATTTGGGTTCTATATTGGAATATGATGGGAACATATCAAGTGATCATCAGAGCAATAATGCTCATTTTACTACAACCTTTGAAAAATGCTTTCGTACCCAGCCAAGATCTGTTTGTCCCTAAGCCAACTCATTTCCCTCTTGAGCTTAATCTGTATGGTTTCATTTTTGGTACTTGACCTACTTCGTAGAAGTGTCTTCAAATGGAACTAAATTAAGTATGAACAAACCAAAGCCTCACTCCCCATTTCTAAATCTATGAGAACTCATTTAAAATCATTTAGAAAATAACAGTCTCCTTAGAGACAGCTTGAACCATCCCATTATGCTAATTTGCAGGTTGTGTTATACTTTACATTTAATCCCAGCGATATCATGGCATATCATAGTCTAAATTATATGTGTCCCTTAGATAAAGCAATACATATATTTGTCATATAGTGAGGTAGTGAGGCAGAAGGAGTCAAGCATGCCCTAAATATTAGCTGAGATGTTTGGGGTGCACCACCTCATAGGAGCACCAAAAACTATGAGCAACTCAAAAAAGCAAGTTTTTCAGTGAAAATTGCCTTACATCCTTAACTATGAAAAGACTGGTTTCTCCGTAATGTGTGCACCCAGTATTTAGAACATGGTAGAAGGTACACTCTTGTTTCTACTGTGGCTACCATATATAACTCTCTACAGTGGTTTAAATCTGCTGGAAGTAAATGAAAATACCCACTTTTGCACCAAGGCTAGGCTAAAAACACAAGCAGGTAATCAAAACAGTCTAAACCTCTCCTTTCTTAAATATGCAGCCTCCTTCTCCTGCTGGATCCACCACCATCTTTCTGTATTCCTGTGTTTGACAAGGTATGTAGCTGATCTCCTTCCTCAATTCTAACAAACTTGTATCAGATTTGTTCACCAGAGCACTCCAAGGGATGATGAGGTCGAATGGTTATAAACTACTGCAAAACTGTTTCAGGCTGGACATAAGGAAGAATCTCTTTCCTGTCCGAGTCCCCAAGGTCTGGAACAGCCTGCCATCAGAGGTGGTTCAAGCACCTACATTGAACACCTTCAAGAGCAAATTGGATGCTTATCTTGCTGGGATCCTATGACCTCAGCTGACTTCCTGCCCTTCGGGTGGGGGGCTGGACTCGATGATCTTCTGAGGTCCCTTCCAGCCCTAATGTCTATGAAATCTATGAGATATAAGAGGCCCAACTCCTTCAAATTCAAATCTACTGCTCAATGGATGCACCGACTTGTGCAATTAACTCTCAGCAATAAACTCTGGCACATATCATGCTTTAGGTTGCACCCAGGACCGCAGCAGGTCAGAGCAGCCCTGACTGGTAGAAAGTCCAGTGGGTCAACCTGCAATGGCTGGTCCAGTAGGTCAAGCCCAAAGCTGCTCCAGCTCAGCTCAATGTGTTTCAGAGGCTCTAGATGAGGCACAAGGGTGCTCCAGTGTGGGGCTAGCCAGCAGGCAGCAACCGCATTGAAGCACCCTTATGCCCCCGCCAGCTGAGCCAATGTCTACACGTGCATTGCTGCACACACAAAAAAAACTACACAGCAAGAGTTTCTTAGTTTTGTGCACTCTAAAAGATCTGCACGTTTAAATACCAAGATATTTACTGTGGAGCTAATTGGGCAACTCAGAAGTAAACGTCTTGTGTAGATGTGCCCAATGTGACTTTATTTAACTTACTAAGTAGCAATTGTGACACAGGTAAGAGACTTCCAATGTGATTAAAAATCATATAGGCCCAACATCATTTAAAAAAAGGTAGGAAGTAAGGATTTTTAGGGGAGGAAAAAGGTTGTAGTGTGGAGTCACAAAGAAATGAGGAGTCATTGAGAAAAGAACACAGGAGTATTTAATCACACATTTTTACTTGCAAGAGAGAGAAAGCACTAAGTCAATCTTTAAGAGTCTTATTTGTGAGGTAGGAAAAATATATATGCAACCTTAACCAATTTTCCCAACCCCAATTTAAAATATTTTAGGAAAAAGTATTTTACAATATTCTTTCTCTCTCATTTCTGCTTCCAGTCCTCATTTTTGCAAAGTGGTATGTGGAAGAATGCTATTAAATACCTAGCAGCACCTATGCTGTTTGAGAAGACACCATGCAGTGCTATATTTTACCCTTTATATTTTACATGTCTTACCAAATGAATGTAGTGAATCAAAATTTAAATAAATTCCTGCTGATACCCTTCCATTTTTATATAACACAGCCTATTATGAGCACAGCAAGTAGTTCTTTAAATCACATGAGAACATATTATACAGAAATTCTCAAGAGAAACACTGATTAACCAATTTTCTCATGAGCAGTTCAATGAGGAAACATTCCTTTACCATTCCAGATTTTCACCCAGCATGACCTAGTAGACATGACCCATTTGCACTCAAATTTGTTTGCATTTGCCTCCTGTTGATATTTGTATGAGCTCTCTGAGAAACTTGCAGCACTGTCTTAATGTTGGCAGGGGTTTCTGTGTGACCAAGTGTCATGTGGGATCCCCATAGCACAAGTAAATGAACCAGTCTCGAAACTGACAGAATCAATTTTCATTTCTGAAGTCAGGCAGGCTTTCATTTACTGTGTACTGACTCTGTAGAGAGATAATAACAACATTGCTGCTTTCAGTGAAAAAGCACCATTACTGAGAACAATGCATTCAATAAATGTACACCAGACCTTCTCTTCCCCAGACTACTGTCTTCTTAGAGTTGCAAGCTAGGAGCTCTCCAGAAGCACTTTGTGTGCTACCTGTCCAGCATTACAGTCTGGGAGTCTTGGGCCCAAAAAGAAGCCAGTATATTATTAGGCATCAGCCCAAAGAATAGGGAGATGATGAGGAAGTGAGTATGATTCCTCCCTAGAACTCTACCAAGACATGGGCCAATGAGCTGGCACAGTCTACTGTTCATCCTGTCAGCTGGAGGATTCTTGCCCACAATGTAGTCACCATATGTTTGGCTCCTGACCATGCAGCAGACAGTCTTTGGAATAATATACTGAAATCAAACAGATTTCTCTCTCAAGAGCTTACAAACATCGAGTATTTTCAATTGTTTGCCAAGCTTTAAATAGACAAAGCTGGAAATGGAATGAATCAGGTTCTAAACAAATTGCTTCTCGGCCTTTTATAGGCTAAGATCATGTGATACCCCATAAATAGAAATATATACAAAGATGAAGCAAAGGCATACCAATCACAATTGGATAAAAGGGAGGTTATGCATTCTTAGCGTGATATATTTCATTAGACCAACAACACAGTTTGTTGAATAAAAGATATCACCATAGAAATCCTTGTCTTTCACATAATTTCTGGACCTTCACAGCTACATTATTGCTCTAATACTACTGTAATTGCATAAAATACATTGATTAACTGGTCAGATAATGACTCTGTTAGGGCTATGGCTGGTAGGGATGCCTATATAGCTGCATTCTTCCAGCTGAATACCATATGTCCTCCGAAGCATTTAATGTCAGTGCACAGTTACAGCATGATATTATTAAATATTTGATCTTGCTTTTTCCTCCAAGATCTGACTTGTATATTCTTGTTCCTGAAGTGAAAAGGAAGTGCCTAAATTTGAGCAGGATTGTGCCCAAATTAAAAGACTTACTTATCTAGTTCCTATTTTTTGACTGAAGTAGAAATAACAGCAATTCTTCTTTGAAGTTTTCCTCTCTGAATTTTGGTGATATAAAATGTTCCCATACAACACTTTAATATTCTAATGAAAATATGTGTTACATGCTTTGACATCCTATTTCATTTCCTTGTAAGCCTGACTGAAAATGCTATCATGAAAAATTTACTTGTTGTTTTGTTTTGAAATACTGTCCTCTTTTACAGAGGTTTCCCTACTGTGGGAGAAATATTGAAGGGCCTGGTTGACATTATAGACATTAGGGCTGGAAGGGACCTTGGAAGCTCATGAAGTTCAGCCCCCTGCCCCAGGGGCAGGAAGTCAGCTGGGGCCAAAGGATCCCAGCAAGATAAACATCCAATGTACAAGATAAATGTCCAAGTTGAGTTTGATTAGAGTCAATATACAAATTTTAAAATCTGCTGGTGATTATCAATAGCATTTAGGCTTTTATTAACGCTGTCATAAAAACATTTCGGAATTCAGAAAGAATAGTATCACTAAGATTTACATATGTATTCATACTCTCTCTTTCAATGTTGATTTACATCTGCTTAACCTCTGGGTATATTCCATTAAAAAGCTAAATTAACTAAGATTAAGATTGTTGAAAAATATAAACCTCTTATGCATGTGTGTAGCTAATCCTATCCATATGTTATCTCTTTAGAACACAGCATATTCTACATACTTATATATATATTTATTGTTCATAGAGAGCTTTATATTTTAATTCTTGTACATGCACAGTAGTCGAATTGTCATAATGATCCATTATGTCTTTGTTTTATATACACTTTCTCCTTCTAAGCATATATTTTAACAACTTAGTTGAGAATATTTGCTATGCACATATTCTTTTAAACAATCAGAATAGTTTTCCTGTGGTATAAATCAGGGAATGACAGAATTAACAAAGAAGCTAACAACTGAAAATGGAGGTAACCTGAGCAGGCTGATAATTTTTCATTACTGCATTGTGCTCTTAAACATAATTTGCAGCATGTTCTCTAAGACAGTTTATTGTATATTTTACAAATGACTTTCTAAGATATTCAGAGAATAATACACAAAACAGGAACATGTGATGTATCTACACTGAGCAAAATAATGTAATGGTTTCTCAGTACTCTACACACTAATTTTCAGTAGTGTCAGATTCCCATGATATTTCAATGACAACTGAAAGTGTAACGTATGAATGTGGCAGGGCATCTTTGGTGCCTGCCACTTTAAGGGCCAGAACAGGCAGCAGAGCAGCCTTTAGGTGGATTCACTTCCAATCAGGAGTCACATGACCAGCAGGAGGCTGACTAATTGGGAAGTGGAACCAACTCCCTGATATAAGAATATACAAGCAGGCCCTGTGTAGTAAGGCTAGCAGTTTCCTGCAAGCAGCTGGAGGAGGAACATAGCCTGGCTGGAGCTGCTGCTCACGTGATACCTTTTGAAGGTACAGAGCAAGAACTATGGGGATGGTGGAGGTTCCTGGTCCTGTGGCATGACCTACAACTACAATTTTCTAGAGCTGGATGATGTGGGGGGGGCTGCTTTTGGCAGGGCAGCTTCCAGGAAATATCACAACTGTGCCAATAAATGGTGAGCATGGGTTGCCAGAAATATTCATCCCCTGCTGCCTTGTAGGTTACCCCATGGAGGGGAAAGTCTAGGGAAGCACAGCTGGAGAGAAAACCACATGGGACAAGGCCCACTGAGTGGGGCCTGAGACAGGGACCAGGCCCGTAGTATGGGGTCTGGCCAAAGGTCCAGGTTATCTGTGCACCTGAGACCTAAGTGGACCACTGGCCATGGGGGATAGACACATATGTAGACACATGAGACACACTGGGTATAAGGCCCCATAGCCCCAGCAAGGCAGTAGTATAGGCTCTGGCAGCCATGTAGAGTAATGCCTTATGGGGCCTGAAGGGCTGCTCATGGGCTGACCACAGTAGTTGGTGTGGAGGCCCTAGTGAGAACGCAGAAGGCCTGAGGTAGAGTAAGCCTGAGGCAGAGTATATACTTTGGATGCCATCTGCAGGGCATGGGACATGGTATAGGGAAGGTTATAGCTATATATAAACCCCTAGGCCTTATATCAGGACATAAAATGGGTAGCCTCCTGTATTGTACATCAATTATTTATACATCAATATGTGGCATACTGCCCTAGACAGGTGAGCAGGTCAATGTTAGGACCAACCTTGTGACTTCCCCCTGTCACAATGACATTGATACATAATGTTTTCCATACAGAGTGATATAATAGTCAGACCCATTGGACAGACTAGTGATTTTGTTGCATTGAATTTCATGTCTTACAAATTGTGCCTGATTTGTACATGGACACAAATATTCCTTGTGTCCTCTTCCCACTTGAGCAAGTAGGCCTCACAATCTGTTCCTATTTTTTTTTTATTCTACAAGATATTCACAAATCAATAGATTTTAAGACCAGAAGGCACTATTCTAGCTATCTACTCTGACCTTCTGCTCAGACCAATACATGGAAGTTTACCCATTGAAGACCTCCACCAGAAGTTCATCTCAGGTTCCCAGAATGAATGCTAGGAATCTTAACCTGACAAATGTTAAACATTATATTTGTTTACTATCATCCCATGAATACAGTGAAAAAAAATGATAAATGAACCATGTAGACATAACTGTTCCTTTATCCCTCCAGTCTAAGTATTAACAGGCTGCTCCTGAGATATGTAATCTAATTAATCTAGGAATTTAAGTGACCCTGATAGGTCAGAATAAACCCAGGTAGTCCTAATCCTACCAATTTCCATGCTTATGTTCTGATTTTATACAGGTAAAACGTGTCTACCAGGGTTTGTTAGAGGTGTGCTAAACTCTTGTGGCCATTTATCATCATTTATATGATAATATAAATTAGATTATCTGCCAATTTTCAGAGACTATGGATTTTAAATGCCATAACATTATTTAAAGCAGCATGGATCTGTTTTAAGACGAACATAGGAACATTATACATGTTCATTTCTGTCCTTTGTGGTGTTAGGTTGAGCTGAAGATTGGTGGTTTGATATTCTCTTTTTTTCCTTGCAGACTGTCTTCAGCCAACTAGAAGATGGTATTCTTAAATCTAACTCCTTCCACTGTCACAGCAGTCATTTCCTCTTAATTCTCCATCTGGGATTTTGATCGTTTTTGTCAAACGTGTAGCCTTGAAGTAAAACATAGATGAACTGTCTCAAGAAGCATGACTCTTTCCCTTTAATATTACTATGAAGTCTATGACACCTTTATTTTATTTATTTTATTTTATTTTTCAAAGCTGAAACGTGTGCTAGTGTCAACCAGTTTATTTCAGGAGATACTTCTGTTTGTGAAGAGGAAAGTAAGCAATTTTTCATGGAAACCTCGCTGTTTGCCAATTCTGAAGATGTCTGCACTAGTCTAAAGTAAGTTCAGGTCCAGAAATATTAAATGGTGTTTATACCCATAGTCACAAAATGCCATGGATTTCCTTTCAGAGAACTAAATGCAATAATCTTTGATTTGATGTAGAGTATGAATATTGCTGTTTCTGTCACGTTATTATGAAAGCACCTTTGGGAGGCTGTGTTCCATATTCACTTTTCACAAGGAAAAAATTTTCCTTGGTTCAAGGGTAACTCATGATTTTCCTGCACTCTGATTGAGGGTTAAGATAATTTTCTTACTATGTTTGAAATAAACTCAGCGAAGTAGGTAAATGTTATGATTATAGAGTACCACTTGCACATTACATTTGGCAGAAAACTTTTTAAAAACTATGATGGCTGAAAATCTTAAACTCTTCCAGTAAAATACTAGTGAAATAATGTGCAGTATATACTTCTGAAGCAAGAGGGAATCATCTTTTCATTTGAATATTTGTATTGTTGGACCTCCCAACCACTGGCTTATGCTGGCAACAAGGCTAAATTAATCTGAAAAGTGGGGTAAAGAAGGGAGTATGCCTTGACTTGGTTTTATTTTGAGTTTCAGTTAAATAAGGTATTCTTTATTGTGCATCCTCTAGTCCTGTGTTTTTGTAGACTGTTCCTGTTTCCTCCCACAGATACCTGTATTTTAGTGAAGGATTCATAAATGCATTATTGTTATTCACTATTAATTGGAGTTACCATGCTAATGTGTTTTCTACCCTTTTACTTCCTCTTTTATTTACATGACTACTTGAAGAAAATTTAAGGGAATCAGATTGTGCATGAAGGCAGAGCCCTGCACCAAGAACAAAGTTAAATTCACAACCCAAGCCTTTTCTAGTTAGCCTGCAGTGCTGGGAAAGATTACATATTGTATTACAGCCCCACTAAGGCATGACACCATGCTTTCCATAGTGACCCCTCCATCTGTTTAACTTTTAACTCAATTTAATTAAATCATGAAATACAGTATGGGGTTTTTTTCTTGCATTCCTGAGGTGTGTGCATGCATTTTATTTAGTGATCTTCTATTTAATCTTTAGATTTCATCATTATTGCCAAAGCTTAAATCCAAGCCTCTCTTCACAAATCCAACCTTAATACAGTCTTGAGTAAAAAGTTTAGATATTTTTTCCATATTATGTCCCATAGCAGAACTTGTCCTGCTGAGATCATTGAGAAGAGCATAAGGTTTCAAGTATTCAAACATTTGAAAAAAACTAGGGTTCTCTGGGCACTAGGAAAGAAATGTGATTTTCTGTGGATTTTGAACTTTTCATAAAAACCTGGAGAATTTTCGACAAGGGTAAATCTTCTGAGGATGGATTTTGTTTTGTTCCTGTTATTTTTGTAGGTTTTATTCCTAACCCAGTATTGTAAATATAGGCACGCTGCAGGTTAGAACAACATGATTCACAGCCACATCCTCTGCATCTTCCAAACTTGTTTATGCTAATGCCTACATTGAAGAGTAACACTTTTTACAGTGAAAACTAAAATCTTTAAATAAAAAGAAATAAGCTCTGTTCAATAATACAACTCAAACTACTGTTACCCTTGGTTCTCACTTTATGGTGTGCACTTTGGTTTGAGTGCATGCCTCCCAGAAGTGACTAGGAGCTCCTGTGTACATGTGGGGAGCCTGCTCTGACCCATTGGAAATCCAGCATGTTGGAGCACAGCATGGAAATTCAAGCGCTCCCTCAGCCTTCTATGTCATTTGTATCAGCGTCCCTGCACTGAAAAAATGGTGGCAGGGTGCTTTGAAATGAAACACATTCAATGAGCTTTAGTGCAAAGTGCCCCGCCACCATTTTTTCAGTGCAGGAATATGTCGGGACACTGATACACGTGGTGTGGGGCCACTGATACACATAATGTGTGGGCGCTTTTAGTTAGCGTGACTGCTAATTAAAGTGCTTTAGGCTACATTCCAAAGCACATGTAAAAAAAAATGGCCTAGAAGTCTAAATAGGACCTGAGGAAATGACCGTTTTTCCTCTAAAACTTCTGTATTAAAAAATTTCAACTAATGCTGCCCCTAGTAGCAATGGCCATTAGCACAGAATTGATATTTATGACACCAGCTTTTTAGCTACCAAACACCAGGATTGTTCAATACATGTATGTGAATCGAAAGTTTAAATTGGTTCCATTTTTGACAAATCTGCTAGAAAAATATTTGTGGGGAAAGGAGTTACAGCACTGGTTTGTCAAATTCAGATTTTTGTCTACCTAGTACCAAAGGGCCATGTTCCCTTCTAGAGATCATAAACACCAAGAAATCTAAGCTGGGCAGGGGTTAAAAGAGATTTTTTTTTCTGTTTACCACGAACCCAAGTATTTTTAGTAAGCACTCTGTGGCTAAGAAATGCAGTTTGAGGAGCTGTTCTGACCTCAGTGCAATTCAGATATAATCTGAGTAAACAAACATTTCTGCTCCTAGAGACTTTACAAGTCACATAACTGGTCTCATTACTTGATAAGAGCCTTGAGCTGAAGCACGGACCAAATATCATTACCCTTTGTTGGTAGACCCCTTCCTTCCAGGACAAGTTCAGGTATTTTATGACATTTGGATGCATAGTAATGCTGAAGAAAATGTGCTTGGTTCTATTTTTGCTTCAAAGCTCCCTTTGCAAACTACAAGTTTTAAATCATTGAGACTAACCATGTGAAATGGCTAAGGGGCATAAACTGATTTAAGGATTTTACATTTAAAACAGGCTGGTAATCCCCAATGGATCAGAAATGTGAGTAAAAAAGAGTTTATCCAGCTGCCCTGGAAGGTTGTATATGGTGTCTTTGTAAGGTCTGAGCCTGAAGACCTGATATTGCCTCCTCTAGAAACAGGAAGTTATCTGTGTCTACATTTATTTATGAAGGGGGAATACTTTCCACACAGTTTAACCTGAAATTTAGTTTAGTATTGCTGGCACTTATTTCATGGCAGACAGGGAGGAATGTAGGTTTTTTTCGCTGACGTGAGTATTACAAATTTAAAAAGCTACTAACTGTTGTCAAGAGCTGGTGTCTGATGAATTTCTCCCATACTTTCTAATTCGACTGACACTCTCCCACAATTTATAACCCCCTCCTGCATTTTTAGAACAATCCACAAAACTATTAGGCAATGGTTAGCTCCTGATTAGATACTTGCTACATTGGCACAATGTTAATCTCTTGTTTTTGGAGACTATGGCTCTGAACATCAGTAGATGGCCTGTTGACAAGTGAGACTGCTTCATTTTCTCCTTGGTTCCACTTCTGGTATTTTAGTGGTATAGAACAAGCAGAAATAGCATTACCTCTTCCCAGTCTAAGCTTTTGGTAACCACAAAGGACACAATAGGAAAAACAAAAAAGGACAGAGAGACTGTGGAATGCCGAATGAAGCACCAAAACGAAAGATTAAGGGAACATAGGAGCTTAGACAGATGAAGGCAAAGGAAGAGTGTGGGACCCTACAGAATTCAGGCCAACTGTACTGAAATAAAACAGGAGAAATCAGGAGTATCACCTAGATATGATAGACTGATTTCTTCTATATAAATATTAACAATAGATAGAAATGAAAAGGTCATAAATTGTTCAAATGAGGACAAAGGGAATGCAGGGTGAAAGGAAGATAAAGAGAAAAGAGATGAAAGGATGAGATGCTTTCCTTTCGTGGAAAATACAGAAAGGGGAGAATTTAGAGCCCCATTATCAGAGAGGCATCCAGAGGAGAACTCTCATTCATGTCTTGCAGGAGGAGAGAGTGGAAGAGATCTTCTCTATAGACGCTAGAATGAACAATGGCCCTTCTTTTCCTGAAGACTTAGCAGATCACTGGATGCTCTCCACTCAAGAACAGAGCTATAGTCAGGGCAGGAAATTCAGTGGCTATGCCTAGAGGCTTGAATGTTGGGAGTGAGAAAGATCAGCTGAGAATCTGAGGAGGAAAGACTGAGGCTGGGGGAGGGAAAGGGAAATCCGAGACTGGAGAGATAGGACAGAACAGGTCAAATTAAGGGGAGAAGTGTGAGCAAAAGAGTTTGTGACCTCTAGAACCTAGAACAGAATGCAAGATATTTGAGTTTTTATCTAAGCGATACTAATAGACCCCTTCTAATGTTGATACAGCTTATACAAGCAAAAGTGTTCTTTCTGGTATAGCTTAAACCAGTTAAATTAGCTATACTGGTGTAAAGATTTTTTTGCACCAGTAGGACTATATCAACATTAAGTTTGCCATCATGGCTATGCTGAATAGAGGTACATTTTTTTTTTACAATTCTAACCAACACAAGCTATATCTATGCATATTTTCAAATGTAGACATGTCTATTTCTCAAGTGTCATCAGTACCCATGATGTTTTACCTTTCTCTAGTGCTAGTCTACCTAGAAGATTGCAAACTGCTGCTGTAATTCACCTGTCATAATTTTTCTGTTTCTCAGTTGCCCATATGTAAAAAGGTGATGCTAAGAGCTTGACAGTTTACACAGGTATCCTGAAAATGAATTCATTGACATCTGTGACATACTCATATGCTATAGTAATTAGCATCCTAGAAAAAACCATGAGGAAATTAATTATTATACTCTTAGAGTGACATATGACTGGAACCACCCATCAAATACTTAGGAGAAAACAAAATATTGAGGGAGGGTGGAGGAGTGTGAGGGAGAATGAAGGGGTGGGGGGGGGGAATGAAGGGGTGTATACTCCCCACGTTACACAGCCCCCACTGCCAGTAGCAGATGGGGGCACTCAGAGCGCTCAGGACCCTCACAGGCATTTGTGCTCGGCCACATGCGGCTCTGGCCAGTACTGCATGTGGTGGTAAAAAGCACAGTCTATCTAGCCCACCTCTATTGCAGGGGCTCGTCATGGCAGGCATGCAGCTCTGACACTTGCATGGCAGTGGGGGAAGTCCCACACTGAAACCAGCTGTCTTCGTCGCTCTCTCCCACACAGGTCCTGGGACTCCATCGGGAGTGAAGGGAGCTCTGTGGTTCCCCATGGAGTCTTGGAACCTGCACTGCAGAGGAGGGGATGGCAGCCAGCTCTAGCGCAGGGCTTCCCCAAGTGCCATGTGACTGTGGGAGCTGCGCACATGCCATGCAGAACCCCACAATAGAGGCGGGCCAAGAAGGCTGCACTCCTCACTCCCATGTGCCACACTGGCTGCAGCCATGTGCCACCAGGCACTATTGCCTGCTGCTGCTGCTGCATGCTGCCACCAACCCCAACCCCATGCTCCTTACCCCAACC
Organism: Caiman crocodilus; assembly: GCA_030014935.1. Lineage (NCBI taxonomy): Eukaryota > Metazoa > Chordata > Crocodylia > Alligatoridae > Caiman > Caiman crocodilus. The sequence goes on along the minus strand of JAGPOW010000290.1, from coordinate 35,532,145 downwards.
CAGCTGCAGCTCCCCCCTGCCTCTGCTCCCCCAACTCCTGCTGCTTCTATGTGTTGCCCAAAGTAGGCAGGATACTGAGGAAGCCAAGCATGTCACCTGGAGTGTCTATAGCAATGGCAGCAGCATTCTCACCTGGAAGATGCTGCTGGCTAGGCTGGGCCCTTCTGCCTATGGGGGTGGGAGCAAGGCACAATAGCTATCTTGGGGGTGTATGTATCTGTGGGAATCTCACTCCCACCCTCATGGGCAGAAGGGCTGGGCAGGGTACAATTCATTGGTTGGTGCCTGCAAGCCAGATGAAAGTGCTCGGTGGGCTGGATCTAGCCTGTGGGCTGTATTTTGCCTGGCCCTTCTCCATCCCAACTACATAGGTGGTCCAATAAAAAATATTACCCTAAGAAATCCTTGAAATTCTTTAGGATATATGTTCAATTCCCAAAAATAAATGCATTTACTAGGCCCTGTACTCTAGTTTATTTACTTGCTTAGTTTTTCATAAATTAGCTACTATGGGTTTACATTGGAGATGCTTGTGAAGGGCTGAAAAGGGGTCTCAAGCACCAGTGTTCTTTCCCAGCTCCTAGAAGATTTCTGAGGAGGTAGGCATGGAATAGACCTTATAACTCTGCTCTGCTCCTTGAGCATGAAATTGTGTCATCTCCAACTGTAGAAAATAATTTTATATAAATCTTCATATGAAGAAAGTTTGTCCTTAATTGGGGGTGGGGTGAGGATCTTGATTAGGAACTTTTATTATAGTTTTTCAGTTTTTTTACCATGTGAAAATAACAGAAAAGAGTTTAGATTTCAAGCTCTTGGGTTTTCCATTATATAGAGCTGAAGCAGCTCAACAATAGCTTTTTTCTGTTTGGTAAGTGCAGTAGAGAGTGGGAAAAAGGAAGACACCTGAAAGCATCTATGAGTTAGTAGTGTATAATGGGGGCACACTCTGTCAGTAAGTGGTTGCCAAAACTATACATCTTGGAGTTTCCAAATGTATTGCTCCCATATTCCTATAGAATAGCAAAGAGACAGACAGAACTGGAATAATTAGAAGAACATAAAGCGCTGCATGAAGATTGCTGGGTACTAGGTTTAGGTAATGCTGTGTAAAGGGACTGAAATAGAGGGGCAATATTATGAGTATCCCTTCTTTTCCCTTATTGAGGATATTATAGTGTGATATTGCTGCCTTGAAGATTGATGGGTTTTTCATTGAAAAGTGCAGGTTTCAAAAAGACTGGAGGGAAACTACAATTATTTTAGTGACCTAAGGCTTTGACTTGTCATATCAAAGTGGTATGAAGTAATTTAACAGTTTGTGAACTCTTAATTCTAGTTTGGTTTCATTGATTCTTTGAATATCCCTACTCCTTTTAGTACCATTTACAGTATCCATGCATTATGTCTCCTGTGCTAAAACTTGGAAGTCTGGAACCTGCGGAGTACCTCCCCATATGAGACAGATATTAAAAAGCACCAGCAATTTACCTTGCCCTCACAGACAATGTAGACTATAGGTCTTCTTTGCACAGTGCCTGTTGTTCATATACACAGTGACTGTTGAAAATCATAGCATGTTGAAGAGGATATTGAATAACAATTCTGCATACAATGAAGTTTATTGAATATAAGGGGAATATTTGGAGGATGTGAGATATAGAATATGGGGCTAGATGGAGTCATGTTCAGTCCTAGTATCATATCTGTTCTTATAGTCTTAGGCCCTTGGACATAAGGGAGTGAGCTCTGAAGCCCAACACTGTGGAGCATGCTGGAATGTTGCTTGAACTTAGCAGAAAATAAAAGGAGTAGTGATTTGAATATCATAGAGGTAAATCTTATTTTTGAAGGATCCCTCCCATTTACTCTTCTATGACCATCACTGCAAACATCCTGAACCTGACTATTCCAACATTCCAGCTGAGAGAGAACTGCTGACAGAAACTTTCAGTGCCACAGCAGCTAACAATGGATTAGTTTTCTTTTACACTGGGTAAGAATGTGCAAGTGGACAGTAATCACAAAACATCTGATTCACTGTAGATCCTCCCACCTGTACCTCATGGTAATTGCTTTGTGTACCCTTGCCTTTACACAACTAAAGAAGGTTGTAGCAGTACAACACAAAGGGCACTATCCTTCCTGGGGACTCATTTGCTTCTGAAGTACTCCCATTGTTATTGTGGCTGCCAAAAATGAGCCATGAGCAAGGTTAAACAAAGTAAATGTAAGTGTGACAGATATGAGTTCACTATAGTATAGTGATACCAAGCTAGTTTAAAATTTAGTAGTTCAGGTATTGATAGTAGTCTAACCACAGCAACACAGAGCTCAGCATGAGCTAATTTAGCCTGGCTGTGTGGTTACATTGCTGTCTGAACATATCTGAGAGAGAGGCCTAACACAGAACTGGTATAATCTGATGCCTGTAATATAGCTGCAATGGCTTAGAGCAATTTTGCTGGCATTTATACTAGGGCAACTTAATGGTAAATATGTACACATGAAGTCAGAATTGGGCCCAAGGTCTTAATCTAACTTCTTGCCTCTAGTTTAAAATGAGTGAAGACATCCTGCACAGCTAGTTCACCTTGCTACATAACATAATGATGACAACAGAATATTGTGTTCAGTTTAGTTGGCAATGTTGGAAGTTGAATCATTTGTCCACTTGGGAATTTTCTTATTGCCTGGAAAAATGGTGAATGTTGCCCACCTTCCTCATTCCTCTTCTAAGGCAATAAGAAAATGGGGAATGAATCTTTGAGCAAGCATGAAAATAAAAAGAACATTTTAGGCTTCATGGAAGTAGACAACTCTTTATTAGAAGTATGAAACATTGCAACAAGATGTTGGATCAGTTATTAATACTAACGTCTGGATAATGTGTCAGTGGGTGCAAGCCTATATTGTGACATCTGGAGTGTTTTAAAAAAGTTATGAAAACAGTGTCCCTGCCTCTCATTTTGTTTACACACATCCGTGGCAATAATCTGGAATGTCAAACACCAACAGTGCCAGCTATATACACTTACGAAAACATGCTTGCCATGGGAGTACAAAAATAAAATTTATTTGTTAAATTACACATAAATATAAGGTACAAATGTATTTTTAAAATACAGATAAAGATAATCACACTTGCATTGTGTACATATGAAAATACAGGGTTTTTTTTTAATATTCAACATACACAGACACATTTATGATAAATGCAACTAATTGGCAATGCCAGTTCTTTTCATTCTGGTATTTTCCAGTCTTCCATAAATATGGAAAAATATGCTTTTAAAAATCTCTAGTTCTGCCGGACATCTTGCAGCAGCTTGTTAATTTCTGCTACTAGCTCACTAGCATCCATTAGTTCATGTTTACCATCATTGAGGTGGTTAAGCACATTGTCAAAATCATCTTCTTCGTAGTTTTCTGGAATTTCCTCCATGGCTGGAAGCCATTTAGAAGAAGGCTGTGCACTTGAGTGAGTCCCCAGAGTAGGCCCATTGTTGTTTGCAGGGTTTTGGAAATGAGTACTGGCTGCCCATGCTGCTACCCCTTGTGGGTAATTTACAGTTTTGGATGCCAAATGTCCCTTCCTGCGCTCTAGTGAGTTTGAGCGATCCATTTCATTGCATTCTGTATAGTTGTCCAGTGAAGGAGGCAACAAGCGCTGGAAGACACTGCTCATTTCAGAGAGTAGAGATGAGGTACATGTGTCTCCTGAATCTTCCTCACCCTGACAATCTTTACCAAAGGTTGAAAAGCTCTTTTTCTTCTCGCTAGCATCCGCAGCCTGTGAATCTTCTTCTAGTGCTTGCTGCTGCTGCTGCTGCTGCTGCTGCTGCTGCTGTTGCTGTGATTGAAATTCCTCCCCTGGAATAAACATGTTACTTCTGTAATCAGAAGATGGAGAGGGCAAAGGTGGCATCCAGCACTGGTCAGAGTGTCCCAGAACTCGGCATTCCTCTGTGCATAGCCTCATGGCTGTAATCAAAACCAAATTCTATGTTTAATGTTGAGATTCAAATATATTATTCACATTTACAGGGGTTAGTAATGGCATATAATACAGGAGCCGAAATTCAAAGTTCCAGCCAGGGACTGAACTTTGCCAGAGACTAGGGAAGTTTAGTGGCAACTATAAATTCTGGATCCAGATGTGTATATAGATCCAAAATCTTTAGAGATACTATTTTTAATCCACAAGTAATGGTTTTATAAATTGATAAATATGAAAATTATGTGATCTTTTAAAATGGGCTTATGATGAACATTTGAAGCCTAAATTTAAAGCAGACTGAATAAATTAAGGGCGCAGACAGAAGTGACAATTTTCACCTGATCTGGACACAGAAAGTGGTCTATAGCTGTGACCAAACACTAGTACATAGATGCAGACCACTTAAAAAATGTTTGATTGGATAAAAATCTGAACCCTCATTGCATGAGGGATTAGATAAAGATGTTTCAAAACATAGTGTGTTCTGTAACTTCTGTCTGCACTGCCTCCCAGCCTTGAAGGGGAGGGGGGAAAGGGAGCAAAGGGAGTTGAGTCTGGGGTTTTGTCAGCCCTCACTGCAGGGTGGAGTGGGTGTATTGGAGCCTCCCAGAGGTGGGAGGGGGGGCAGACTCCAAGTCACCTGCCTCACCTTCCAGCACCAGTTGAGGAACCCCTAGAAGAGCTCCCTCTATTCCCTTCCCCCCCTCCCATTCCAAAAACAGGGACAGGCTGGGAGAGAAGAGAAGTCTCTAAGGGAAACCCACTGCAGGTTGGAAGCCAGCAGCAATATTCCCCTCTCTCCTGGAACCAACACTAAACTGGTGTTTGATCCAGGGGATCCTGCAAAGGGTTCTCAATTACAGTGGGGAACTGAACTTCTGTCTCTGCCCTAAAAGGTACTGCTTGTTCCTTTCATATAAGGATGCCTGGTGCCTTTCACATTGCTAAGAAAGCAATGTGAAAGGGGACAAGAGTGTTAGAGGGAAATGACAAGGAAAAATGGAGGGAGAAGAGAGAGGAAGAGGAAATAGAGAAAATGTGAAGTTTTCTTCATCTTTTGACACCTTTTTGACTCAGCTGGTAATACAGTGCTTTATCAAATGGGTAAATTAGATTTTAATACAACTTGGGACACTTAGGTCAAATTCGTGCTTAGTGTAATTCTACTAATTTCAGCAGAGGTATTCTGGAGTAAGTGGGGCTGACAGGCCTAATACCTCCAGCTGTTGACATCTAGGGTGTCTACAGACTACAGATAATAGTAGCCAACATTTTATGGATCTGGACCAGTGAGGAATACTGAAGCAAAAACTGTCACTCATTCTTCCTTCCCTATTTTTGTGATGGTGGGTATGAAAGAGAGGCAGCATACAAAGATGATTGACCAGTTACTCCTACTAGAGTCAAGTTAGATTGAATTGGCAGTCCTACCCAAAGAGGTACTATACCAGACAGTATCCATCCCTATTAAAAAAATCTAGAGAAGACCCATGGGAATATAAGCCTGTGAAGGCTTTCCTAGAAGTCAGTAACTGAAGAACATAAGGCCTTGTGGAAAGAGGAGGTGCCAAGAAAAAGACCAAACTACCACTTCTAAATGCAGGAAGATGAACTGTCCTTTTCAGTATTTTGAAGGTAATGGGAATTAGCTAACATCTTTCAGGATTTTACTTTTATAGTTTTGACTATACTGCAGGCATTGCTGCAGCTACAGAGCAGTGCAGACATACTGAGCTCAGCTATAACTAGGTAGCTAAGGACCCTGTAAGCAGTCTAGCCATGCCAGCATGAATCTCATCATGGGCTGTGAAACCTACCCAGAATCTGACTAAACACTAAAGCAGTACACCTGCTCTGAGCTCCACACTGCCGTGGCTAAATTGTTACTGATATCGAGATAGCTAATTTATGGTTACTCTATGTCTATTTGATGCCTAATAGGAATATTGGAATTGTCATAGTCATGACTATAGTTCATTGAGTTCTAGAGTCACTCTCGAAAAAAGGCCAGTCTCAGAAAGCTCCATAATGAATAATCATAGGATACCACAATGATCTCTTGTTCATAAGAGAAGGCTCCCTCTATTCCTTTTCAGTTAATTGATACTTTATGTCCTGAAGAATAAAGTTTTATCTCCCTTCAATTTTATATGCCTTTAACTAGTCAGTTTTCACAATCTCACCTCAAAAGTTTCCCCATTTCTTTAAACATTTTCCTCTGGATCCCTTCAATTTCTCCTATGTCATTTCTGAAATGCAGTGATTGGAGAGGAATACAATATTCCAGGTGAGACTGTTTCACTGATATGTGTGTCAGTTCTCTACTACTGTTACTCTTACTTCTCTGGCATGTTTAATAGAGACTTTAATATTTTTAATTTTATTTTTAATGCCTTTTACAAGTATAAAGCTGACCAGAAGTAAAAATAGTTGGATGTCAAATATATCATTAGGTGCTGCAAATGAATTGCTGATGGAGTAGCATCCAAAGGATGAGCATTGAAAAAATACTGGCGGTTAAAATATTGGTGCAGATGGCTGAAAAGCCTTAAAATGATGAATTCCTACATGCAGAAAGTTCTTAGTGTCTCACAGGTAATGTCAGTAATCAGTGTGGTTTCAACCAACTCTAGGAAAGCTGGAAAACACCTCCATCTGCAATCTATAACTCAACCTATGTTAGTTTTTATGTGAATGGAAACCAATGTAATACAGGTATGGTTGGTCAGGTGATTATGCCTGTAAAATCCAAGTATTGTAAAAGGGTAAATTATTAGAGGACTTTAGGTTCCATTGCTTTATCACCTTTAACACTAGCATCCAAAATTGCCTCATTGAAACTAATAGTAGTTTTCCCATTGATGTTAGTAGAAGTAGGATTTGCCTGTATAAAACAATACTGACATTTTGAACAAATGATGGGAAGGTTCTTTTAAAATGTAATTAGTACCAATGGTAATGCTAGAGTGATGTTGTAGCCATGATGGTCTAGGAATTATGCAAGAGGCAAAGATTTTTGGGGCAGTATCTTTTATTGGACCAACTATATGACTGGCATAAAGTTAGGAAAGCTTTTGAATGCAATGCATTCTTTACTAGATATGGCCTCATGTCTTAATTGGAAAGCTTCTCTAACTTTATTCCAAACATGTAGTTGGTTCAATAAAAGTTATTACCCCACGTGCCCCGGGAAAAAATCCTTGGCTCTAATGTATGTATAACATTAAGATTTCCAACCCTAATTTTCCATGATTCTAAGACAGACTTAGCATCTATCTTAGATGCTAAGACAGATACACTTAGTGCCATAGACTGTCTTTAAGTTAGTAACAAAAAGTTATAACAATGTTTACAGAATCTTAAAAATATGGATGAAGATTTAGAGACAGGTACCTAGTGATAGAAAGGGAGAAAAAAAAGAAATCTTTCATAGGATGTTAAAACTCCTTTAAAATCACTCAGACTTGGGGCTTTTCCATAAACCCATGTGGGGAATGGTTTTTTCACACTCTAGTTCAATTTAGGCAGTAAATACTCAAAAAATTGTCTCTCTCAATATTTTCTCTCTGTGACTTGTGGTTGATGGTAAAAATATGGATCCATTTTAAAATAGAAGTCAGGAAAGGAGGTAGTTGGAGTTTAGAAACCTGAAGAGTTTGCTTTTCAATTTTTGGGGTGTTTTTTGTATTTGGAATAAACTTGTATTGATTTTTGTTTTATCTGAAGTGGTTCATCCATAAGCAAATGGATATATCATGTGGGGTTCTCAAAAGTACTTTGATGGTCACCACATAATTATCTCTGTAACAGAGGAAGTGTTACTTCTGTCAGTGAGATCAGTGTTAGAGTAAGGCTGAAAACTTTTGAAAATGTCACCCTTTGGTTTCATATTGGAGATGTAATTGTAGAACTCAAAATTAATAACAGGTATTCCAGCTAATCAAGTATGTAACCACTCCCTTTTCCCTTACAACCCCAAACCATTCCAACAGGAAATAGGCTTTTACTCCTTTACATTGGAAGTCATGGTGAGGGCTTCCAATGTAAAAACTGTTGAATGAATTGTGCCTAACAATGAATTATATTGAAATATGCTTAGGAAGTAGATGTCAGAAAGAAAAAAAAAGAGTGGAGAAGGAGCAATTATACTCCTGGGTTGGAGAGTTAAAGGGGAAAACAACTGGAGACACTGGGTGCATCTACAAGAGATGCTGACTGTGCAGTAGCCTAATAACACTGTGCAGTAGCACACACAGACAGTGCTAATTAGCTACTGTGCAGTGTTACTAGGCTATGGCACAGTAGCATCACTACAAAAGGCATTAGCTGGTGTTACTGAGCAGTAACTGTTTGTTGTGCATTTATTTAGTACAGTGAAATTTCCATTAACCAGCACCTTACAAGCTGGCATACTCTATTAGCCGGCAAACGGCATGCCACCGTGGCACTATCGGTTTCTCCGAGCCAACATGGCACAGGGCAAAGCAGCCTGCACTGCCAAGCCCCTATGGCTCAGGGCATGACAGGCTGTGTACAGCCCACCTGCCTGTCCCACGGGGCCCACACCTGACAGGGAGGTCAGCAGTGCTGCAGGAGGGGTGGTGTTGCCCTGAATGTGACAGGAGAAGCGGCAGCCCAAACAGGCAAGGACACCTGTTCAGGCCACTCAATTAACCAGCATGTTTTGTTATCCAGCGTCTCCCATTCCCGGGGGATGCCGGATAACAGAGCTTTTAATGTACTTGGTTATACAAGTACTAAATGAAATGTGCAGTAACCACTGAAACCTACATGCCTTCAGCTAGCAGAACCTAAGTGAGTGGGATTTAGGGTGGTCACCATAGCAGACAGCCTGGTTGTCCTTTGTCCTCTACTGATATGAAACCCAATGCCATTATGTACTCTATTTTTCTCCTCAAGAGAAAAAATAAGGGAAAATAGAGGACATAAAGGTGCCGCATTTCAATATAGGACAGAGTAGCAAAAATCTGAACTGTCCTCTATGATGGACACCCTAGTGGGATTCCTGTACCCAACATGGACTAAAGGAAAATGAACCTAGCAAAATTCACAAAATAAATGTTAATTTTTTAAAAGACACTGAAGCCAAATTTCGAGTAAGCACTGTTTATGCTCAGGGAAAAAGTTCTAGGAGCTTTCTCAGTTTAAACCTAGTACAAGGGCCAGGCCTTGTTTCCCTCATGGGTGATTACAATATTAAAGGGGAAAGGATGTGGCTAGTTTATGGCCCCATGGTTACCCAGCTCCAGTCAATAAAACTAACTGCCTATAAAAAGGAGCTTACTCTACCATCTGAAGCAGCACAGCATAGTAGCCACAGTGCAATTTAGAGCTTCCCATCAACCCCAGTGCGTGCCTAAACTATACTGAAATAATCTAGCCCTGTAGGAAATGGTCTTGATATGCAAGAATAGAACCTTTCCTGATACTTTTCTGTCTAGGTATGTACATCTGAATTTTAATTGGGCCTTAAATTCAGTTTCTAAGAATTTCAGAGTACATCTAGTGGTTGTATACATATTGGTCTTCTATTAAAGATCTCACCTACTCCCATACCTAAAGTGATTCTTCCCTTTTTTTTTTTTGTTACCTGTGACCCCACTTGAATATAGAAATTTTAAGGGAGAAATATTATATCTCCCTTTTGGATTTCTCCCCACAAGATTTCTTCCTCCTTGAGTGACTTTTTCCCCGACAATCAGAATTACAGGATTTCATTTATAGCAGCAATGCCATTTATATTAATTGAGCAATAAAAATTAACCTTCAGTGCAAGCCATAGGTTTACCTATCTAGAATTTTAAGTCTACCATATATTATATTTCAAGCTCTAAAAACCTGGGTTCTATGAATCAGATCCCACCAGGGAAAATTCTTCTGTCAAATTACAGTTCCATGTATTTTTAGCATGCCACAACAGGCTGGCAGCACATAAACATCCACCCAATCATTAAAAAGCTAGGGATACAGAAGAGTTGATGCTTTCTGGGGAAGAGGGAGGTAGAGCTGGGTTATGGTGTGTAAATAATAGCAAAAACCAGCTAGGCACCACTGAGCAGATTCGCAAGCTTTTACCAGCTGTTTAATGGCTGGGGTCAATATATTGTAGTACAGAGAGAAAGGAAGAGAAAAGGAAATAAAAACCTTGAAAGCTAAAGAATGACTGCTTCTAATGCTAACTATATCAATGTGACAGTCAGGGAGCACAGTAAATAAACTCTTCAACTTTCATTGTGCTCTTACCTGCAGGAATTCTCCCATCAGTAAGGAAAAGGTCACTGAATCCTTCCCCAAGAAGTCTGTCAATTGGAGACTCTCTTCCCAAATCATAATCACTGTCTCCTGCTTCACTATCGCCACGACCACTGTCTTTTAAGCTAAATTTGTCCATATCTTGTAGGGCATATCTGTAAACACAAATAACAAGAGAATGGAATTATGTTTTGTTATTGCTTGTTCACTGTGGTTTTTCTCCAACAAAAATGTTTTGATCAAAATCTAGTTAAAATCCTCACCTGTAGCTTCTGGAATATTTGTTTCCTCTAAAACTTGGTCTTGGCTGATACTGGCCTTGATGAAGCATTGAGAGAAGCTGAGAAACCTGCTAAGAAAACGACAAAAAATCCTGATTCCTGGAAACAAAAGTCTAATGCCTGTATAGAAAAGGTGGAATAACTTTTTTCTGTAGGGTTATTGTTTCTTTAAAAATTAATTAGAGCACATTCATATGCATATATAATGCATTACAGCTGGTTAATTTACAGTTCACAATATATGCTGCAGAAAACATCTGAAGACATTTCACAGTTAGAGTACTGAGTATAGCATATTAATTTTAGCTTTCATACTAATTTATACATAATTTACATACACACATATGCATAAAAATGCATACATGCTGCAGACAGGTTATATTTTTATTTTTGTTTTGTGAGCCCTGGAACTGTGTGATCTTTTCCTATGAAAAATCCCATTAAAAATGTGGTATGTGCATTTAAAACAGTTTATAGTCCATGGATTAAAAAAACAAGATGGACTGTTTTCAAGTCACTCCAATTACAATGATACACATCCCAACACTATATAGTAGAATAGGAAGAGTTAGTGTATCAGAGTTATCCCATATTTTAAGGAGTTTCTCTGTCTTTTGTACAGGTAAATAGTTTTTTATGTGTTTTATCTGTGTCTGTGCACAGGAGAGGAAGAAAAAGAGAAAACCGTATGTTTCTTAAATGAATAGTATCTATATTGCACTCAGTTCTTTCACCTACAAGATAAAAGAAAGGAAAATACTATTAATAATTAATCAAATGTTTACTCTTCTCCCTCGTGGCATTGGATTCCTTTAAGATCAATTGACACTGAAATGGTACTGCCCTGCTGCAATGCCTGAAGGAAAATCTATACTACTTTTACAATGCATATAGCTATCCATGTCTCACACACAGCATATAGACTATATGCCAACTCATAGAAGAATGTGTGTATGAACAAGGGAATGTGCATGCACAACAATACAGAATCTTACCTCAACAGCAGGAGTAGCATGAGTGAGTTCCAATGCAAAATTCTCTGGCACATGATTTGATGAGATTGTCACCAGACTGTTTAGTGATTGGTGACTATGGTGGCTCTGTCGACTGCTCAGTTGTCCTCTTTCTAATGTTGGAGAGGATGAAGGAGAAGCTCTGTGATGAGATCTGATGGGTAAAGTGCCATTCACAGTTGGCACAAGGGTAATGTCCCCTTTGTGTATCTGTCTTGAGGGTCTTTTTGGGTGGTGCTGGTAAGTGGATTCTGCCACACGACAGTTGTAGGATCTGGTGTCCTTTTTCTCTCGATTGCATCTTGTAGCAAAGATAACCATAATAACCAACAGCACTGCACATATTGATCCTAAGGATATAATTGTTATCATAGAGACATCCAGGGAAGGTTGGCTAACAAAAGGAGCTTCTGTACTTGAAAATGAATATACATATTCAAAAACAGTACATTTCAGAAGTGCTTTGGTGCTAAGTTGAGGGCTGCCTTTATCCTGAACAATCACAGAAAACTCCCATTCCTTAGATGGAACAGATTCTATGCTGGCATTGATATGGATGTCACATGATTTGGGGTCCATTACAAAAATACTGTTTTCATTGTCAGCTGCTATAGAACAACTTAGTTCAGAGTTCATACCAGAGTCTCTATCTATGGCCTTTATCCTGGTGACAAGGAAGCCACTTCCAGCATCTTTAGGGATTGAGATTTCTGCAGTACTGTTGCGCAAGGCGGGACCCACAATTACAGGAGCATTATCATTTTCATCAATGATAGTTAATACAACAGTGGTATTGCTAACAAGTTGCTGACTTCCTCCATCTCTAGCTTGAACCACAAAGGCAATCTGATTTACTTCTTCATGATCGAAAGTTCTGAGTGCATAAATTGCACCATTAGATGGATCAATAGTCACATAGGTAGTTATGGAACTTCCCAAAATATAGCTCTCCAAAATAGTGTAAGTCACCTGTCCATTGTCTCCTAGATCTGGATCTGTAGCCACGACAGATGTGATGTATGCTCCTGGAGAATTATTTTCTAAGATAACAACTTCATATCTGTTTGTCTGGAAGCGGGGTGGGTTGTCATTTTCATCACTGATTTGGACAGTAAAGTGTTTTACTGTGGAGAGACTTGGCGTTCCCCTGTCTTCTGCTATTACAGTCAAGCTGTATTCAGATCTCTTTTCTCTATCTAGAGTGGCATTAGTCAAGATTAAATAGTTATTTTCATATGTCTTTTGAAGTTTAAAGTGGCCATGCCCATGGAGCTTGCAAACTATCTCTCCATTCATTCCAGAGTCCTTGTCTTGTACCCTGACTAGGGCAACAAAAGTATCCAGAGGTGACCCTTCTGATATGTAAGCTATTTCCTCTTTCTCAGGAGACATCAAGTTTAAATTAATTTCAGGTTTGTTATCATTAACATCCACAATTTTTATTATAATTTTGCAGTGAGCTGGGATAGAATTTGGACCCAGATCTTGAGCCTGTGCATCTATTTCATAGGATTTGGTGGTTTCATAGTCCACTTGCTTGAGGAGGGTCAGATATCCTTTTTCTGAATCTATTTTAAAAGTCTCTATAATTTTGGAAGACACATGACTACTGAATGAATATACAACTTTACCATTAGCGCCCTCATCTGGATCAGTAGCATTGAGGTCTATGAGCAAAGTACCAGCTGGTGAATTTTCTAAGAGTTGAATTATATAAGACTGTTGTTCAAACACAGGACTGTTGTCATTAGAGTCAGAAATACTTATTTTTAGGGTCGATGATCCAGATCGCTGAGGCACCCCCTTATCTGAAGCAGTGAGTTGGAGTTCGTAGCTTGACTTCAACTCCCGATCCAGTTCTCTTACCACAATCAGCTCTGCATACTTAGCACCATCAGTCCTTGATCGCACTTCAATATTAAAAAAATCATTTGCAGCAAGTGAGTAAGTGTGAAGGGAATTTTCCCCAACATCTGGATCAAAAGCACTGTCCAAAGGGATCCGGGTTCCTACAGCTGCACTCTCTGAAATTTCAATAGGTATGAGAGCTCTAGAAAACTGTGGGGAGTTGTCATTAATATCCAGCACTTCAACTTCAACATGGAAAAGCTGCAGATGTTCAGTAGGCAGAGTGATCACATCAAACTCTATGGAGCAGTTTAAGTTTTTCTGGCAGAGTTGTTCCCGGTCAATTTTAGCTCCTATGCTGATCTCTCCATTATCCTCCCGGACTACAAGTAAAGGAGAATTCCCCCTTTGCATGGCTCGGAAACGAACTGAAGAAGGGTTTGGCATTTTAAATAAAACATCAGCTACATCCTCTGATAGTCTTGCAATTACTGATCCAACTCTCTGCTCCTCAAAGATCCTGTATTTCAAATTCCTGCCCAAGACATCTTTGTTGAAAGATATTATCATCAGTGCAGAAAGGAATATAAAGTGCATTTTACTACTGATTTGGTGCATTTGTAAGTTCTTGCAATTCATTTCTCCAAGCAAGTTAAAAAGCAAATATTTCAACTTCCTTTGGTATGTTAAACCCAGAATACATTTGGTTCTTTTAAACTTCACAATGTCTCTTATAATACAGCAAAGTATTAATATCTTACTAGCTCAGAAAACTTTTTTTTTTGTATACACACCGTGTCAGGACATCCAGATACAATCTGTATGCAATCCAATCTCTCTCATTTGTTTGCCTGCTCCTCTTCCAGGATGAAATTTGTCACATCAGTGTTTTCTTCTTCTGCAGTTAGAATCCATTTACTGCAGGGTGCTAGCTGAATCTGCAGTGTATCTTTTCTGAGAGATCCTCTTTCCCTCTCACTGCTCAGCTGCAGACTAAACACCCTTGATTGCTGACTCCAGTCTAAAATCTGTGCAACTTCACTTCAACTCAGACAAAGCTTTTGCCCGGCATGTGTTGAATTCCTTCCAGCCAATCAGCTAGCTTCCAAATCAAAGGACAGTGAAGTCACAAAAAAAGAGCTGGAGGAAGGTGGGGGGAGCAGCTCCTCCCCCAGCATTCACTTTCTGTGAGTGTGCCACAACAAAGAGGAGACAAATTACTAAAGAAAAACTTTAAATCAACTACTTGTCCTCTTTATTTATATGACACATTGAATTGTTTTTTGTAATTTTAATTAGTCAGCTTGCTTCTACCAAACGTGATAATTCTCTTGATTTATGCACTTTTAGGTTCCCCTTTTAACTAAACAGCACGTTTTGGGAGCGCATTTGCTTAGTAAAAGACTGTGAGGTGACATGTCTCTAAACATGCCAGAGGATTCCCCACCCCCTGTTGCTCCTTTTTTTTTAACATTTATCCACTTCTGCTTCTTTTTGTGTAATCTGCTTTCCTTAATGTCTTTGTTGCTAAATGGAGCACAAGCCCCAATTTCATTCTTTTAGTCCATTTTCCTCTCTCTCTTTTTTACAGTCAATATTTGCAAACCCTTGTCCTTTAACTGGCTTCTTATTAAAGGGTACTGCAGTGTTTTGTTCTGTGTGCCACTTCACTTGTCTTTTCCTTAGCTGGGTTCTTTTAGTGTGTGATTTTTATTTTGTTGTTCCTGAGGTTCTTAAAAAAATCCTTTTCATTTTAGTTAAAAAGAGCAGCTCATGCCTCTGCATAACAATTTCTGCTAGCACACCCCATCTATATGCCAAGTGTCTAAAACAGAGAGACAACCTGAAGGAGTAAATGTCCCATAAACAGTGACAGTTTCATCATATCTCTTCTAAAACTGTTTTCACATACATACTGCAACACATTTGCACTGAGAAATCCAATGTCTGAGTTGATGATGCATTTTGTGCACATCAGAAATGCTATATAGATCGTTATGTGAGCCTCATGCTGTATCCAGGTCACAGAAACTGATACGTTCTCTCTCATTTCAAATACAAGTATTTATGAATATGCTTTCTGCTCCCCATCTCTGCTCTTCCTTTAAAATGTATAATTCAATCCACAATCTTTTAGCTTTCATTTTTCTTTACATTATTCCTCTGTTAACTTTATCCACTGCTTATTTGCTCCTTCCCATAATCTTACCATCACTTCTTTCTCATGTACTTTTTCTCCTCCTTCCACTCCTCCCCTGTGCGCCCCGCCCCCCCGCTACCCCGCCTGGAAATGTAAAAAGTAAATCTCTGATTTTTCCAATTTACTTACTCTCCACAGAGCTCAGCCAAAGTCACTAAGAAGGTTCTTGTCAAAAAAGAAAGCAGAGGAGGCTCAGCATGAACTCTCCTTCTTTTTAAGCATTCAAAAGCATTTTATAAGCCATTGTCTCTTTTTTTCAGAAACCAGCACCGTGTGGCAAATTGTGCAGAATAGAAATGCCTATAATGAATGTATTTAGTACTGGGTCACGCCGATGAACATTCTGCCCCCATGAATAATACTGTTTTACAAGTTTGCAGCCCTTTCAAATTGCTGATCCCCAAACCCTATAGGCAAATGAGAAAAGCTAACACAAGCAACTGGGACTTTAGAAACCCATAGCCATCTGGCCTAAATCTCTAACAATCCAAGCCAATAATTATATCAATTCAGGCTTTAGTGAACCCCTTTGCAAACACCAAAAGAGCAAAGAAAGGAATTAGTGGCCATTCTAAGTTGGGGTGGAGTGAACTCAAAGATAATCTAATTCCTTTAGTTCATGGACAACTTTCTTGAAGCTTTGATAAATCTTTCTAAAACATTTTTTTCCAAAATTCCAAGTGCAACTTCTTTTCTGGCTATAATTGGGGAACTAGGCTCCATTAAACTCTGTTCTTAATGTCCATTAACAGTATTTTGTAATTTAAAAAAAAAAGTCACTGCCTCTTTTTCAAGAAGTGTACAAGAAATGAATAATTCATAGTAAAATGCATTTTCAGCGGTGCACATTAAAATATTTCAAACAGGGTGCAAATGAATATATAGCTATAGGAATGTATGCTTATGAGCCATAGCTTAAGAAATTTAGGAACACTGTACTTTTGTGGCAAGTTTTGTTATGCTTGTTTTATATCGCTTCCCGTCTTAGTCACTCCATATTCATCAGAGCAATATCTGTGAAAGAGATTAATCTGCAGATACTGCTATACAGAAAAGTTCCTATCAACAGTTGTAATAGTGCTGGATTTTCCTTTAAAATTTGGCCTCATCAACTGGGTTACTACTAAAATGATCAGCAATATCCATATTGTGTTGTAACTCATGATTTGTGTTTATATTACAGACAAGTGTCTTAGCAGCTAATTGGTTTATATCTTCTATTCTGAAACAAAGCAATGAATCAACTTGTAAAAACACTTTGTAACAACATTCCTTGGACCCCATGTCTGAGAAGGGAAACATGATTTTATTTAATGCAACAGTACTTCTGCTAGTCATTCTAGAATAATACTTTCTTTAGTTTCATTGGCTTTAAGGTGGTTAAGAACAATCACAGCTCTTTCTAGGCCTATTCTTCACATGTTCAGTGAAAGAGTTTTGTTTGAATGTCCCTTAAACTCCAATCCACCTTTGACATGGCAGACTTTTCTTATAAAGAAGGGAGAGATTTCCACGTGCATCAAGCAGACATGTCTTACGGAGTGTGGTATTGTGTATGTTGTTAGGCACGTGAGTGGAGTGCTGCTAAACCTCCTGGAGAGTAGTCTTAGTTACTTCTTCCCTCATACATGTCTATTCACAATAAAAGTTTAAGACTGTGCATTTAAAACTAAGCAACGTAGCTGGAAAAAACAAACAAACTGACTCCAACCATGACTTCCTATCACCTACATTACCAGAAAACATAGTTAGCTAGAAGTTGAATTAACTTTGTGCTAAGCCAAATATAGCTTTGTTTCTCTGGACTATATGTCCAAGATCTGTTTTAAAATGTATTGAGCCTTAGGTACAAAATGTATTTTGGCACCTAAACCTAACTAGACATAAAGAACTTTTGTTTAAAGAAAAACAGCGTCCTAGCCTTAACAGCAGCAATAATATATAAACAATTAAATTATCATGCTTGTCCCCAAAATGGGTTGTAATTATGTTCAACCTGATCTTGTCCCTTATATAGTGCCACATTGCATATCATGACATAGTATATTTCAACACACAAGGCTCGACAAGATAAAATGTGATTTGATGCATTTTAGAATAAACGTGAAAGATAAATCTTGCTAGATCAGAAGTACATTTTAAAAGAGCATTTCCATCATAATGGATGTAAAATCTTCGTATCTTTCTATCTTTTTTGTTTTATATCTTTTACAATCGTTTCTTAAAAATGATGTATTATCACTGTCTTGTACCCTGCTTTTAGATTTGGAAAAAGTGAATTTAAAGTGGATACAAATGATTCTACCTGTGATTCTGCAGTGGTTTAAAGAACACAATGTAGTAATGGTGCAAGTGCAACAGTAATAAGACACATGTTGCAATGATTTGCGTGAACTGCAGAGGGAAGTTATACAGCTGAGTTAAGAAAAAGTCCAAATAAGTTTGAGCATGTCTGAATAGAGTATGCATTGAGAATGGGGCTATTGGTATATTTTTCTTCTGTTCTGCTAAACAGAACAGATCAGTACTTGCCAAGAATACAAGTTGGACTGACTCTTCTCCACCTTGCATTATGTCTTACCATTTACATGTCTTCAAAGCAAGTGGAAGATTTTTCTCGATCAGACTTTGCTCCTTACATTCTGGTCTGGATTCAGGTACTCTAGGGACATGTCCAGATGGGTGCACACGTGCAGGAGTGCAAGTTTCCCATGGTACAAATACCAATGGCACATATTTGTGCTCTTGCTTTTTATCCCAGGGCATACCTCTAGCATGTGGCAAATTGACCCAGGTGGGATAGAGGAGGCTGGGGCTAGCACCTGTGCTGGCGCCAGCAGCCTTACCTGGGATCCTGGGGGCCTCCTGGGGCTGCAGCTGTGCCAAAACAGCCACTCAGAGCCTGGCTGGAAGCCAAAACATGACTGGCTGGCCTGGCTCCATTTCTGGCAGTGCAACTGCTGCTGCATGTGCCACATACCTTTTTTTAGTGGCAGGGTTTTTTTTTCTTACATTTCCTAGATTTAATAGCCATTAGGGCTGGAAGGGACCTCATAGGATCTCTTGGTGTCAAACTAGCAGCATGGTGAATGGATTCATGTATGCTGTGTGCGCTTTGAGGTGCTATACATTGCATGTGTGCAATTGTCTGAACATACTCCAGGGCTTCAGCCCATGGCAAAGGGTTCCAGCCCAGCACTGTTTCCCCTGCTACTTGGAGTGACAATAGCAGAGAGGATCTTCCTATACTCCTCCAACAGTGGCACACAGCAACTCTCCCAAGTAGCAGAACTGAGTCTTTTTCACTTGTAGCAGCAGGAGAAATCCCTAGAAACCTCCTCTTCCTTTCAGAAAAGTGAGGAAAACAGTGGGGAGAGGATGGGGGAAGAGTATCTTAGCTCTTTCCAGCAGCTACTTAGGGTTGAAATGTTATGTCCTCTTTCCCTCTGCCAAGCACAGAGATATCTTCTTGACCAGTGTTGGTGGTCTCCCCATTACAATGGTTCTTAGAGTTAAGATGCCTTTGAGATATGAGACAGATCACACTATCAGATATTAATATTTCAGGTCATTCACAGACTGAGGTGACATAACATCAGTTATATTTTGTTCCGGTTTGCAAGGGTTCTTTGCAACAAAGGTTAGAAATTTACTTCTGATTGTATTTAAATGAAACGATGGGGTGTAATCTAATTATATGGCACCAGGAGCCAGAGCTTTAAACACCAACTGAAAATGCCTGTTTTAATCCACAGCTCTTCTTACTGTGACAACTCTTTTTGCACAAGTATAAATAATTATGTAAGAATTGTGACGTGTTTTTTCACATATTAATTATAAAAGAAGTACTTCTACAGTAATATTGTATTAAATACTGGCTGTGTCTATGTGAGATGCTTACTGCACAGTAGCTCATTAGTATTGCACTGTAGTATCACTGGGTACTAACCATGACACAATGCTGCTGCACAGTAGTAACAAGCTACTGCGCAGTAAGCATCACCAGGCAACCATGCTGGGATGCTACTGAGAAATAACACTGGTTACTGTGCAGTCCTTTAGTATTTGTTTATGCAGTCAGTGTCTTGTGTAGATGTGGCTGCTACATACTAGACCTTTCACCCCAATCTGACTGAGTCTGTCTGGGTGCATCTACATGAGAAACCTTAAGGCGCAGTGGACTGTTTTACTGGGAAGCAGTACATCATGGCAAAAACAATGCTAATGCTCTAGTGCACAATTGAATTAGTCTACTGAGTATTAAGTGACACAAAAAAAGCTCTTCACCTTTGCTACTGCACATTAACACAGCTACTGAGCCTTTATCTAGTACTTTTAGAGGTACTAAATGTGCAGTCACAAAGGCACATTAATAAATGTGTAAATGCGTCCTCTCTGGTGCAAGTAATTTTGCTGTAGAGTGGCACAGTTTCAACAACTAGAATGAAAACTATCTTCTTCCAGACCAACCTCTATTTTGGTGCTTAGGGCATTCTCTTGAGAGGTGTAGTTTTGAATTCTATCAGGCGGGGAAGGGATCTGGAACCCAGTCTTTCCTTTCCTGTGATAATGCTTTAGCCATTAGGCTACTCTATAAAAGGTAGGCAACATTCTAACCCGCTCAGATAGAAAGTTGTTTTATGTTGGATTCAGTGCTGCTGGGGTTTGTTAGGCATGGCCACACCACATCTTCTGGGCTGGGTCTTTTAGCATCCTAAGACAAAGGAAGGCTCAGCCTGAGGATTCTGGATTTACATTGGAGATAAATACTATGTTACTCACCCTTGCTGTGAGAGAGGTAACCCCTTGCACTTATAGATAACAGCACCTACATGACATCACTAGTGAAAAGGTAAGCTTTTCAGGCTTGTAGAGGTTAGGCGAGATTTTTGAGGATCGTATCCTTCTGTAGATGCCTAAGACTTTTTGTGGATCTGGGTTTAACGTCCTAAGATGCTAACATCAGAAGTTAAATTGCATGATGTTTCTAAGTGCATATATACATACATGCCTCAAATATACACATTCTTTTCTCACTATTATAAATCTGCAATAACACTGTTAAAATAAAAAGAGTTCTGGTGGAACAGGATGAACATTTGGTACACTAGGTTCACAGGACCGTAACAGTCTGCAAGTTGCTATGTGATGGAAATATCAGTGAAGTCTCAAATGCTTTGGTGTGTATAAGGAGAGGAGAATCCAATTACCCCTTCCCCGCTATGGAACGATATACAGTTTTACCCTAGAACACAGAAGATGTGTATTAGGCAGGAGCCATCAGTGAAGGGGTCATTCTTCTGCACTGATTTTACCATTTCTGCATTTTTCAGTGGGAAAGGGCCCACACTGTGCCTTTCCTGCTCTCTGCTTTGCCCAGCCTAAACTGGAGGAGAGGGGAAGGGTGGATCAGATCCCCTTCATCACCACATGGGCCCAGCCTGACTCCTCAGTATCTCAGCTGCGGGGGGGCGACGGGGTGCAGTCGTGGACAAGTCCATGAGTTGGGGGGATTCAGATCCACCCCCCTCCCCCACCTCCATCTTAGGCCAGACAAAGCCCAGCTAGCAGCATGCTTCTATTTGCTTAAACTCTCTCACTTCCCATCTCTCTCCCTGCTGACAGCCTTGGACCTGGAGTGGGGCAGGGCTGCAGACACAGGCAGTTAGGCAACCTTTGTAGAGGCTGCTGCAGAGCTCTGCTGGCCAGGATGGCTAGTGAAGGCAGGTTCAATTCTCCTCCTAACCTAACAAACAAACATCTGTTGGGTTGGACTCTAATTCATGGCATTTTATGTAAAGTGCCATGAGTTAGAGGGCGAGCCTAAATGTTTGTCTGCACTGATAATCACAAGATACTAGCCAGCCAATTGTGCCACCTTAGAGCACTAGTCTATCCATTGCAGTATCTTCTAAAAACCTATTTTCTGCTGCTTCAGAGACAAGTGGGAAAAATAATAAAATACAGGAGCCAAATTGTATACCTAGAAAAATATATATTTCTTTCTCTTCAGCTAACAGGTTGACACTGTAAAGCATGGGATTTGAGTTATAGGGGGTAGTATTTCTATAGATAAGCAGAGTCATTCATATTCCCACCTTCCTGCTATCAATCCACACATTTTACTATCTCTAAAGTCACTTTAGAAAAAGAAGATCTAGTCAAACATTAAATTATATCAGACTTGCAAAATCCTACCACCACCTACTTATGGGTGAGAAATTTTCTTGACAAGTGAGTTAAATATTAGTTTTTTCATTATCATCCATCATAATGGTAAAGGGCAGGTGAGCAGATTTTCTGCTGTGTGAGTAAATTTTCATGGCAGTTTTGCAAGGCAGCATTATGTACATAAACAGAAAGTTTAACTTTTATATATTTCATATGACATAAATATTATACGTAGATTTTGAGTGCCTTTCTGGACAAATAAAATGTTTATTTCTCAGAATTCTTTGAAATTGCTGAAGAAGGAAATGCATGGATCTTGTGGTTTATCAAGTCTTTATTAAAAACAAATGCCTATACTATGACTGCTTTTTAATTGTGTATAGGAATAATTCTTCTGGCACAAAATATGCTGGGAGCTGCACTGCTTGATCACTCTAATCCAACTGTAATTTTATTTACTTATTTCTTTCTAAAGCATATAGAGTACAATACCTGTAGTTGAACTTTTTATACACAGTCATCTTTAAGAGCAGTACATGTATTTTATCACGATACATTTCTGAGTTTAAAAATAATAAAAAAATGTTCAAAGCATAAATTGTTAAAATAAAAGACTGGTACAAATTTCTATTCCACAATACTCAGGGAAGCAGAGCCTCCTGTGGAAAGATATGTGTGTTCTATTCTCACTTCATCTTCTTTTTCTCAACACCTTCCTTTCTGTCTATTTGCATCCTTCCAAATGCACACTATTATAATATTCCTCCCTTTGCTCAGTAAAAGACCAAATGCCACGAGTAAAAATGGCTCATAACCTTCTCTCTGTTTCCCTAATATAAGAGATAGCTGAACAGTAGGTTTGTTTCCTCCAAAAATTTGGGGTCCCTGGACTGTTCTAGTTTATTCCTGGAGTCTTAAAGGACTGTTATAATTGGATTGAGGTCAGTGGTGTGGCAGAACATCTAGTTATATAACTTTTTCTGGAGAATGTCTCTTGTGTTGTGTTGTAGGGCAGGAGGGACAATGATGGAACAGCCCCAATATCATCTGAGGAGCCACTGTATGGAATGACTTTGAACAGTCTTAGCCTTTTCAATTACACACAATTTTATTAGCATCAGAGGACTTCAAAAGAACTATTCTGGAGCCAAAGATCTGATCCAAAGGACTCTTAATGTTGATTCTCTATATATATTGATTGATGAAAATTTCAGGGGAACAGATCATTTACCTTCATGGTTTTCTTCTGCTTCTGATGTGTCTTGGTTTGTACACAAAAGCAGACCCACAGCTCAGGATCACAAGTGAAAACTTGCAATTTGTATGTATGTGTTAAATTTACCAGTGGCATTGATATTGTAAAATATTAATTACCAGCCCAACAGATTTTAATTTATGAATCATAGGGAATTATATGCTTTCAGTGGATATTTATTTTGGATATTGAGGGCCTCACCTTGCATCATGCATGAAAAAGGTTGATTCTTTTGCCTGTAAAAAGGTGGATATTGTAGTTTGTATGGCCTACATACAACAGATTAACACCTGTATAACTTCCATTGGTGTTTTATACCAGTACAAATTATACCTGGATCTAGAGCAGAAGAATAATCCAAACCAGTTCTCCCATAACCAGTAACTGCTACTGGAGTCCTTCACCATTAGGCGGCAAAGTTGTATACAATAGCCTGTTTGTATTCAGCAAGTAGCTACCCCAGGAAAAGTGGACACACATAACACATATAATATACCTATACCTACACTGTTCAATTTCTGTTAGAGTAACTCTAAACCAGGTTCTAGTACACTACACTAGTTTAGGGATTTACATAGTACGCTTTTTTAACATGAATATAAAGAAAATTTTCATGAAATATTCATAAATATTTTCATTAATTCAAAAGCTGACTGAAGTTTTCATGTTTCTGTCTAAATGTTAAAGTCTTTATGGGCATGTGTAGATGAAAAAGGGGCCCCAAACTGAAGCAGTCATTTTAAAAAACACTGCTTTAATTTAGGGCTGATTAACCCTCCATGTCACACGCACACCCTGCTGGCTTACATGCCACTCTGGCAGGGCGGGAAGGGTGAGCTGCTGGCAGTCAGAGTGGTCCCTGGGCTGCAGGGTAAGGCTGCTGCTTCCCTCTGCAGCAGCAATGGCCCCCACACAGGTGGCACCCACCTGTAGATACCTGGCTCGGTCAGTCCTGAGGGGCACCACAAGCACAGAGGGAAGCACTGGGTCCACTGCACAGCTCAGACAGGCAGGCAGGCTGGGCGCGGGGGAAATCAGGCTCACTGCTTTTCTTGGGTGGAGCCTGCTTTCCTGGGCTGCTGTCAGGCTGCCTGCAGGGCTTCCTGCAGAGACGTGGAGCTGCATGGAGCTCACTGCTTTGCTCCATGGCTGTATGGGCAGCAAACTAAAACTCCTCAGAGGAGTTTAAAATAAAACTCCTCAGAGGAGTTTTAGTTTGTTGTACCCCAAGTCATTTAAGGTGCATAGCATTGCCAAATTTCCTACAGCAGCTGGAATTAATGCGCAATACGCCACCGAGGCGTCCAAACACTGCTACCATCAAACCAGTGCGAAAGCATTTAGCCCACTTTAAAGTGTCATGTACTTATGCCTCTCATTTTGTCTACATGTGGCCCATGTGACCACATACAAAAAGGACTCATAATTTTGAGACACTGTGGCATGTATGATGGATATCCTTAACATTTTTAAGTCGTAGTATATACTATCATTGCTGTGTGGTACATACCAGCTATCAACTTTCTCCCATTTGGTCTCTTCCCAGCATTTATATTTGTGAACTATTTTATTAATTATTTCTTCTAGGCTTTAATTATGGCTACCTGAACCTAAACCTTTTGTTTGACATTAACATAGTCTCTTCAAATCTTCCTTTCCGCTAACTAGCTAAGAATTATATTCTCCAAGATCCAAATGTAAATCTCTTTTGGCCTATATCAAAAGGATAGAGCATCTGCTTTTATGATACGTTCAATCCCACATCAAGTGAAGACCTTTCCACAGGCCTGGATTCTGTGCAAAAGGAGGAGCAAGACATCAGCAGGCCAGTGAGCTGTGAGTAGGAATCCATTCAACAGGAACATTCATTGTTGATCCATCTGCTCCACAGAGATTTTCAGGAAAATGTAAACTGCTTCTTCCTGATTTAATAATTGGACAGTTTTCCTTTTTAATACTCTTCTGTAAATTTTGCCATGGGAGAAAACAAACATTGCTTTCTTCTTACCAGATGGAATATGCCATTTAGTATATCATTCAATCTAAGTTTAGACAATCTTACTTGTATGCATCTGGAACAAAGTTGTCTCCAGCTTCAGAGAATTAGGGATAAAATGTAGACCTCAGATATCTTCAGTGGTGCCAAAACTCTGCTCAGCATAAGTGAGGGGAAATAGGGAAGAAAGGTGGCTTAAAGGCCTCTGACTCTCTGGAGTCAAGCCACTGTATGGAATGACTTTGAACAGTCTTAGGATCCTTTTAAATTACACACAATTTTATTAGCATCAGAGGACTTCAAAAGAACTATCCTGGAGCCAAAGATCTGATCCAAAGGACTCTCAATGTTGATTCTCTATATATTGATAAATGGATTTGCATAGGTAAAGTCTTGATGGCAGAATATTTAAACATCTTATCACTGGGGCTTTTAGCAAACTGATTTTACAAAAGATTCCCATAGGAGGAATCACTACATTAATGGCCTCCATATTGTTAAGCCTTCAAACAAAATCAGACCCCAGATTTTGCAAACAAGGACCAAACATGTTGTTTATTTTATTTAGTTATGAATATTTAGACAGCACTATACTTAGGTCATCTGCACTTTTTTAATTTTAATTTTTCTGGAGATAGAAATGTGTTCCTCTGTTTCAATGTCATGGGAAAACATGTGGAAATGTAAACCTGCTGTAGGAAGCAGTCACAGTGGGAGCTTGTAATGGGAAAAAGGCAGGATGGTTTATCAACAGAATATGTAACATATACTGAACATCCGGCTTTCCGAGTAAGTTGTTAACAGTGCTTGATACAAATGTTTCTTTTTAAAGAATCAGATGTTCCTTCCTTTTTCAATAGCTGCAGTATGGTAAAACTGGTGCCATAAAGTCATTTTGAGAGACAGCAAACAACTTTGTTATCGTAATAGGCTTTTTTTCTTCTTTTTTTAAACAATGGATCTAGCAGGTGGCATGTGGCTGAGCCTGGGTCTATCACCATCTCCAGGGTGCCAAGACGTCCCTCAAAGTTTCTGTGGGAGGAATTTGTTGGTGGGATTTGGATTGTAAAGGCACGCGAGCATCTGCCGCCTGCTCAGTCTCATTACCATTCACACAATTAACTCCTGCAGCTCTTGGTCCAGCAGCCAGAGCCAGGGACTCAATTTTACTGCCTCTTTGACAATGCTTATTATCATTCATCTGAACTTAAGAGTTCCACTGCTTTAAACTCAGAGCAAAGTTTTATGTGAAAACAGATCACACAGAGAAAAGCTCCAGAACCAAAAAGTAAACTGACATGATAGTTACTAATAGCCTAAAATCAATGTATCCAAATACAATGCTATAAGTAAAAAAAAAAAATCACTCTTCATGGTAATGGATTTTATCACTACTGCATAAAACACTCCACATTAATAAAACCATTCTACATTTTAAGCTATTATATGCTTTTCATAAGCATCTTTTAACATTATCCACACTGACTAAAAATATTATTGCAGGTATAGCATTCTGCTGCTCTCCCCCACTCCCAAGCACTTCCGCTGTTGCTTCAAAATAACCTCCTTTGCACTGTATACAAGATAAACGTGTGCTTTCAATATTTAAGGTAATTTGGGCCACATATTTAGTAGAGTCTTTCTTGCTATTTGAGTTTAGGGGTTTTGGGGGGGGTTGTTTGGTTTGTTTGGGTTTTTTTGGTTTGGTTTTGTTTCTATGAATGATTTAAAAGAAAGCAGTTGAACTTGATTTATTTTTCTGGCATGCCTAGCATATAGAGAAACTTAGAAAGACCCATATTAGCCTGTACTTAATTACATAAATATCTAAAATAAATGCCATACATTCTTTTAAGTATTGTAACTCCTGACAAATGTTCATTAAACTAATTGTTCCCATTTCATTTTTACTCACGATAAGGTGTTGTGTGATTCTTCCTTTCCAGCCTAATGTGCTTTCAGTGATAGCCAGAGCTCTCAAGAAGTGGAACATAAACCCCTTGCCAGTAAGTGGAGAATGCATCAAGCCATATTTTTTAAAAGCAGAACTATTCAGTTAAGAAAAAGAAGAGATTTAAACCAATCTTTCCCAGTATGAGAAAGGCTGCTTTATTTGGCACAACAAAGAAAACATTAGGCAGTCAGGCCAGTTCCTTGTGATAATCCAGGCACATTTTGAATGCTACACAGATGATCATTTGTGATTTTATTAAAGAATATTTAGTGTAGAGAGTAATGTATTTACTTCAACATATTGACCTCCATGTAGTATTAGCATTATTATATTTGAACTGCATTAGGCATATGTATGAAATACATGTATGAAATACATGTATGAAATTTTCTTTCTAATGTTTTAAAAATTTAGAGATCTTACGCTCTCTGTTAATTGTGACTATTAATTTATTCTTTTCAAACCTTCCGCTTTCTATTTTGAAGAAAATCTAAAGTCAACCTCCTCCGATCTCTGTGATGCATTTAGACACACATATTGTGCTTCCATATATGGTGATTTTTACCATTCAGTGCCAGGCATGTCATGCACTATGGCAGTGTTTAAGCTTTGTGAACTGTGGGTGCATCTATGTGTTCAATTAATGTGATGAAATAAACTCCAGAGCAGTTCAAACTGAAGTCAACTGTTCCCAGATGGACAGTCTACACTTGCACCCAGAACAGCAGCAATTTGAGCAGGAGCAGAGCAGGCCCCTGGCTGGCTGGACTGACCAAGCACAATTTATACCCACAGTCACTATCTACACAAGGGTTTTGGCATAGAAAAATACTCTGCCATAAGATACTACCATCTTGGACAGTACTATCTTAGGGTGGAGTTAGTTTACTGCACCCTAATACCAGCATTTGTGTAGATGGTGACACTTTATTAGTGTCTACACCACAGTAAAGCAATTAGTCTATGCCTAAGTAAGAGCAAATCAGATGGTGTGACGGCGCCGGGCCGTCCCTAGGGACCCGAGAGGGACCCCAGGGGGCGAAGGAAGAGGCAGCAGACTCACCGGGGACGGGAGAACCGGACGGTG
>JAGPOW010000290.1:35467904-35499551 GCA_030014935.1 Caiman crocodilus | reverse complement strand
TTTTTTTTTTTTGCAAAGGTTTTTTTGACCCCCAGATATCCAGGGGTCAAAAAATCCCCATGCTGCTCCCTTTTAGCACAGAGAACAGCTGAATGTGCAGTACATGGGCACATACCACAGGGCCACGCTTGCCTGGACATGGTCTTAATGTCTTACCTACTACATTGCATATCTTAATTATGTGTTCATTACAGCCTCAATTTTTGTCATAGAAGACTTCTGTTGCTTTACCACAAAAATGTGCACTATTTGTATGATTATTTGAAAAATATAAACATAGATAAAGTATGGAGAACATTTGCTGTCATTTTTTCTAATATTTTGATAATTTTTCATCCTTTAGAAAGGGAGATTTGTTGGAGTTAATTATCAATCCAGAATTTAAAAAACAAATGTGTCAACTGTGAGCCTATTCCAAAATAACATTAACTTAATGGAATGTGTTCTCCCTCCAGGGTTTATAAATCTGAAAACACCCTAATCTTTTCTAAAATGCTGTGTTTCCAAATGCTACATTTGTAACCCAAATCTTGGAACAATTTTAGTATGATGTAATGAGACTGTTCGCACCACCACCCTTATAAATACAGTTGCATAGTAAATGTTAATAGTATGGTGACAGGTACTTAAAGCATGATCCTGAAAACTGACACACAAGTGACAAATACACAGTGAACTATATAGATGTATGTGACTTCCAGTCTGATAAACTGATATTTAAAAATTTAGATGAAAGCAAAATGCATGTAGTAGACATGACTTCTGGACTGAATCACTAACAACTCCCTTCACAAAGTTAAAATATTTATCGTTTTTGTTGCTAAGTGCCTTTTCTAAGGCCATCCTTGCTATGAAGATATTGTTCTTCTGCCTTGCCCCTACAAAGTCTTCTTGAATCACAATATGAAGCCATTAAGCAATGCAGAATAAGTCAAGCATGCACAGTATGGCATATGGGTAATTTCCATTAAAGAAGTTCAATATGTAGATAAAAGTAAACCTTGCTAAAAAAGGAATGTCAAAGTCTGAATGGTATATAGCTATTGAGATTAAGCATTTTACAAGTTAAACTCTATGGGAATGCTTAATATTATTGCTAGGAACTGTTCTCTTAACTCCACCTCATCTTTTAAATACTATTGCTGAAGTATATATGTATATACATACTCTTATATGAGAATGAGAAATCAGCAAATTCTGTTGCTAGCAGCTGAAGAGATATGCAAACCAAAAGAATATTACTAAATACAATATAAACATTATATACACACTAATGATAGAGTGTGTGTGCATGTGTGCACACGTGTGTGTGTTTATACATACATATTCTCTCTCTTTGTCTCTAGCATTGATGTGTGTATAGTAGTTAAATTGTATTTTGTAATATTCTTTTGGTTTGCATCTGTCAATTAAAAGCGATTCAGCTCTTAGTAACAGAATTTTCTAATGATTTCTCATTCACTTTGCAAAAACCAGGTTGCAAAATGACTTAAAGATGTTACAATAAATGAAAATTAGTCAGGCATTGATGGTTTTTATGGTATCTTCAGCTTTCTTTTAAGCTTATTTTGGATAAAACTGTTCTTTAACTTCATGATTATTAAGTAATATTTAATTTGCCATTTGTCCTCAAAAGCCATGGTAGAGAACAGCATCTGGCTATGGATAAAATGTATTTTTGTAGCACTCCACCATACAGAAGGCTACCTGCAGAAGGGAAGGGAGAGCAGAGCAGTGTAGGATGCTAGGGTCCCAAGAAGCCCCCTGTAATGCTACATGTAACTGGACACATGAAATGTGATGCTATAAAAAGCAGTGCTATAGAGACATTTATTTTGGAAAAAAGAACATTTTTGTGGTAGCTCCACCGTTTTTTATTGCTAAAAATGGCATGAAGGTACACATACTCGTTTTTTGTAGTACTAAAATGGGGTATTCAGCAGGCACACACTACAAGGACATATGTTATGTTATGCTTACAGTTTTGGAAGATTCAGCTCAACATTCCTCATAAAATTAATTGTTGGAAGAAATCTGGAAGTCTTACTTATCTATTTTGTGTACAGCCTGGGTTTGTATTACTGAATGGCTGTTCAGATAAATCTTTAAGGAAAACATCCATATTACATACCTATCAGAAAGGAAACTTGAAACCAAAAACTGTTTTTTAAATCATTTTAATTAGGTAAGATTTATATACCCTTTCTATCCTAAACTCTGCCTGACACTGACTCGGGTTAAATGCCACTCAGCCATGAAAAGTGCATTTTTAATCAGTCAGCCAGTTAGGAATTTAGCATGACTACACCCCATTGCTAGCAATTCAGGGCAGCATCATTCTAAAACCTGATGTATTTTGATTGTACAGCTGCATCTTACCTGTCAAAATAGCACTGAGAGATTTCTACATTCCCTGGTAGTTTAGCATATTCCCCCTGACACTGGTGAATGGTCAGTATTTTTTCACTAACTGTTATATTCAGTCGTGGTTAACTGAACCATGAAGGATCACTGAAGAAGGAGTTGTGTGGGTGAATTTCAGTGATTCATAAACTGTATATGTTGTTAACTGTGTGGGTTGCTCTATGCAGTATCCATCTTTGGTAATGTATTGCCAATGGACCAGGTTTTGCTCTCCCCAGTGAATTAATATGGAATATATTCCCACAAGTGAAGACAATAATGAAATATATATTGTTAGAGTCAATGGTAACAGATAAGAGTGTGGTCTATACTATGAGTTAGATAGAATGTAAACACATTCTTATCTGTTACCATTAACTGTTACAAGCCTGGAGTAACTCCATTTATTAAAATACAGTCACTGTTTAAACTGGCATAACCTGAATTAGATTCAGGCTCCGTACGCAGCAACAGCCCATCCAAAAGAAGTTTTATTTTTCAGAAAGGAAGAAAAAAACCTTTATCCATATGAAAATCTCAGAAAAATGACTGACTTTTGGTCTCAACTGTGATATAGCCATAGAGTTTTTATAATTCACACATTTGTAAAATGAAAAGGAGACTTCACAGGCATTTGCCTTTGAAAATGACTAGTTCTGATCTTTTTTGCTTTTCATGTTTCTGGGTCTGGTCTATAGTGCCCCTATATCACATCAGAGGAGCAATGAACAATTTTTCATAGATCTTTCATAATGGATGAGATGGGAAATGAGTTTCATGGAAGCTGAGCACCCCAGAGATTATTAGTTTTGCCATTATTTTTATATATATGTAATCTGGCATCCCATCATTAGCATTATTATTTTGTAGGGCAACCAACCTACTGTAAAATCTATTTGTGAAATGCAATAATTTAATCATTTATAGATGTTGAGATATGATATACATGTTTTTTCCTAAAATTGTAAAACCATTAAATGTTGACTTAGTTTAAATAAATACATGAACTGCATATTTAAAATAAGAATCATACTTCTATTCTAGAAGTAAAAAAATAACAAGAAGGTCAGTTGTCACATAAAGGTCCCAACTCACTTTCACATCAAGCCTTGTAAGGGATAAACATAATCTGAGCTTGCTAACAGAAAAATACTATGCACTTATTTTGGTCGGCCTTGCAATAAAAAAGTTCCTAAAATAATACCAATTCTCACTCTTGCCATTCAAATTAATCTTTATATGTTGCAATTTGCATTTCCAAGCCCTCTGCTAAAAATGGTCATCTTTGATAGGATATTTTGTTGTTTGTGACTCTTGCCTAGTATGACTGAAGCTATATTATTACTCTCCTATTTTAACATTATTTTCATAATCACAGGAAGGATTTTTCTTAGGATTCTAGGAAAGCTAGAAACACTAGAAAGGACATGCATCCCAGAAAATGCCCCAAAATTCAACACCCAAAATCTCCCCCTAGTGTTGGGGAACAGTGAAAAAGACAGAGTATGTGGGTTTCCAAAACTACAAACCCTAGAGATATATGGGGAATCTCACCCCTGTGATACAGAAGGCTTCTCAAGAGACTACACCTCTGCTATTCAGTGTACCTCTTCACAAGACCCAAGTTGCCATCTTCCCATCCTCACTCTATATTTACCATAGACCCTCAAGAATTATGATAACTGAAAAGATATTAACTCTCATATTAACAGGAGACAAGAAAAGATCATCCTACAGGGAGCATTCTTTCTCTTATTTTCTTTTTCTAGCTCTCTCTCTCTATATATACACACACATGTACATGCATAGACACACACACATATACATACTTCATGTCCCTCTGAAATAGTGTAGCCCTGGTCTTATGCATGAAGCTATAATTTTCACCATAACTATATTCCTCATAACTACCATTCAATGAATGAGCAGCTGCTTTACTTCTAGGGTGACTTGATATGTGTAAATGTTATCCTTAGCTTCCCCATAGCAACATTCTTGCGAAGCAATCTTTCCCCACAGGCCTTAGTTGGACTGGCATGAAGTATCTTTTGCACTATACAGAAGGTGTACCCTAATATAACTAGTGAGGACTGAACTGACCCCAGCCCCACCAGAAATATATTTTAAGGCCAAGTACCATGACTGTATAGGCAGCCACATGCAAATGACCAACAACATGTACAGTTTGTCCACTTTTCTGAAAATTTGGGTCAGTATATCAAATTACCTTAAGTAAGAGGGAACATTTAAGTTATTCTTAGTTCTATTATATACTGACCATATACAATGGTTTCCTTAACATTACACTAGAAAGGTCTCTCGCTGTTATGCCTGTTGTCAGTCAGTAGTTGGCCTCTGGCTTGATGTTCTCCATGTTCCTGGTAGATTTCTCCACACAGTGTTATAGACCAGTAGTGTTCCTTAGGCAGTCCTGAAGACACTCCCAGAAGATCAGAAACACTGCCAAAGAGAAAAATATATATTTTCTGATTTCTGAAATAGTTTTACTTGTCATAGTAAAACCTATGTGGGAACATAAGATCTCCTCAGTCACCCATTTCAGTCCTCAAATATCCCAAGTTCCATAATGAAGGAGGGTTTTTATTTTGCTGTATTTTGTTTTGGAGGAGGGTTCCTGCTCTGATAGTTAGAAACCTAATTCCCAGTCTAAAATTATTCATTGCTTATTAATACCCATTTTTTTGCATTGCTGTTACCTTTTAGCTGAAATAGACTTTTCATTCTCTAGTTTTTACCCTATTAATGTATTAATTATATACCCTCACAACCTTTATTTTACTAAACTAAAGAAACCAAGTTTCTTTAGTCTTACCCATTATGACGCACTAGTCATAATGGCCCTGATCATCTGAGTAACCCTTATCTACACTTGTTCCCAGTGGAGTTCAGCTTTCTTGAACATGGACAATTAGAATCACACATAGGATTCTAGATGGGGTCATTCCTGCACCTTCTACAAAGGCACTAATCCATCCCTGTCTCTGCTAGAAATACCTATTTTTTTACTCTCTAGAATCGCATTGTCCTTTTCTCAGCTGCATCACTTTGCTGGTTTATAGTCATTCTGTCATTAGCTTGTCCATCTAGGTCCTTCTCTTCTGCAATTGTTCCAAACTAATCAGCTCCTATCTAGGAGGAAGAAGATTGTCTTAATCTTTAAGTGTGATTCATCTACTCATGCGTGGAGTTCCTTCCCATATCATTTTGCTTCTCCAGTTATCTGAGCTCTTTAATCTATTATTAACTGCCCTAACCAATTTCCTTAGACAATCAGGATTTGCCCTTTTAAAATCAAGACCTTAATTATGGAGGAGTTGATGAATAGAATTCAAATGTGTCAGGGCTAGTAAAGAAAATGATCAATATTTAGAAATGAAAATTGAAGAAAGTTTGGCCAAAACAGAAAAATGAATAGATGCTCAAGCATAGTACACAGGATGAGAAAGAGCTATTTAAAAGTAAAAAGAATAATAAAACATATGTAATACCTATATTTCTCTTATTATTATATATTTGTAGACAGTATTAAATATCCAAATAAATACTTTAAAGAAAAAAATCCAAGCCCATAGTAAACTAATGAAGGTAAACGAGCAGATGGGAGAAGACAACAGTTGATCATATGAAGGGCAAAGCAATGCAACGTGGGACACTTTACTCCACATTAGACTAATCTAATGCAGAGCAAAGTATCACCATTTACATATGTGCAGCAATTACTGCTCAGTAGATTAATCTAATGCACCAAAGTCAACGTAGGCAGCAGTGGGTAACAGGGGGTAGAAGGAGTTATCTTGACTCAGCAGGATGCTGCCTCCCAGCCACGTAGAGATTGGGACCTGTCCAAATCTCCATGTGACTAATAGGCAGCTACCCAGCCACTGGGACATGGAGACAGGTCCGCATCTCCATGTGGATGGGAAGCAGCTTCCCAGTGGCTGGGACAGCTCTCCTAGCCATGTGGAGAATGGGACAGGTCTCAATCACCACATGGCTGGCAGAAAGCTGCGTGGCAGCCGGGACAGCTCTCCCCTCACTCCCCCTGTGGAGATTGGGACCAGCCCTCTACCTCCAGCCAGCTGCTACCTGGGACAGCCTGGAGCTCCCACTGGCTGCTGTAGCGGATGAAGACCAGGGCCGGAGAAGCCCTAGATTGAACTGTTCCTGTCTGGAGCAAAATATACAACTGGCGTATATTCAGATACACAGAAATCTGAACATTTCTGTAAAGAAAATTCAGTTGCATTAATTGCAGATGTAAACATGGCCATATAGCCCCTATTCATTTGTATATTGTATGATTTAGCTACTGAAAACCACAAACTGTAAGACAGGTGGAAGTAATGGATATGGACGAAAAAAGAAAAGATTTGTTTTGGTGTTATTCTTGCATCTTCTATCTTCTCCTGGTTGATTATCCTTTCTTTATAAAATCAATCAACTCAATGGATTGGATATTGAGTAAACAGGACAGAATGTATATTACTTTTCCATTTTAACTAAATTAGCCTAGTTGTATAGCCGAATGGTTATCAAAATAGTTTTTTTCTGTATTTGTCAAAAACTTTAAGACTTATACCATATATTCTTTAGCCAAATCATGTAGACCCAGATCATAGCCTACCTACTAGCCCAGTTTCTAAAAATGTGGTCACATTCACATGATGCCTGCCCAAGTAATAGGGGAAAACAGGCATGATTCAGCTGAAGCTTTCAAAAATAGTGACTGAATGAATAGCATGGTTTAGAAGATTAGAGATTGTGTTGCCCCTGGCAATTCTGCTTACGGAGTTGGGAAAGATAATGTACAGGTTTCTTTCACCAAGCACAATTTTGTGAACCATGGTTTTTAGTAGCCACAGTTAATATTCTGTATAAAATTTTGGCTACCACAGTATACAGTTTTGAGTAACCATGGTTTTCATGCATCAAATCACCAACCCCCTGGTTCTGCTTGTGTCTCTCCTTCTCCCCACCCCCCACAACACCTGCTTCCTCAGATGAAGGTGGCGCCCAGCCCTGCCAGAGGTGCGCATAGTGGTGGGGAGCTGCCCTATTCATAGTGGCAGGGAACAGCAGACCCACTTGCCGCTATTCTCTGCTGACCTGCTTCCCTCCCACACAACCTGGCATGGCAAGGAGCAGAGAAGCCATGTGGGGATCTCCTTCCCTGTTGCTGTTTGTACCATGCTGCCTGGGGAACATGCTTCCTGTGCCGGCTGCTGGTTTGAGGAGTGTAGCCTGGTGCTGCTGCCCTCATTGCAGCCCCGTGTACAGGAGGCACATTTCCAGGGCAATGCAGGGTAAGCAACAGCTGGTGAGGAGATCCCTATATGGCTTCTCTGCTTCGTGCTATGCCAGGTCATGAGGGAGGGCAGGAGGGCAGCAGGGAACAGCAGACATGCTCATCACTGTGCCCTGCCACCCTACACAGTGGTGAGTGGGCCTCCATTTACAGTGAATGGAGCCTCAGCCAGCCTGGGTCATGGGACAATCTGAGCCCAGCAGCTCATCCACACTGTTCCACAACCTGGCCCAGCCAGGGGCCCATCTGCAGGCCTCTGACTGGCCTATCAGGTTGCCAGAGACAGGCACAAAACACCCCCACCCAACCATTCAGACAGGTGGAGACAAGGAATCGCCATGGTGTGCTGCATGGAGCTGACCGGCGCATCCCTCCTTTCCCCTTCCCTTCCTTCTGGGTAAGAGGTGAATGCACTGGGGAAGACACTGCTGCTGCACTCTAGACATACTCTGTCCCCGCCCACTGGTGCATACCCCCTCTAACCTGTCTAAGCACCCCTAAGGGTACCCATAGTTTCATAGTTGGTAGGGTCAGAACGGACCTGAGCAGATCATCAAGTCTGACCCCCTGCCATGGGCAGGAAAGAAGGCTGGGGTCAAACGACCGTGGCCAGATGATTATCTACCCTCCTTTTGAAGACCTCCAGGGTAGGAGTGAGCACCACTTCCCTTGGAAGTTGGTTCCAAATCCTAGCCACCCTGACAATGAAGTGGTGCTTCCTAATGTCTAGCCTGAACTTACTCTCAATCAACTTGTGGCCATTATTCCTAGTTATTCCTGGTAATTCTCAGAGGAACAGGAACTCTCCCATTCCCCACTGGTTCCCCCAGTAGGTTTATGCCCCATTGACCAACCCAAGTATTAAAGGTAAGTAAAAATGTTTTTATATACTATAATGTACAGTATTCAAGTCCCTAACCCCATTTTTCCCATAAGCCTTTAGTTTTACCAACCGCAGTTTTGCCAACCATGGGAACTTTCCAGAACCTAACCCCCATAGTTGGCAAGGGAAACCTGTACTTAAATGTAACATACTTAACTACTGAAAACCAAAATAATATCAACAGCCAATGAGTGAAAGCCTTAGTGGACCAGGAGCTTGTCTACCAAGGATCATTATTCAGAGACTTGATTCAAAATTCAAGAATCCAATTTGCTAAAAAATTTAGGACACTCAGTCAAGAGCAAATACCTACATTGGGATTTCCAGAAAGAGATATCAAAAACTTTGCTTCATATATACATATTACATTCCCCTCTCCATATTAGCTAAAAGATTTATGGTTATAAGTCTATTTAAGTAGCAGATGTGAAGTGATTTCAGGATGCTTTGTAGTCATCAGGGAGAGCATGCTGACTTTTTCAGCACAATTTTTCTAAAGAAAATAACTTCCATTGCTTCATATTAGGCAGTCCTCCTGGTCTATGTCTAGAACAATTAGGATTTCATCTCTTTTCAGCATATCAAAAAGAGTATACTTCCTCATTTATAATGAGAGGAGGTTTTTATTGGGAAAACCTCAACTTCTAAAAAAAAAAAAAGAGAGACTAATTTTCATAAAATTATAAGGAACCAAATGTTGGTCTCAATTGAATCAGTGCAATATAGAAAACCAGTGTGCCAAAGAAGAACCTATTTTCATCTACTTTGAATAAGGGGGATAGATCTGTTAAGAAAAGCAGTAAATAGACTAAATATAAACATATAATATGTATTGTACATTCAATATGTATATTTGACCAAAGCCTGCTTGCATTCCTTCTCAAGAATATTCCTTTAAATATCTAATTTTTTCCATTACAATAAATGGCAAACAAACTGAATTTCCCATTAAGTGCATACAGTTAAAAAAGATATCACTGTTTTGGAAAGTTCCTTTTCACAGACCTTGACCCTGAGTTCAAAGGATATGCCACACAGACTATGCTATGCTTGTTTTGATCCTTCTCAGTGGTTTCCCCTAAATTATTGAAGTATTATCACTTGTCAAATACATTTCATTTAGTTTCTTTTAGTCATTTTCTAGCCTTACCTTAGAGGACACATCTTTATAACTGGGGACAGACAGATCTAGAAAGGAGCTGGATTAAATTTGAATAATATTATATTTCTGCTAAGTTACATTTAGCTTAGTTAAACAGCCTTTGACACTGAATATTAGTTTCCCAGTTGATCACATATTTCCTTGTATACAACACATACTTATAAATACCCCTTTTGATTATAAAAAAAATTAAATTTAAAGTCCCTAGACACCCCAGTTAGCTTGTTAATATACTTCAGGGTTGCACATTACCTCCTGGCATATGCTTTAGAGATTCCCTCTTGACCAGGAAATGCTCAAAGTTATTTCTGTAGTATCTGCAGTGAACCACAGGAAGTCTAAACTGGCTGGGAAGGATAAATAGGTTTTTTTTCTGTATTTGTCAAAATCTTTAAGAATTGTACAATATATTTTTTATTCACAGCATGCAGACCCAGATCATACTCTATCTACTAGCCATCTAAGTTTATATAGCTGCTTATCAAAAAAAAGTCTTGCATCAGGAGAACAACTCTACTTGACTTGGACATGGCTTCCCATTGTCTCTGTGAGAAGCTTTATACACCTTCAAAACCGGTGTAGGAGAAACTTTTACCTTTTATACAATAGCCACAGTCCTAAATTTTTCATCATGGTTTTGGAGGATGGTGGACCAGTCAGTCATTCTCAAATATAGCAGGGTTTTTATGTTTAAAAGTCAGCAACTGTTTCATTTGGAAAAA
Organism: Caiman crocodilus; assembly: GCA_030014935.1. Taxonomy (NCBI): domain Eukaryota; kingdom Metazoa; phylum Chordata; order Crocodylia; family Alligatoridae; genus Caiman; species Caiman crocodilus. The sequence goes on along the minus strand of JAGPOW010000290.1, from coordinate 35,489,055 downwards.
AAATTCTCCCAAGAATGAAGAAAGTGGTCCTCAAAAGTGGAGTGTGTAAATAGGAATTTGGACTAAAAATGTGAAATTACTCTTTCTATAAAAGTGCTGTCTGCTTAGGCTGTATTACTACACTCATTATTATAGTATCTGACTACCCTATTCTATACGTTTTATATTTTACTTCTCTGGTGTCTTCTCTCATTATTCTAGCTTCATGGGAAAGCTAAATCAAATAGGTACTTTTCGATTTTATTTGAAAGGCAGAAAGATTCCTGGCCATTTCAACATGTTCTGTGAGTGGGCTGTCTAAATATTGGCTGGCTGTAACACAAATGTTCTGACCTTAAAATCTATGAATCCCACTCTCTTACTTTTGTCATGTTTGTGCAGAGAAAGGTTGTGCTTTGGGTAATGCGGGCTGTTCCTGTAGAGAATTTGAACATCATAACCATTACTATGACTAGAAGTATAATGAAGGGGGAGGGAACCAGGTTTCTGACCTGATTGAGGTGGGATGCAGAAAAATAGCAGCAGCTATTTAATTTCCTGGGTACCTCTGATGCTGCCTTGTGCACTGCAATCATCCAGGGCAGTTAAGCATCTAGTTACATCTCTGACCATGATTTTGATTTTAAGTTTCATGAAGATCCAATGTAGAGAACAGAACATGAGAGTGATGTGGCTAGTTGCAGTCATTGTAACTGCATAGAGAATTTCCTGTGTTCTGACCTCATTGTAGCTTTTTTAGGGCTGATTGACAGGCAAACATGGTACTTGAAGTATAAACAAAATGACTTGATAAAACTTCTATGAAAGATGTCAGCATTTATGACCCTTCTTGGAGAAATGTTCTGATGATGCATCCTAGCTTATGCTGAAAGTCAAAACAAGAACCCCCTTGGACTCTCATTAGGTCTAAAAGTCTGAAGCAGGAACAAGTAGGAGAAAAAAAATGGAATAAGCCACATTCAGGAGACAATTTGTTCCAGGGCTTTTGTTTAGTTAGCAACAAAGGAAATGCAAGAACTTGGTAAATTCTGAACATGTATATAGTCTCTGTACAAGAGTATAGAAAATTGCTTTAAAAGTATGAATACACAGCTGTATTTAAGAGCCTAGCATTAGTGAATCTTATCTTATTTGGGTATGAGGAGGGCTGCCAAGGATTCCATTTTGTGACATTTTTAATATTTGATGTTTGTTTTCATTGTGGAAATCATTTTTTCAATTTTTATTTTTTTTACAAAAAATAAAAAGATTGAACCATTCAGCAAAAGCTGTAACTCGGTGATTAGGTCACTCAATGGTGATCCAAGAAATCCAGGTTCAAGCCTCCGCTGTTAGAGAGAGATAATCTGAAGCTGAAATTTGGAACCTCCTCAGTGAGTGAGTACTACATGACTATGACAAGGACACAAGGAAGAAGTAGAAAGTCTTCCCAATGAAACCAACAGGTCAAACCAACAAGTTAGCCCAAAAATATTTAGATTTGGCAAAACAGCATGTTTCCCCCCAACCCCACAAGTTTTCTAAATGTTACTGGCCACCTCTAATGATCAATAAGCAGGATAATTAGGGGGGTAATCCAATTGACTTTGGTTGGAATAAGATCAGGCCCCAAGGAAAGTTGGTTGGAATCCAGACTTGTGATTGGAGGGAACTTTGATGAACTTACAAGGTTTTGGGTGCCTTACAAGATTGGGTCCTGAATGATGTATTGGCCTCACACCACCATAAACTGACTCTTGACAACCAACCAATTCCTGCTAACCTAAAGTTTGTGGGGAATAAATGTACATGATTGCAGCTTTTCCAACTCATGCCGCTCTTTATACATGTAAAGCTGACTCTCATTATTTTAAGTCTGTGCTGCTTTCCAGGTGGAAAAAAAAACCCAAGGAGGTTGTATAAAAGACAAAGATTACTGGTTAAAAATTCAGATGGGCTTATATCTCATCCGTTCAATAATATTTCTAATAATTTGCAAAGCCAAATTATAATCAAACCAAGGGCCAGATTCTCACTTATACCATCTTGAGTCTAGACTAAAACATTGACTTCATTTTTTTTTCCTGAACTGGGCCTGATATTACAGGCAACAGAAAAAGAATAATTTTCATTATCATGATATATATACCAGGATAGCAATTACTCTAACATTATTATAGATTCTATCTTTTGCTAGTTAAATCTTTGTAAAATCCTATTTTTAGTTCATGCAGTAGAACATGACCCAGTTTTACTATGTGCAGGGAATATATTTATCCCTGTAAATGTTATTATTTCTGAAAGAAACACATTGTATCCTACTCCTTGTCAAAAATGCAAAATACAGGAGATTTCATTACTGTTACTTGCATAGTTTTGCTGAGGATCATTTGGGTTCTGTTGACAATAGATTAAAACAAATGTCATGCAGATACAATTAACTAATTTAAATGGAAGTCACATAGATATTTAGTTACTATACCTGTTAAGTTAAACTTTCCAATAATACCTTGATGATTGCTATAAGAGATGAATTTGGTCTAAAAATCCATATCACTCCATTATGAATATGATGGATGTCAGATTTAAAAGTATTAGTTTCTTCTAGAGAGGATGATACAGCAAATGGAGACTTGTGAATTCATAAACTGCTATTTATCTAACATAACAACCACAAAAAAGGAGAGAGAGACAAAAGGGAAGAAACAGAAATTTGTAAGAAACAGGATCTAAAATGTTTTTAGGTGTTAATTGCATTTGAAGTTATTGCATTAGGTTGAATTCTATCTAGCAAACCTGTCAATAAGCATGATCTTTATTCTTTGCGTTGTATTAAGAAACATCTTTTCATGACACTTTGATAAATAGAATGAAAGAGTTAGTTACTTTAAATACTTTTTTGGTACTTATATGGCAAATCATACACACCGTACATAATAGTGATAATAAAAACCCACTCTCCAAGAAGGTTTGGTGAATCCATGCTTTTATTTTTATATAAACATTTGATATTAAATGCCACCATGAACTTGTCTCCTAAAAATCTTGATTGAATGCCTGACTGAATTTACACTGAAATTCTGAAGTGAATATAATCTCTTTTTAGCTGAATTGCACTAGCTTTCCTATTTGAAATTTTGATCATATACATTGTAGTTCATAATACCATAATTATTATTTTTCTTTAAATATATATGTTTCATTAGCACTACATTTAATTAATACTAACAACCCTATGTTATGAATGAAGTTTACATTTACATTAGGTATTTTTCTATTCTGCTGAAAGCACATATAAAATATGACCTTTATTTTATAGTTGTCAAAGAAAACAAACAAACTGGGATCTCATTTTTTAAAAACTTGCATGCCGATCTTACTCACAAATCCCATATTATCATTATTATTATTGTTATTTGCAATTTGCTTACAACATTGTTCACAGGGTGGTATGTACCTTTCAGACAGGTATGGTTTAAGAAACTTACAATCTAAAGATCTTTTGCTTAAAACACTCTCTCATACCTTAGAAGAAAAAACTGAAAATAATGGGCATGGTGGCGGGGGGAGGGTGTTAATTAGATCCTTGTGGGAGTGCCTCATGTATTCAGCATCCCGGTTTTCAAAATGGTGGTTGTGGTGATTTTGTTGCCCTCTGGGGTCAGGCCAATGCTCATGATCTCAATATCATGCTGTTAGCCACGAGGGTGTAGTGTACAATTGCACATGCACGCATATCACCAATTCAAGCACATACACACCCTAACGATAAAAACATGGACTCATACACAATACACACATACACGTATGCACACAGGTTAAACACCGTCTCAGGTGACAGTGTTTTTGTTGGTGCCTGTGGTACCTGTGCTTGGGGTGCTTAGTAACTAAACAGCAAGGACAGAGCTCAGAGAAACAAGGCAGTGGAGATGAGGCAATAGCTGTGCCAGAGATCGGGTAAAAAGGCAGAGGAAATGAGGCAGTAGCAGTGGCAGAGATCAGGGAAAGAGGCAATGGAGATGAGGCAAAACTGGGGGGTTTTGCTACAATTTATCTAAAACTTGTTCAACGTTTTGAAATGCAGGGACATTGAATACAAGATGCTGCAGCCTGTAGGAGTGTTCTGGTTGGAACACTCCAGCGGACTGACAAATTTTAATCAGAATACATTGGAGCACATGCAAAAGCGCCCAATGGCCTTACGTGAATGTGGGTGCATCTCCATGTGTGCTTTACTCTGGTGTATACTAATTAGCTCTGCAGTAAAACATCAGAGTCTACACATGTGCCAGTATTAGGGCACAGTAAACTAACTGTACTGTATGATAGTACTGTCAGGGCTTGCTCCATGCTGGCTTAAATTACTACTGTCCTGGGCACATGTGTAGACAGTGCACTTTGAAGCAGTTGACTCCAGCTCAAACTGCCAAAATGTATTGCATCACATTAATTGCATGTGTCGATTCAGGCTGTGTATATGTAAAAAAAAAAAAAAGCTTGATTTGCTCAATTAGGTAGATAGATGAGTTTGACAAATTGTTCCTGAATATAACAGTTTTGAGTAAGTCAGCTGGCTCTTCACATGGCATACATAGATCTGCAATTTAGAATTTTGCTTTCTGTGGACTGCATCTTGATTTTTTCTATGTTTCTGTTGAAACATAGGAGAAAGCAACCATTTTGTATCCATTTATCAACTTCTTACAAAAGAAAGGAATATCATGTTCCTCTATGGGAACTAGACCAGTATCCTCCCTTCTGTATTCTCCTTTCATCTAAAATGAAAGCCATTAAAAATATGTACATTGCTTACCATGTCTGAGTGCCTTCATCACCATGGCAGTGATTTCCTTTATGTAATAAAAATACTAGTAGAGCCATAAAAAAATGTTTCAGTGGTACAAACATATTAACTATATTCACTGTTGCTGTGTTTGTACTTCTCTCTTACCAGGTATAGTACTGAGGTGTGACTGGTTGAAAGTTTTGTTCTAAATGGAAAGTAACTCACCCGAGGACATGATGGTGATCCAGGCCAACCTGGACAGGCTCAGAAAATGGGTGGACGAAAACCTGATGGCCTTCAATACTGAAAAAATGCAAGGTACTCCACCTTGGGAAGAAAAACCTGCAGCATGCTGATAGGCTCGACAGTGCTTCACTTGCTAGCACCATGGACGTAAGCGACTTGGGGTTCATGATTGACCGCAAGATGAATACGAACCACCTATGTGATGTTGCAGCCAGCAAAGTGAGCAAAACTCTAGCTTGCATCCATAGATGCTTCCCTTGCAAATCCCAGGATGTCATCCTCCTGCTGAACTCAGCCTTGATGAGGCCGCAGCTGGAGTACTGTTTCCAATTCTGGGCTCCACAGTTCAAGAAGGATGTGGAGAAGCTTGAGAGAGTCCAGAGGAGAGCCATGAGCATGATCAGGGGTCAGGAAAGCAGGCCTTATGATGAAAGCTATGGGACTCCTCAGCTGGGAAAAGCGCATGCTCAGGGGGGACCTGGTGTCTGCCTATAAGTACATAAGGGGTGTACATCAGGATCTGGGGGAATGCCTGCACATCAGAGCTCCCCATGGGATGACAAGGTCAAACAGTCACAAACTTCACCAAGACTGTTTCAGGCTGGACATAAGGAAGAACTTCTTTACAGTCCAAGCCCCAAAGTCTGGAACTGACTGCCACCAGAGGTGGTGCAAGCACCTACTCTAGACTCCTTTAAGTGTCAATTGGACATCTACCTTCCTGGGAGCCTGTGACCCCAGTTGACTTCCTGCCCCTGGGACAGAGGGCTGGACTTGATGACCTTCCGAGGTCCCTTCCAGCCCTACTGTCTATGAACCTATGAAGTTAATACCCAAATAATTGGTATTAGTGCATACAGTTTTTATTGGTGTATTGGTTTTATTAGTTAACTGATGGAAACAACCTTGTGAAGCCCAATTTATAAAATGTCCACATCAATGTGAGGAATCAGTGTATGGTATGCAAGTCTAATTATCTTTCTGTAAATAACTCCTATTTGAAAATTAAATTTATACAGGAGTTTAACATGTAGATTTTTTTAAGTATTATTAAGTATCCTCTAAACCTCAATCAGCTTTCACAGAAATCACAGAGTTGAAGGTAGTTTGGGGGGTGTGCTGAAATGTATTACAGTCTGGTTACACTGCTCCAGGGTGAAATTCGGACAGGAACTTGAGTTTTCAAGCTCTGAAGTAGTGAAGGGTCTTTGTGTCACTGAGCTGATATGCTTAGTGAGTTCAAGAGCAGAGATCTTAGCTCACCAGTTGCTGTGCCCTTTTTAACAATAGGCTATGAAGTGGCACTGCTAGCAGCAGCATCTACCACTCTTCCCCTTAGCCACCAGGCTGGAAAACAACTTCTCCAGTGCAGTCAGAGGAAGCAAAAGGAGGTAGGAAAAGAGCAAGGTAAACAATGAGTAAGTAGGAAAACCTTTCAAAATTCATATAGGTCTCATATAGTATATGTGACTTATCTCAGTGAAATGTGCACTGTAGGAAGAAAAGAAACATGTCACTGCTCTAAAACTGTCTTTTCTAATTCAATGCATCCATGTATTGTTATAAATCTGTTTCCCAGTTACTAAAGATACAGAGACAAGAGAACAGATTTGACTCTTAGCTATCATCTCCAATAATGAAAGACTTCTCTCAGCTTTAAGCTGTCTGTATAATGAAAATAAACCCCAAAATTTAAACTAACGTCTGCATGTATCCTATAGAAAACAGTTTCTTTTCCTTGTATCCATACACCCTTAGAAAGAGGCAATGCACAGTGGACTCCTGTTTAGAGAGCTCTTTAAAACAAGACTTGAAATCTGTCACAAATCATGAATATTAATATGCCTGAATCATAATTCTAAGGTTACTGTGTACTGCAACAAAAGGCTGACTGAATTATATTTGGATTTCTTTTAAGATATACCAAAATATTCTTTTAAGATATAACAAAAAAATTAAACATATTACTATTTATTGATAGTAATGATTTATGCTCACTTTCAAAAAAAAGCATATGTCTTTATACAAACATCTTTATACTATATATATAAAGAGCACTTTATTATATGCAAAAATCTATGTTTAAGATGAACTAAAGGTAAAGAGTAATTTAAGGATAAAAACATTGCAGAGATGTTATTATCCCAAAGATAAACACTATAAACCTGGGAAATGTGGGGTTAAGATTGCACTGTTATTATAAAGACCTTAGTGTAGCTGACTATAACAGGGCATACTTACCATATACAAGGTCCATATTCACCATCAAAATCTCCTTTTCTGTGTATATAAAATAAATGCTGTGGTGCACATTTTCTATCTTCTCTTTCCAAAGGATTATTATCATACAGAATATACATAGTTTAGTAGGTTAACATCACTACATAAACAATGAACTATCCATGAACACTGTATCAAAGTAGAAACAGACTACCTCCATAGTAACATCTTTGCAGCTGACAGCAAAGGAATGTATTTTTGCCTGATGATTAGGTCACAGAGCAGACAGCTTATTTATATAATTTGATTTACCAATTTCCTGCATAAGGAATGAAACCTTTCTCTAAATTGTAATCCTTTGACCTCTAAATGGCCAGTGATTTATAGCACCACAAAGATAGTACACTATACTTAACAGTTTGAAGACACCATTTTAAAAGGAACTTCTACGGCATAACTACATTTGTAATAATACACTTGCAATTCCAATTACAGACCATTTGCTGAATCAAGAAATACTTTTTATGTGTTTTGAAATGAAGATTTCACCTTTGTTATAAATATATTGTACTCAAATGGAAAACAGTTTTCAAAATATACATCCAAATTCATAACATCTAATATTCATACACTATTCTGAAAAGAGAGAAAGAGAGTGAGACCCATGGAAGTCAAATGGAAAATAAAATGATATATTTGATGTAAAAGCACACTATGTAAACAAGATGATGTCATGAAATGTGACTCAATTTTCTCTGCAAGTTAAAGTTACTAGCTGTTCTACTCAATAAAGTTGTCCAGTTGGGTGATTTCAGGCATAGCACCAGATTCTTTTAGTTTCAATAGCCTTTTTTGCTTTGTGGAGTTGTTTTGTACTTAATTTAGATGGTTTGTTGTGGCTAATTTATCTTGATGTGCCTTTAATGCAAGTAAGCTTTTGTTTGACTTCTCCTCATTTATTTATATGGAAAATTTGTCCTCTCTTCCACAGCTACCATGGTTCCTGTTTATATGTCCTGTGTGTAGTGACATAAAGGACAGTAGGCTTTAATGCAAACCTGTCTTTGTGGGCTAGAATCCATGACTGTGGGCATGTCTACACATGCACTTTAATGAGCAGTAGCCTATTTTACAACACATTAAAGCGTTAGGTAAAAAAACCTGTGCAAATACACTAATATGCAATAAAATTGGCTACTATGCAATAAGCATCTCTAAAAAAGCATGTGCTTTTGCTGTTGTACATTAGGGCAGTCTAACACACATTTATTTAATGATAAATAAATAAATGAAAAATGTTCATTTATTTAGTGCTAAATTTAATGTGCATTAGGAAAAGTGCATTTATGAACATGTAGATGCACTGTGTGATGACTATTTCTATGTGGCAAAGAAAGCATCTTAAGTTTAAATGAAGGCAGATGTGAGCCAGTTGTTATATGAAATTTGCCATATTGTCCTGCCACAATTAAAGACCTGAGTCAAAAAAGCCTGAAGTTCTGAAGAAATATATACATTAACTTAATTGGGATTTGGAATAATATATCTGCTGCAAGGTTGTGTCCTGGGAAAAATTTCTCCCAGTCCATCCCACAGAAAGTTTTATCACATAGCATTCCTTTACTGAGTCCCACTGTGGACATCTCTCTCTGTCTTATAGAAGTATAAATAAATAAAGATAAATGAGGTACCTGTCTTAAACCCTGGCTTTCAAACTATTTAATATTTTGAATGTACATAATTAGGAACTTGAGTTGAAATTCCTATGCCTGTTTCAACAAACAACTCATTGGGCACATCACATCTACATGTGCACATTTACTGTGCAGTAACTGAAATTATCATTCAGGTATCAAATTTATGTCCAATTAGTTACTGCATAGTAATGCACATGTATATGCCTTACCACACAGTAACATTGTGTGTATGGACTGATGCACAGTGTTAATACATTTTAATGCCTGCACATGTAGATGCTGGCCTATTCCTGCTTACAGATCAGTAAATTTAAACTGGGGTAAATGCCCATGTAGACACACCCACTGATCCAGAGGAAAATAGGTTTCTTCTGCAGGCTTCTTTAATTAGCTAATTTCTGCAAATGCATAAAGATCCAACAGCAAACAATGTCTATTAGGTTACCTTTGTGTATTAAGCTTGTGCAATAAATGGTGACTTATGAGCTTTGATGTTGTCTTCCCAGTTTGGGGAATATGATGATGAAGAAGAAGCAGTATTCCATACCAGTTGGATGCATTAGTATGGATTGAACTGATGGGAGATTAGGTTCAGAAAGGAACAGACATGATATGAAGCATAGAGAAATAATAGAGGTAAGATTAATTAGCAAGCAAGACGAAGAAACAATAGGAAAAAGTCTTCAAACAATGACAGTAGAGCCAGTCACCAAGCAGAACAAGGAAAGAGAGAGAGAAAAACTTCTCCCTCACCTGCTTTCTGGATATTGATGCTTTCAGTCTGACTCAGCATCACCCTTCTTATCCAGACTTCCTAACTCCTGTGTAAGGCAGTGATAGACTATGCAGTTTTAAGCCAACCTGACAAAACAGTATTATTTTAGTGTTCCCACTAGAACATTTTCAACTAGATGTAATTTTGTCAAAATATTCTGTTTCATTGAAACTGAGATGTTTGCAGACATGCATCTAATTTGACAATGTTTTAAAGTAGAATGTTTCTGAAGACCAGGGTTTTCTGGTCACATATACTTATAGCACAATGAACACAAATTCATTTTTGTGAAATATGCCTTAAACACTTTGTTTTAATTTCAACAACAAACAAAAGCACATCCTGAAACCTCAAAAATTGTTTCAAATTGGGACTGTCATCTTCCAGCCAGCTCTCACCCTCACCTTTTATAAATTAAAATTGAAAATCTGTGTACTTTCCTTATTCTTCTCTTCCATCCGTCCCCACTTTCTGGAAAGGTGGAACTGTGACTTAATACAGCAACAATCAACATTTTAAAGGGTGGGAGAAGGGGCAAAGGTATGTGCTACCACTTTTTACTTTTCAATTCAGGGGCTACAATCTTACCTAAACAGGAATAAGCTCATTTAGAGAAGTTTTAGAACTGAGGCAAATAAAAATCATATATATAACATAATTCAATTCTATAAAGATTTAGCAGTGCATGAGACTCATTTAACTATAACCAATCTTATTCCCAGGGACATGCATTCACATTTCACATGTGCTTTCTTACTTGAACCAGATTTTCCAAAGTGAAAGAGTTTTTTTCATTTGAGAAATTGGGAAAAAAACAAAACAATACCCCATTCCTTTTAGTTTTCTCAAGTTGTGCTTTTGACGTCACCCCTTCCCTTTTCTTTTTTAGCTTCTGCTTGCTACATCTGGTTCCACTGTCAAGCCCCTGCTAAAATTCAGAGAACTGCATACTTGATGCTCTTTAAGGATTGTGTGTGTGTGTGTGTGTGTTTAAATTATATAGATTATTTAAAAGATAAAAGCATAGATCTAAAGAATAATACATTTTATAATCCATGATAGAGGGGAAAACTAGAAATGAAGTGCTAATAATAGGAACAAGTAGGAATTTTTTTTGTTGGACAATTTCAAGGACTAACAGGAATATATTTCCCCCAAAATATCAAACAACCAGACAATGCAGTATATGCTAAATCACTAAGGCTGCAAATCACTAAGGCTACAAACAGACATGCAAAAAAAATGCGGGCTTTAACATAAGAAGCAGCGTGGTAGTGGGCCTGGCTCTGCAGCATCTGTAGATCAAGTGCTTCAGTGGGACTTTTTGGATGCTTTTATCTAATAGCTGATTCAAGCACCAAAAAGTCCTGCAAAGCACTGAAGAGGTTGGGAAAAATGGCTCTACCTTACTCAGTGCTTCTATCTGGGCATGCCCTGGGTTCAGCCCAGGGATACACTGAGTTTAAAGCAAAGCACCATTCGTGGGGGGGAGGGGGCAGAGGGAGAGGTTAGCCTGTAAGCAGCATAAATGTTGATATGTTCTGACAAAAAACTTTAGGTAAACATTTCAAAAATGTCTAAACACTAAAAGAGTCAGATTTTTAAAGGTATTTAGGCACTTATTGATAAGCATCTACTGGGATTTACAGTAATGCCCAGGTGTCAAACTTCTACTGATGTCATTTTCAGTGGGATTTATAAACTGAAGAGCTTTTTTAAAACAGGTTTATACAGTGAATTTACTGTACCTAAGAGAGACATCATCCACATATAAACATTACCCTTTTACCAGTATAAGGGTGCAGACAGAAATGTGGCTACCAGCTGTAACTCAGAATGATTTTTGCAAAGTGTTCTGAGTTACAATGTTACCCCTGTCATAATCAAATCAGTTGAGTGTCCCAAGTCACAATAGACTGCATGGAGCCATTACGCCAAATTTGGTCACATTCCACTTCATTAATTATTACTACCTAGCAGTCTGTCATTGGCCACTTCGGACATATAAAAGTTCATGCAGCTTCCACCCAAGTCGGAGACCTCTGAGCACCTGACAGAGTAATCACAGAAAACTCTGTAGCATGACCAAGGAAACTTGGCGGACTGATCACCCACCAATATCTCCCCATCACCAGGTCCTTTTGACATACCCTTGTTATCCTGCAGGTTCCTTTTCGTTCAAAAACGCGTTAACTAGCAACTCGTTTAATTATCCTTGACAACACAAGCAAGCTACCTCGAGGCCTGCGCTGCCATTCCACGTGGCGTAAGTAAAGTAATCTTTTAAAACCAATAACCGCTGCCGCCTCTCCATCACTGGCCGCCTGATGTCAACTTAGTGACCCTCTGGATGGCTCCGGCTGCCCAAGACAACCCCAAACCAAACAGAAGTTTACTGCTGGTTCCAGGGGGTATGAGAAATGGGAATCTAGCTGTGGCTGGGAGCCTGCAGCCAGGTTCCCATAGCCATGGCTCTCTACCCACACTGATTTCAGAACAAAAGGAGGGAAAGGCAGCAGAGGGAGCTCATTCTTGGGCTTCCCCAACCAGTGCTGAATATGCGGTGGGTGAATTGGAGACCCCCTACATCTCAGGAGGGATGCAATACATCTGCCTCACCCTCCGGGAGGGAGGCGGAGCTGAAAAACCTATAGACAGAACTCCCTCTGCTCCCTTTCCCCCCTCCCATCCTGAAAACTGTGACAGGTTGGGAGCTCCAGAAACACAAATTATAAAGGACACAACATTTTGTAACATCTTTATCTCATACCTCATACGATGAGGGATCAGATTTTCACCCAGCCGACCATATTTTAAGCTGTTTGCAGCTGTGCACTTGTGTTTGGTCACAGCTATAAACTTCTTTTGGTGGCCGGATCAGGTGATAATTGTCAGTTGTGTCTGCATGGACCTCACTATGGACACCTAAACAGCTTTAAAATCTGAGTTAAATGGCTTAAAATTGGACTTGAACTTAGATGCTTTTAAAAACATTACCACATATACAATGACTAACACCATATTAAAGAAAGATTTAGATGTTCTCATCTCTAGAGGGTTCTGGTCATAAGTGGTAAGTAAACTAGGAGTTAGGTAGTCCAGTCTGATTCATTCCTATGCGGACTAAGGATTTGCAAAGATGCTTTTGCACTGGTGCAAAAATTTTTAATGCCACTTTCATGCGGTGGTCTATGTGTCTCTAAAACTCAAGAGCTATGTCAGCAGTAGTGTGGCATAGCTACCAATGGGGTCTCCTCCAGGTCAAAGAGTCAAAGGGTAGGAACCAAACTAAGAGGAATACCCTGGTCCACATGGGGCTGGGGGTTGGGCATAAGTCAGACAATATCATCTTGTGAAAAAAGCTAATATTATAAAATCAAAACTAAAGCCTTGGATAAGCATGAAATATTAAACTTGGAATGTTAGCTATTAACAGAGATGGAATGGCATAACATAAAAACTGATCTGGAAGAGATAGGCAAAGATATGACAAAGTGGAAGGAGATTGTATAAAATAGGAGGAGATGGAAGGCTGTAGTTAAGGTAATAATAGGCCCCTGAGTCCTGTGAGACTAGAGTTAATGAGAGAGAGAGAGAGAGAGAGAGAGAAGAGAGAAAGGCAGGAAAGGTAATTTACAGAAAATATACTGCCACATTCAAAACAGAACTCCAAAAAAGCTCAACATGCTGAGGATGAGAGATTTCATCCCATAATTCTTTAAAAAATGGACACATAAAAATTGCAGGTCTGGTAGCAAGAATGTTTACTACATCTCTCAAGTCAGGGGTAATACTTTATGCCTTGAAAACAGCAAATATAGTGACCCAAATATGACTCCACCCTAATTTTAGACTAACAAGTGGCATTTCAGGCCACTTAGATGGATTATAGATTGTATTCTGCCCTAAAAGGTGCCTAACTTCAAGCAAGTCACAACAAAATAGAGGAGAAAGAAGCCCTCCCACTTTACAGCCCAAGAGCCTAGTATTTAGGGCACTTGCCACAGAGTGGGGGTCCCAGGTTGTCAAAATCCTTCTGGTACATCTTCAACCTCCCAGCAAAGTGCCCTAATAATCAGGCCACTAACCAATAATTAACCATTGTCCCACCACTTCTGTTCAAGTTGACTCTTCAGGAAGCCAAGAAAGAAACATGTGGGACCAGAATAAAATCAAGCCAGAAGGAATAAGCCTTAGTCAGGTGTGAATGGTCCTGGAAGAGAGGTGGCCCTAACTTCATTTTCTTCAGGGCAATTGAAAGTATTGCTTAGCAATGCCTGACCCTCTGCATGCTTGTTAGGGCACTTTGATGGCAAGTAAGAGACACAGATCTGAGCTACCTCAGTGCAGGTTAAGAAGAGCAGAACCCGGATCTTCTTCTTGCTGAACAAATGCCCTTAACATTAGGCTAAAGTGCAGGAGCGCTGTCTTCTACCTCATTCTCCTGACACTAGTATTTGGAGATATGTAAAGTACATAAAAGAGTGGAATAAGACCACTATGGAATGTAACTGACTGGAGAATTATCAAAAGTCAAGGAAAGATACATAGGGAAGGGAGGAGAGGATCAAAAAATTTGCAAGTGGCCCAAAATGACACTCAAGTAGCTGAGAGGGCATTTAAAATGCTAGGGAGGAAGAAGAACTATTTAATTCCAAAGAACAAAATGGGTATAAATTAACCATGAATAGATTTTGGCTGGGTTTTAGAAGAAGGTTTCCAATCATTGGAGGAGCAAGCTTCTGGCACTTAATAAAATTATGAAAAGGAATATATGTTACTTACAATAGCAAGGAACTGAATTCAGTGACCCAGGTAGTCACTTCCAATCCTATACACCTATATTCCCAAACAGAGACAAATCCTTGCTCTAAGTCTGAGTACAGCAAAACAGCTCACTAACAGGTTATGATGAAACATATGCATGTCATTTCTCTTGTTATGCCTTCTCTTACTCCATGTTACTTGAATTAAAAACATAGATTATAACTTCAAAAATTATACCCAAAGCCAAGGCTTTCATGTCCATTTCACAAGACCCTTGGATGTTTCAAAATTTGATTTCATTTCAATAAACAACATTTCCAGGCTTTTTGTGAAAATGATGGAGAATGTCTCACATTTGAAAACTTGTCTAACTTTATCCCAATTACATAGTTGGTCCAATCACAGATAACACCCTATGAAATCTTTGCTCCTTGCATATTTTTGTAATTAAAACTGAAAAGTAGGGAAAGAGATAGATTAGTATAGACTAATGTTAATCATTGGCTAGAAATATTGCAGTGAAGTCTCTGCTTGCCAGATTCAGAGCAGGTTTGCCATTTCAGGTCATTGAACTGGACAGAGTAGTGGCTAAAACCAACTGGGTTTCCCCAATCCAAAATCTGTGTGTTAACCATCAGGCTACAATGTGAGACTGCCTTGTTCTTTTCAACTCATACAGTTGAAAATGAGAGATATACACAAAACATACGGGCTTCAACAAAGTAGTGAAATTTCATTTTGTGCCAAACTCCATGAAATTCACTAAGGATTTGAAGGCACTCTTGGGTAAGACCGCAAAAGAATTTCAGTGCTGCACCTAGGATAATTAGTCACCAAAGGGATGAGGCATACAAGAGGAACATTTGAGGGGAGGGCATTTTTATTTATTAATGAAAATATTAACAAAAGGATCAGGGTATAAGAAAGAGGCATACCAAACAAAGAGCAGGTTTATCAGTCCAAGAAATTTCAGGCCTAGCACTGCAAGGTCCAGTGCTACTTGGTTTCTAATTGCCACCCATTGGAATTCATAGTGTCAGGTTAAGTGTTGAGGCTTCCCATACAAAGCAAGAAGAGAGGTAAGTTCCTAATAATAGGATTCAGAGATGCCAACAAAGTAGAACAAGCATCCACCTAATTTAAAAATTAAAAATGGATGAGGGCCTAAGCCTGCCCAGCAAAAGTATGTAAGTGGTATATCTGAAGGAAAAACCTTTGCCCAAGATTTCCAACCATGAGCTTCTGAAGTTAGCAGGCCTTGTTAAATCAATTCTTTTTCATAAACAAGTGAAAAGAAACCCACCACTTCTTTATATAACACACATGTACAGGAGTACTCAGTTGAGATGGGAAGGTCTGTTCAAATTCACATTCTTTTTATCAGAAACATCCAGAAGTATGTGAGCAATTATGCTACCAGACTTTAAACATCTGGCCCCAGTTTTCTCCCCCTATTTCAAGTCTGAACCCAAATCTATCCCCACTAAGAATTTTTGTACAGAAAAGCAAACAGCTGAAGCTGCAACTAATAGAGCTATTTGGAGATAAAAGTAGTCTCAGGTGCAGATGAGTTTGGTGTTGCTGAGAGACAGAATTATTTTTTGTCTTAGTGTTTCCACAGGAAGTTGAAGGTCATATCCTGGAGAATGCAGGGGTAAAATATTAAAAGGCTTTATGATAATGCTAACGCATACACTTAAGCAATTACAACTGCTAGAATTGACAAGGCATTATAAACTCAAATAAATTACATTCCAGAATTAAGGAAGAAACAGCATGGGGACTTCCTGATATATTCTTTAAGCTTCGTGACTGGAGAAGTACCTTAAATATCTAGGGAGGTTCAGTAATTTAAATCCCATATTTGAAAAAAAAGCGTCCTAAGAGGATACAGCAGATCCATAGATCTCTTTAAAGGAAAATATCCACAAAAAGAGATTATTAAATATCATTTAGAACTATTCACAATTGCTGCAGACAGCACTGATTCAGAAAAATAAATTGTTCCTTGAGTGTGTTGTAATCAGAGGGCAGGAAGAACCTAGCTGATTTATAAACATAAGAAAAAAAATCAGGTAAGTTTTAAGTAAACACGCACATTTCAGGGGCTTCCTGCTTATCTGAACTGAGACAAACCAAATCTCTGAATTTTTGAAAGCTGAGATGTGATGCAAGGTTTGGAATAATCTTTTGGTAACCGCATAAAGTATGCAGCATGAACACTGACTTGAAACCAAGCATGATTTAGTGCACACTGGTGTGCAAGCAATTCAGGAAGCACTGTAGCTTTCCCAAAGACCTTTAATTTTATTTTACATTTTATCATACTATATAACGGAGACATGAAGGTTATCTGAATCTGTGTGAGAAAACATAAGGTCAGATAAGCTTTATCAGTGCTGCGCCTCTGAAAGCTCATTTAAGATACAGTACTTCTATATTCTTCCAAGATTATATTATGATGCTGCACTGAAAGTTACCACGTCATACACTATCTAAAAAGTTTGCCATTTATTAAACTCAGAGTTGTCAGTTTCTAAGATGTCTTATCTTACAGGTTGAATCATTTCTATGCAAAATATCTCTGTCAAAAGGGACAATTGGAAATAGCCTGCCATTGGAGAGGGCTTGTCAAGAAAAGGATTTTAGAACACTTTACAGATCTTAATGAACCAAGCCTTATTGCATCTTTGTAGAGAAAAATGTTTTCTACTTAGAGCTGGGGAAGAACAAAAGACTAAGTCAGTGGCCAGCAATGTTTTGTGGCAACAGGTCAGAATTACCCGGCTAGGGTTTGAGATGTGCCAGCACCAGGACCTGACTACCACGATTGCTGCTTATTATCGCTCCCTGCTCATGGCATGGTAGAAGCAGTCCCCTCTCCACCAAGTGCTGCCAAAGCACTGCAGCACTGTGGGTCAGATTGAGCCCACAGACCTCAGTTTTGCAATTCCTGAGCTAAGTGACTTACTTAAAGTCCGGGCTGTAGGTCATAGCTCTGTTGGACTAAGGACATAGGCAGACAAGGTTCTTTGAGTAAATCTGATGTATTTTATTAGACCAACTCAAGTAGTTGAAAAAATTTACTTAATATCACACATATTGTCCCAGTTTCCATGCAGTAAGGAAAGGTGTGAATCTATTAAAATTTCACACTTATGGAACTTATAGCTTCAGTAGTATAGAGATTTATGGCTCTATTCCAGGGACTGGCTATAGTTCCATCATCCTTTAAATAGGACCTGTCTAAGTTACGGTAGCTTCTTGTGCTGTGTGAAATGGCACTGTTCTGTTTCACCTTGAGTTTCGAGGTTTCAGTGGAACAGCATTCTGTTTCAAATTTCATTTCTATTTGAAGCAGCTGTTATGTTTTGCTTCCTTGAAACCATGAGGCTGTTTTGATGCAATTTCAAAGTTTTGCTAGATCAGACCTGGGGTGGGGAGTCAGTCTATTCCCGGCACTAGATAGGACCAGGAGCAGGGAGTCAATCCGATCTAGCACTGGAGATGAGAAGTCAGCTCAGTTGGACTGACTTTCCATCCCCAGTCCTAAGGTCAAAACATTTCGACTAGTCTCATTTGGTTTTGAGGCTGTTTTGATGTCCTTTGTTTCACTTTGATTTTGCCATTTTGACCTCAAAATAAGCCAAAACAGTATCAAAATGAAGCTACCTGAGAAATTTTGTGCAGCCCTAGTAGTTTCCTTGGGCTGAGCACTGCCCAAGGTGTTCTCAACATTGCATTGTACCCCAATCCTTCCCACCCCCTCAAATACACTCCACCTTGGGATTTTCATGTGGTTCTCAAATCTTTCCACTGTGCCTGTGATGGTGAGCATGTGGTGACAATCAGGGCTTTTAGGGCAATTTTATTCTGCTCTGGCTGTATCTTGGCATAAAGAAGCTGAAGAGAGGGTGAGAATCTTCTCATTTCTCTCCAAAAAAATGTCATAGTCCTCATCAGGAGGAACATAGAAATTCATCATGTTGAACTTATTCTGGAACATAGGAAAGAAATTGATTATCATTCTGTGGATTACTCATTTGTCTATCCTGTTTGACTACAGATGCTCCCAGATAATCAGTGAAAAATATAAGTAATATAATAGCAAACAATCATGATAAAACTTGTAACAGTGTTCCATTCATCATTTGTATTGGTACATTGAACAAAAATGGATAAAAGTCAAGAAATTTAGTTCAAACAAAACAGTTATGAGTTCTAACCCTTCAGCCAAACAGAATCATTTCCTTCTCACGGGTCACTTCTTCTCAGACACTTTTTTGAATTCTCAAAGGAGAATATTTTGGAATAAATGGTCATAGGGAAATTAATATGTTGCACATGAAAGGAAAGCCCTGGCAAAGCAACCTACATCAGATACTGATTATTAGCTGATTATTATTTTACAGCTACATTATCAGGGAAAGGTAGGTAGCTATGTTAGTCTGAAGTCTGGCAGAAGTTCTGGAGAAGCTTCAGATGCTTTGGGGTCCAAAGCAGCACATCTGGGTCAAAGCACTGGCCTCATTAGCCTTCCTGAAGCGGTTCAAAGCCACCTCGGACCCACCTCGGACATCCGGCCATAGGGTATAATGAGGAAACAATAAGATATCTGTAACTTCACTGTTTTTTGTCCAATTTGGATAAAATTTTCAGGAATGGTAGACTCTGCAGAGAGGATGAAGTATGCCAAGTTTCAAGAAGATCAGTGCAGGGTGTTGGATGAACAGCACCCCAAATTCTTGAAAGCAAAACTCATGTCACGTCTAAGTGTTACAACATAGCAAGGTGAAAACTGCACTGTTGGTAGCTCTTCATGAGGCCACAAAGTCTGCCAAGTTTCAAGAAGATTGGTGCAGTGGTTGGGGGGAACTGCCCCTCAAGCTGAGGACAAGCAAAACTGATGCCATGGGTGCTTATGGGACGGTCTGTCCATCTTGGGCCGGAGAGGGGAGACACTTCTGCAGGCCTGGCTGCTAAGCTACTGTGTTACCAGTTACCAATCAATCAATCACGATTCACTCAGGGACCAGGGACTCAGGGACCAGCTCAATACACAGGACCTAGCTACTACATAAGGACTTAATGAGCATCAATTAGCACCTACAAAACTAGGATAAGGAGAGGAAAGAATCAATACAGACAATCAACTGCCCCAAGACCGAAAGAGTCTTGACACAAGTTTTGCCTGTCAGCAGTTAGGGGTGCAGGGCCCCAGAACCCCTGCTCCAATCTCCTCCACAGCGGGCAGGCATTTTGGCCACAGCAGGGGCTACTATTGATGCAGCTGTCACCCCGCTGCACCTTAACACATAGAGTGTCACCCATGGCATGAGTTTTACTTGTCTGCAGCTTGAGGCGCAGTTCCCACCCAAACCCCTGCACTGAACTTCTTGAAACTTGGCATGCTTTGTGGCCTCAGGAACAGTTACCACCCCTGCAGTTTTCACACTGCATGTTGTAACACCTAGACATGACATGAGTTTGGGTTTCAAGAATTTGGGGTGCGGTTCCCCCAAACCCATGCACTGAAACTTGACATGATCCATGCTCTCAGCAGAAGCTACAATTCCTGCAAGTTCCATCCAAATTGGACAAAAAAACCAAAGTTATAGATATTTAATTGATTCCCCGTTATACTCTATGGCCGGATCTCTGAGACAACTCTGAAGCTTTGGCTGTATCAAGGTAGAAACCTGGTCCAGAGCTCCGGATCAGATCGTGGCCATCCAAAGTGGCGGGATCCAAACCCGGAGCTGATTGCTACCAACTCACACAGGCCTAGTACTCACATTTTGGCTAATCTTCAGTTCAGAAAGTGGGAAAGTTAATGGGTTGTTGGCCCACAATTGGGTTTACAGGTTATGTTTTAGCTTCCACAGTTTGTCACAACAGCTGGTATTGAAAGGGTATTGCTGTGACATCCTTATCAATCCTGACCTTTTGTGAGAAGTCACAAAAGGCTCTTAGAGATGGAATGCTTGGGTTTCAGACCTGAATTCTTTGTTACAAGTACAGATCACAATTGGAATAGGTCCTCTCTGGTAAAGAGAAGTGACCACTGTCCTTTGCTTTGCAAATGTTGACAGATACCTACTTTAAGTACTGTTTTAAAAGTGATAAAGGACATAAACAGTTGACATTCAGTTTAGAAAGCACATCAGGCACAAAAGGGTTGCTAGTCCAAATGAAAGTTCAGTTTGTGAATTTATCTATCCTTCCTCATGCTTCTGACAAAGCTCATCATTAGGATGGGAAACATGGGGAAGGCTCTTAGCTGCACTAAGAGACTCTCCTGGGTGGTGCCTTCCCTTGGTAATTCATTCTTCTTTATCTGCAACACAAGTGTAGCTTTAAGGTTTTTCCTGGTAATTGTTTAGCCAAGTGACTGGAACTGCATTAAGGGCAGATTGAAAAAACATACTTGTCTGTTTATGGGTCCTCCCCTCCCTACCAACATTAATGAGATTAGACACTGAGCACTAACTTCCCATTCTTTTGGGGGTTTTTTTCACAGACTGTCCTAGCTCTTAAGAGCCATGAATCCTACTTTTTAAAAAGTATTTGCATGTTTTAAACATATGATGAATTCCAGGGGAGCCAGAATTAATAAAGTATCCTTATAGCAGGGATTTTTTTAGCTATTCCCAGAACAGTATTATTTAGCAGATATTAGAT
>JAGPOW010000290.1:35421292-35445407 GCA_030014935.1 Caiman crocodilus | reverse complement strand
ATTAGATAGGTACTTGGCTGGGGTCCTGTGACCCCAGCACTTGTTCCTACCATTGGCAGGGGGTCAGACTAGATGGCCTGCTCTAGGCCCCTTCTGACCGTAGTTACTCTGAAACTATGAAGTCCAGCAAGGCATTCCCTCTAGTGGAGCCGTACACCTCTTGCATCAGCTGGAGGTCCTGTATGCAGGTTACAAACTTACATGAGTGATTATTTCTGGCTGATTGATCCTCCCAGCAGATGCCAGGGTAGTTTAGGTCACCCATGACAACCATATTTCTTGACCGTGCATCCTCTGAGAGCTGCCTAGAGAATTCCAAGTCTAGCTCACTCTCTTGATGTGGCGGTCTATAGTACACCCACTACCAAGTCCCTTTTCCTTTGACCCCCTTGTATTCTAACCCACACTACCTCAGCTTGGCCCTCCTCTGATCCCACCTTGATTATAGAAGATGTATATTGCTCCTTACAATAGAGAGAAAAAACACACACTCCTTTTTCCCCCCACTGTTTCCCATCTGTGCAACCTATAACCTTCAGTCCAGTCATGACTGGAGCCCACCCAGTTTCAGTTAACCCAACTATGTCAAAGCTGTTGTTTGCAAACAGGAGGAGTGCACGTTCCTCCTGCTCCTAGCATTAGTGTAGAAACATTTAAGCCCCTCAATGGGTGCCCTTGGTACCCGTTGTCCTGATGTCTATTGGGCCCCTTAGTGCTTACCTGTGCTGATCCATCACATGGCTCATGGTTCTCTGAACATAGGTTCTTATTATCCACTGCATCCCCATCCACCAACAAACCTAGTTGAAAGCCCTTCAGAGGAGATCAGCCAACCTGTAAGAGAACAGACTTTTACCTTTAGAAGAAAGATGAAGAAAATCTCATCCCAGGATACCTCTCTCGTGGAAATGCGGACCATGGTTGTAAAAGCCAAAACCCACACAATGGCAACAGCTGTGGAACTGCAGGTTAACTTCTATGATTCAGGCATCTTGGTGTTGACAACTGACCAGGAGGATTGATGAGAAGATCTTCTGTGTCCCTGACTTCTTTATCCTGGCCCCCAGAGCCCTGTAGTCACTCATGGATGTGGTCTGGACTGCTCCTGGATGCATCATTCATACCCTTATGGATGAGGACCATGGGATAGAAATTGGAGGGCCAGATGAGGTCAGGAATCCTCACAGTGATATCTTGGATCCTGGCACCGGGCAAGCAGCAAACCTTCTGCACTGTGGGATCCAGTCAACAAATACACCCCTCTGTGCCTCTCAGGAGGGAATGGCCCAGTGTCTCTCTCTTCTTCCAGGTACCTGGTTGTCACTCAGCCTGCATGACTGCTGCAGATGTGTCTTCTGCTGTGATTTTTTCTGCTGCATCCTCCTTCAGTGCTGCCAGGACTTTGTATCTGTTCCCCAGTTGTGTTGGGGAAGCAGTCACAGCTGCACCGTGTCTGGCTCTGGAGCTGACCATCTTCCATTTGGCTGCCTTGGGACCCTCTCGTGGTGTCTCTGTACTAGGTGTCTGGTCCTGCAGAATGAAAGTACCCATCAATTTCATCCTCTGCAGCCTTGATCCCCCACAGCCTGCTCACCTCAGCCTGGAGTTCCCTCACCTGCCCCTCTAGAGCCTCAATCCAGGGACATGTGGGACAGGCAAAGGGATCCCCCAGCCCCTACATTACCCCTATGCCCCAGAGATCTTATCAGGCAACTTCCCCAGACTGGGAGCGGGGGGGGTGGGGGGGAAGCGAGGCAGGGAACTGCCCAAGGACCCCATCTGGATGGAGGCCTCACAGGAGCCCTGGGGATGAGGCAGCAGCAAGGCAGGATCCCTGGCTATGCTGCGTGTTGCTACCCCCATAGTAACCTCCCTCCTCATTCACTCACCTGAAATTGGTGTCTGTAGCTGCTGACTCTTGGAGTTCAGACCCCTCCTGCGCATCCTCCTGTGTGAACTTCCATGCAAACTCTGGCACCCCACTAAAGAGTGCACCTGTTTGCCCAGCCTGTTCACATAACTCCCACCTGGCTCAGCTGCATGGGGATGGGAGGGTGAAAAAAATCCCCTTCCCAAGCCCCTATAGCTGGCCCAGTTCCTCGCCCCTCCCCCTAACTCACCTCAGCTTACCTGATCAACTGTTGTGTTTCAAATTTCTGTGCCAATCAACAGCTGCTCAGGCTGTTCTGCAGACATGGCTTGCCCCTGCACCTGTGCAGAAGAATCTGCTGGCAGCTCTTTCCCCTGAGGAAACCCTACTCTGAGCCCCCCCTCACCAGGGATTTCCTGTTAAGTACCACCCCCAGGGGCAGTACCCACCTCAGCTGCCCCTCAGCCACTTCCTTGAGAACTCCGGTGTTCCCCTAAAGCGCATACATGTTTGCCCAGCTCAGGAACACAGCTCCTGCCTGGCTCAGCTATATGGAGATTGGAGAGTGAAAAAAACCCTTCCTGATCCCCTACAGCTGGCCCAGTTCCTCACCTTCCCCCTCATTTTCCCCAGCTAACCTGATCAATACTTCTCTGTCCATCAGTCAGGCCGCTCTGCTCTGGTGTGGTCAGGTGGGAGTCAAGAGCACACGTGCACCAGAGCACATATGTAGCTGCTTTGGTGTCTGGGCCTGACATCTAGTTTTTCTCTCAAATGCAACAGGGCCAGTAACTCACAGAGTAAAGTTAATTTGGTTAAAATATTTGAGAGTCACTTGGCTCTGTTTCTAAATCCCTCTCTTTGTCCTTCATAAGGCTCTTTGAAGTGTTACTCAGTGAGGTAGATGTTGTAATGAGCCTATTTCTAAGAGGATCAAAGTAGCAAATCTGCCCAAAGCAGCTTCAAATGTGTGCATCAGAGAGCCCTTTTAATGAAAGCGAAGGACATAACTGTCTTTTCCTGCCAGTCTTCTCTGGAGTAAAATCAAAACCTAAGTCAGGTGTTAGCTTAAATATTTTACATTTAAATTGATTTTCCCATGTCAGGAACTAGTTAATAAAATAGGGGGGAAAATGAGACCCAGTGAAGAGATGAGACTACTTCAGCTGACTCTGCTAAATCTTAATGACTGCCATTTGTTTGATGCTTCATCATCACTGAATTAAGTCATAGTAGCTTTGACTTAAGTCAAAGGTGAAGGCAGTGGCAGCAGCAGCAGGAGGGATAGTGGCTTGATACTGAAGTACAAATTCCATTCCCATGGATATGAAAATGGAAAGCAAATATAAGGCAGGAAGCTGTGGTGAATGCTGCAGATAGAAAACAGATTAGATGAGGAAGATGGGGGAAGGGTGAGAGCGGGGCGGGGAGGAGAAGGGAAAGAAAACTGAAGACTGGACATGTAAATTATATGCCAGGAAATGAATTCCTTATAGTCTTTCTTGCCAGAAGCTATATTCTTGTAAAATGTAAAGCTCTTTATTCCCTCCCCCCACTTCCACCCCAACAGTTCCTTTGAGGGTTGGAGGAGGAAGAATCAAGCACAGGAAACTGGGTTGGTTCAGTGTTTACTCACTTGTTGTATGAATTACATTGCTCTATGAGCCAGTTTTAACTTTATAAGGCATGTGACCCCATAAAAGTGACAAAATGGGTTATCCTGCTGCTCATTATCTACGGTATTTTTCCCACCTCCTCCATTTCTGTGGCCTCAGGGACCTCTCTCCGTGTCCTTGCACTAGAATACCCAGAGAAAAGTGTTTCTTTTGGGAGGAGGATTGTAGTAATCTGCAGAAATTAAGGGTGGGCTTGATATTGTTTGATTTTTCATAGTTACTAATGAAAATGCTGGATCTCCTTAAATTGGGGTTTGTTTCAGGAAAAATGCAACTACTGTTAGGAATAAGCACTTGCTTAAGTCTGGGCTTCAACCAAAATTAATATGGATCAACAATCTCTGAAAAACAAAATATATAGCAAATGAAAACTTTGGCTGTTAAGCAAAATACACATCTAATGTGTGAGAAATCAGTAATATGAGATGCACAGTGTGAACTGACTCACAGGACTTTGCAGGGCATCCTACATTGAAAGTAATACATTTATTTTTTCCCCTTCACAAAAGGTATAATATATGACCACATATGTTCAGTTATATGCTGTACTATAGTTATGCAGGATATACATGTAATCAATTTTTATTCCATAAAAGAAAACTTTTTTTTCATTTCAATTATTATAAAATTGTATCCAAGATTGGTTTTAAGGGGGGAGAGGTGTCAAGGAAAGTAAACTGGCTCCTAAATCCATGTTTTTGCTACATAAATAAGTGGCATTATTCTTAAATGTTCTCACAAGGAAAAATTTAGGAGGTACAGGCACAAGTTTTCCTTTCCTAGGGCAGACCATTTGGGCATTGTTACACCTCACACTGAGCTGCACAATTGTTGATGGGCATTAGGGCTAACTCGAGTTTGGAGCAGTCACACTTCAGGCAAGCAGGGGCCTGGAGGACTGCAAGGAAAATATTGCAGCCCTCACTATCCCCCATTCCAGAATTCCCCCCTTTCCCTTGGGTTCCTCCCCTGCCTTCCCCTACCTCTGAGGCATTACTTACTTGGGGCTGCCCATACTGTCTGTCCCAGAGGAATAGATAGGGAAAGGTTAATCTGCCTCACTGGTCGCTACTGCCAATTTGCTGCTCTCTCGGGACAGACAGTATGGGTAGGCACAAGTAAATTGGGGGAACAGGGAGACAGTAAGCAAGGATTTGGGGTGCTGGGGAGGCCAATGTGGGGCAGTGGACCTGATCTGGGCCAGTGAGGCAGAGGAGGCAGGTGGGGTGTTTATACTAAGGTGTAGCCTAGACGGTCAATATCTTAGTGTAACACAAGCTGAGTAACATGGATCAGAGGCAATCCTACCCTGGAGTGGTATAACTTTGAGCTGCATAACAAGTGCTTCAACCTAGTTTCACATGTTAATATGTGGACTATCCAGGGCTTAAGAGCTCCAGGAGCCTCCCAAAATTACAGCATAATAAGGCCTTTAGATCATAAAAACTAGGTATTTCATATCTAGACATCTAAATACTGTAAAGTGGCCAGACTTTTAAAAGCAGTGACCATGAAGAAGCTTCTATTGACTTCACTGTAGATTTGTATTATTTTCAATGAATGACATTTAAAGTGTCAACACATTGGACCTAACTTTGAAAATATTGGCCAGCATGACTCCACTATTTCATTAATAAGACGTATGTTTTCCAAAGTTGTCTAGATAGTATACATTTTATAAGTAGGTATACATCATAATATGTGCATGACATTTTTAGGTTTACTCACTCTCTGAGATTTTACTAAAAGGTTCAGATTTATAAGTGCGAGCTACATGTTCATTTCCTTCCTCCTCTCTTCCTCCCCTTGCATTCTCAACTACTCCACCCCAAAATAAATGTGAATTTTTTAAAGATCAGCCATTGCAATTTAAGGCAGAAGTAAAGAAACAGGGAAATATAGCATAATTTTGCGGTGGATCTTTAAAGATTTTTCAAGCTCATGCATTGGGTTGGGTTGTTGAAGGTGAATATCATCACGGGTTACCAGGTCTGCTTTTGATTGGCAAATTCCTCTAGGATGCAGTTTACAAGTGTAGAAGGAATCCCTTGTTTTTCAATATAAGTTATTTGATTGAAAATAATTTATTGAGCAAGGATTTTACATCAAAAGAAGCCCTACCCCATTAAAAATATAATGGTCCGTGCAAAGTCATTTCTAAGAATGGCTACCACATTGAGTGTTAAATCATTGTTGAGACTCATATTTATTTAGATGTTCTTTTATATCTCAACACCTGGCTCTTGCTTCTCTTGTCAAGCCTGCCAATGTCTTTACCCAGCAGTAATAATATTCCTTCAATAATATTTATATTTCACACATGTACTATTTTTTTTAAATATTTAATCCTATTCTCTTGCAATCCTTTGGTTCTTAACAAAACACACGAATTATGTGTGCTCAACATATACCCATTGTTTGACTATGGATACTTAGATCCATCTGATTTTTGCAAATATTATTTCTCTGAATAAATGATGTTCCTCAAGTCTTGATTTAACAATTACTGTCTTCACCACCTGCTCATCTCAAACAACTTCAAGGTGACAGCTGGCAATACACTCTGGTGTTTGAAATTTAAAGAGACATTCAGTGATGCCTGTATGTTTAGTCAGAGCCAAATTCTGGCATAGATTTAATCACTTCTCTCTCCAAGGACATGACTGCTTAGCTTACTCAACAATACATAGATATTTGTTGAAATCTTGTTACCTTAATTTGGATAAAAGGAAGCTGAATATATACAATATTGGGAAGTCTCTGTAAACTGCTCTGTAAGATCTTCAGTGCAATGTAAAATCAACTTATGCCTTGTTAATGTTTCCTGAAGGATACTATGTTCAGATATCATTTATTACAGCCTTTGAAGGTTTCTCTGATAAATTAGCAACAGACAGTCCTTTAAAGAAATTATTTCCTGTGAGTACAGTAACTACAGTAAATCTTTTCCATAATATATGGTGTTTTGGGCAGCACTGAAACTGGCAATCTGGTCAAAAAACTAGCAGGCTTCTATGTTTAAATAAACTAACAAAAGCAGACTCTGTTACTCTGAGGATTGGCATTAATTTTAATTAAACAAAATATTAATGGTTAGTTATGATATTGAATCCAAATCTTTGAAAAGTTCTTTTGTGGAAGGATATGTTTTTTAAGCAAATGTCTCAGGTATCTAATCATGCTCTTCATGGAGTTTGTGGTTAGCTTTTTACTGTAATTGATAATGTGCATGATTATGATACTTTAATATACATAATGTGGTCATATCTTTGCTGAGGTATGTACTAACAAGCACTGCATGAACCATAAATGAATGCAATAATATATATGTTGGCATTATAGCATGTTTAGATTACATGTGGTCCTGAAATACAATAGGTGAGAAGAGCAGCTCTTTGTTACAATAATGTAAATTCACTCTCTAGAAATCCACTTGGAAGATCTCAGTACTCTTGTGGAATCACAAACATTAGGTTAATTCTTCCAAACTCAGAAAATTTACTTAAGCAATATCAAAAAACCTTTTTTAAGGTGTTATGAAAAATGTCATCCCTGCATACATTCTTGATATGGAAAGATTAGTGACAAAGAACTTCTTAAAAAGAAGCAAGGATTTTTTTTTTTTTGGTGAAGCCTTTACTGTAATAACCCAAGCTAACCACACTGAACCTTAAGGGTGTGAACAAGTGTGGAACGCATTTCAGGTTTAGGCAGCTTAGTTTAAGTTGCCTATATCTAAGTTGGGATCACTGCATGCAAGCTTTCACTGCGTGCCAGGAAGAGGCATTGGCAGCCAAAGACAGGTAAATTGGGGGTAGGGGCTAGCAGGGTCCAGGGGGTAGATGGGATCAGGGTGGGGCTGTTGAGTACATGGTAAGAGCTGGTTGGTCTATGGGAAGCGCTGTCCAGTCTGGGGGTATGCACATTGGAAGTGAAATGGAGTGAAAACAGCACAATCCCAGAGCTGTGGAGAAATAGAGTAAAGTGGCCAGGCTTTTAAAATCACTGAACATGAAGAAGCTCTTCACTCTTTTTAGGGATACCTCTGTGAATCCTTGTACACCTAGGCATTTATATTGCCATAAACATGGTTAGGACAATCTCAGTGTACCACATATACACATCCTGAGGAGGCCTATTAGTTGTGTTAGCTGTTGGCTTCATCAAAAATAAGTGCCGTCTTGATCATCCTACCCTTTCCTAGAAAGTCTTATTGGATGAGAGTAAAGTAGCTTGTCCAAATAATCCCACAGCTGTAATATTTGTATAACTGCAATCAAGGAATGTAAGAAGATGCAAGCCTAGAGGTAGAGGAGCTTTTTTCTTGTCTCTTTCATATACTATATCATCATGAAAATCATATTATAGAAAATGTTGCTTTGTCCCTTTTTAAAACATTCCACTTCATTCATGTATGTATATAATCATCAGCAAGATGCCACACATATAGTTTATTCAAAATCTTGCAAGCTGTTAAGCATTATACTCTCGATCCATCTAAACACGTAAACACATGTTTAATATTAAACTATGCTGGATTGTGCCCAGAATGGTCAGAAGGATTAAGCCAATAGGCATATTTTTAAATGTTAAATGTTATAAGGAAAAAAAACATGGTTAATCTGAAGATAAAGAACTGTGCCAAAGCTCACTCTAGATGAATCTCAGCAATGTTGTCTTTGGATACTTATCTCCCAATCAGAATGTTACCAGACTAATAACTGAGCTGGAAACTTTGACAGAACAGGTTAACGTGTTAATTTCCTTTACATTCTTATATTTCATTAAATAATAATTCTCATTAAAAGTGCTACAGAAGCAAATGTTCTTACAATACTTGGTACTTGTACATCTAGCTGAAGTCCAAATTATGAATTGTGGAGTGAAAATCATTAATTTTCTGTTTTTATAGCTGCCTTGGTTTCATCTTTTTGCTGTAATTGCAAGACTTAGGCAATACATTTACACTTTATAAGTAGATCGGCTTTTATATCAGATCAGCCTTTATACAAGTGTAAACAAGATACGTAGATTTTACATAAAACTTTATATCAATGCAAATGCCTCAAATCTATATTCTGGCACCAAATGTATGTTGGTTTAAATGACACCAGATTAGGATTTGTCTGTCTGCTTTCATCACAGGATGGGCATTTGCTGCCCTTCCACGTAGTGGGAAGATGCTGCAATAGCATATATGGAAAGCGGCTAGTTTCTGCTCTGTATGCAGTCTTTATGTTAAAAAAAAAACCACCTGATAAAAATTACACCATTGTAAATCAGTTGTATGTTCAGGCCCACAGTAAAATAAGGAAAATCCTGCATATAATTTGCATGTGACAAAGATTTAGGTTTAATCTAGGGCAAGAATTTTCTGCAAATATAATATTCTTTCTATTAAGTAACCAGCAGCAAGTTAAGGGGATTGGCAAATGAACTAAACATTTATTAAATGAAGTAGCCTTGGTTTTGGGAGACCAAGGGAAAATATACAAATACCTCCCAAAAACACCCTAGATCAAAAATGTATTTCCCTTCAGACAGTAGCGCTCTTACCACCAGCAGTAATCTACAAAACAAATTTCATGTTATATTTTTTTTTTAATATGTGACTAGAGAGAGAATATAAATTTTGAAAGACATAGGATCTGAATGACTCAATGGAAATTCACTCACTTAACTTAAATGAAGTGGTTTTATTTGTATCATTCTATCTTTCTCAGGGGCTAAGAATATGCATAAATGCAGAAACATGATCCCATGCATGTGTTTTCTATGAGGAGCATGTGTAGCATAGTCATTACCTTAAAGCAAGCTTTGCTGCCTCTTGCTCAAAGGCACAGTATTGAAAATAAACTAAAAGAAGTAGAAAGTAGCATTCAGGTTGCTTGGGCCAGTAAGAAATGTTTGAGGCAAATTCTGTTTCATTTCACTTAGTGCTACAGAGCTCATTGGACCAAATGTGGTCTATCTTAATACTGTGTTTGTACAATGCAGGACAAACTCTTAAGGCATCCAGACTGTGCAACTGTTAGATAGCAACAGCTAGACCACACATATCACATGTAAAGCATGTAGAAAAAAAGCTCCTTTCCATGCTGCCAGACTTGGGATTCTCAAATTGCTCATCAACAACCAAATTAACAGTTCCAAATGATAGCTCAAAGCTGTTATTTTTGGTGTTAATAGTCAGAAAAAATAATCAGGCTGAAGATCTGATCCTACGTTCTGTTGGGCAGAGGAGGTAACACAGCCTTCTTTTCCCTAAAACCAAAACCCAACTTTATGTTCTTCTTGTTCCTGTAGTTAAATAAATATCCTGCTTTTACTTTTCCTATTCTCCCTACTTCTTCAAGGTAATTTTTTTAACTCATCCATGTTAATACAACAAACAATACGCAGCCCCATTACAGATATTGTCTTTAAAAGCAAGTGGTTCAACCATGAATACTATTAAAAGATACCCATAAGAAGCAATTTGTAGGATTTAATAGCCAAAACTGTTTGGGGGTTTTTTGGCAGGAAGTATAATATCCATGTAATCAATTATTTTCCCTTAGGAATATTCAGATTTTGCCTGGAGAAGTAAGTATGTTTTTTTTCAATATCTTCCCTAGGTTAGACTGGACCAAAACATTTTGATCCATCAAACCAAAGAAAAATTAGTTTGTTTTTTAGAGAGGCAAGAATTTCTTAGGGCAACATATTTTATTGGACCAACAATGCAGTTGGGATATGGTTAGACAAGCTTTTGATGCAAGATATCCTTCTTCAGGTCTCTGATCACAGGAGGCCAGACACAGCATAGTGAAAAACAGCAAAGGAGAGGGGGCAAGAGAACAGAAGAATCCCATGCACTGCTACCACCTGTGGACTGACTGCCTAAGCAGCAGCTCTGCAGAAAAGAACCTGGGGGTTACAGTGGACAGTATGTGAGTCAGTAATGTGCCCTTGTTGCCAAAAGGGCTGACAGCATAATGGTTTGCATTAGTAGGACCATTGCAAGCAGGTCAAGGGAAAGAATTATTTCACTCTTTTGGACACTGGTGAGGCCACACTATAGAAAGGATATGGATAGACTGGAGAGATTCCAGCAGAGAACAACAAAAATGGTTTGAGGACTGGATCACATGCTTATGGGGAGAGGCTGAGGGAACCGGGTTTATTTAGTCTGCAGTGAAAACTGAGCTAGGATTTGATAGCAGCCTTTAACTACCTGAAAGCTGGTTCCAAGGAGAATGGAGCTAGACTCTTTTCAGTGCTGGCAGGTGACAGGACAAGGAGCAATGGTCTCAACTTGCAGCAAGGGAGGTTTAGGTTGGATATTAAGAAAAACTTTCTCATTCAGAAGACGGTGAAGCATTGGAACAGGTTACCTAGAGAGGTGGTAGAATCTGCATCTTTGGAGACTTTTAAGGCCTGGCTTGAAAAAGCCCTGGCTGGAATGATCTAGTTGGAGATGGCCCTGCTTTGAGCAGGAGGTTGGACTAGGTGACTTCCTGAGGTCCCTTCCAGTCCTAATTTTCTATGATCCTATGAATGCAGCATGTTGAGCCAGGCTGGAGCAGCCCTAGTTGGCAAGGGGTCCTGGGGATCAGCCTGTCAGCCAAGGGCTGCTGCAACCCAACCCAACATGCTTCAAAGGGGCTGGCTGCAGTACAAAGGTCCTCCAGGGTGGAGCTAGCCAGCAGGCAGCCCTTGCACTCAAGCATCCCCATGCCCCAGCCAGCCAGTCAGCATCTACACATGTTGCTGTGCACTAAACACTACTGTACGACGGTACTTGTGTTTACAGGTACTAAACTACAGCAGAGTTAGTTAGTTTACTGCAGCCTACTAGAGCCGGATGTGTCGATGCTGAGACTTTACTGTGAAGCTAATTAGCAGCTCTGTAGTAAACATCTCATGTACATGTGCCCTGTGTGTCATATAAAACCAATAATGTTTAGTCCTTCATTCTTAGGGTGCCTATACACGAGCAACAAGGTTGCCCTGAAATGTTGTAATTACAGCACTTTGAAGCAGACTTGATTAATCACTTAATCAAGTCTGCTGGAACGTGGTAATTATCGCACTCCACCAGACCCCACTGTTTCACGTATCAGTGTCTTCACACTTAAAAATGGTTGTGGGGGGCGCTTGAACTAAAGCTCATTGAAGCACCATTTTTATGTGTGGGGATGTTGATGCACAAGACCCTCTGGACATTTTAATTAGAGTGGCTCTCAGAACCACTCTAATTGAAGCACACTCTTCCCCGCTCCTGGAGCACATGTATAAATGCCCTTAGTGTCCAGCCAGCTTATGAATTTTGGTTCCAAATTCGCCTTTAAAAATGTGAGGTAGATTACATTTGAGCCTGAGGAAAGTGAGGTCAGAGGCACTGCACTATGGTTGTTTTGTGAGAAATATGCTCCTATTGGTTTGTGTATGTGCTTGTCTGACCTTTATATTTTTTATATGAGAGTTCATTCTGGTGCATGGTTGCTGTTTAGTTTCATCCACATAGTTGAAATGAGGGCACTTTGGCGCTTTGGATCAGGTATATCACATTTCAGGAAAGGCATGCATAGGAACCATGGATTCTAATGTTTTGTTTTGTGTTTTGTGCTTTGTTTTGTTTTATGTGGGGTGTTGATAGGTTAAGCATTTCTAGGCTGAGTCCTACTTGATGTTTGTTCAGCAATGGAAAGTTTGCTGTTTGAAATCCCAAAGCAAAGGGCATGGGAACATTTCTCTCAAGGTCTGATCTTTGTCAGGTATAAGCTGTTGTTGTTTGGTGATTCTTGTGGTTGGCTCCAGTGTAGGTTTGTAGGTGACCACCATGGAACTTTGTGATATTTGAGGGTGCAGACAGAAGTGCTGTAACTGAGAACATTTTGTAAGATGCATTTTGAGTTACAACAATCCGCTGGACCAAACAGAAGTTCACTGTCGGTTCCAGTGGGGACTGGGGGAATCTAGCTGCTAACTGTCAGCCTGAAGCCAAGTTCCCTTAGCAATGGGGTCCCTAGCTGATGCTGGAGGGTAGGATAGGTGAATTGGAGCTCCAATTCACCCACCCTCCAGCATCAGCAGTGCTGATGCAAGTTACAGAGGATGTTATGTTTTGAAATGTCTTCATCTGACCCCTCATGCAATGACGGTTCAGCGTTTCACTTGATCAGCCATTTTTTAAACAGTTTGCAGCCATTCACTTGTTTTTGATCACAACTGCAGATTGATTTCTGTGCCCGGATTGGACAAAAATTGTAATTTCTGCCTCTTATCTGAGGGCCTGGCTGTAAATAACTTTCTGGTGTGCTTGGTATGCTTGTTAGTCTTGTTAAGAGCTAGATTATTGTGAACATAGGTATGGTGGTCTGTAGATTGTCTGTGTATAGTCAGTTGTAGGTTACCATCCAGAATATAGGTTGTGGTATCTAGAATGCTGATTTTCATGTATGTGAATTCCAGAGAAAGTTCGATAGAGGGATGATGGTTGTTAAACTTGTGGTAGAAGTCAATAAGTGAGTCCTCATGTCCAGTCCATATAATGTGTTTTAGAGTATTTCAATGTTAACCTACTTAGTCTGCTTGAATGGTTACAGTCTCTCATGGGAACTGTAATTCAGATTCCTTCTGTTTTCATGTTCTTCTATGGGCTGGGTTCCTTGACTGAATTATGTATCTCATGATAGCCAGGCTGAATCTCAGGAGTGGGAGTCATATGACCCAAAGCAGATGTGGCTCAGCCAGGGAGCTCAACTCATAGAAAAGAATGACAACATGAGGCCCCAGGACTACTGCTCCCAGAAGGGACTAAAGAAACTCAAAAGTGATACCAATCAATGTGAAATCAAGCAGAAAGTGAAATATATATATAAATATAAATATAAATATATATATATATATATATATATAAAATGTGTGTGTGTATGTGCACGCGCACATGTGCATACATGCACAAACACACACAATTTTTTGGAAGTTTCTGTTCCATGAACACTTTGTTACTTTGACAATTTTGCCTCCAATTATGATTAAAAATTTTCAGTATTCAAAATTTCCATGGGACAGGAATTCTAATTTCAGTCAGCTTAATAACAGCTTTCCAAAATGATACAATAGCTAATACTTTTTCTACACTTGCTGCTGAATTATATTCAACATTAGCTTTGCATCACTAATTGCTAACCCATGTTGTTACGAACTTTCAAGTTTAACTCAGCTCCAGATTCTGATTCCATTCTGCAGGAATGGATTTGCTTTGAAAAAAATATATATTTCCCTGCATTATTTGCATCACTGAAGTTAAAAATGAAGCTGATTCTAAACAAAATAGAACCTGGCTACATTTATTTTCTTTGCCCAACCTAGATGAAGTACAAAGAGTAAATAGGTAGAAGAAATATTGAAACATTAATTCAATTAAAAAAAAGAATCCATTTTAATCATAATGGTGTTGTTGTAATAGCTGAACAGCAAACCATTTATTGGTTCATGCTGTTTGGGACCAAATTCTGTTCTCATTTGCAATTATGTAAATTCAAAATAACTCAGCCAGATTTAGTAGATTTAATACTGATGCAGTCATGTAGCATTTAGCATCTGTTAATATTCTGTTCAGAGTATCCTTTTAAACTTCATGTTGGGGAGAGATTTTTCTGGAAACTTCTGTAGTTGTCAAATGGAAACTCAACAGTTATGAACATATGGCACAGGGCACCGGGTTTTTTGTTTTGTTTTTTTTTAAGTAAAATTGCAAACTGAAATGAACTCACCAGAGCCCACTGTCAAGCTATTGAGGCTATAAGTCATTCTCAGATAGCATTACTAAGATAACAAAAATGCGTGTGCTTATTTTCAAGTACTGTGTTTGGAGAACAAGCACAGCACGGCTGTCATATGAACAGCCTGGTTGCCTGCTCTGTAGAAGGTTTTATTTTCCAAGGCAGCCCCCTCCCTCCACCTATACTTACTCACTTGCCCCTTTCTCTCTGAAAATAAATCAATTTAATCTGCTGTAGTTGATTTCTTTCTTCTCTTGCCTCTGTCTCTCAGTCTCACTCTCTTTGTAAACCTGTTTCCACTGCACCATATGGCAGCTGAGAGAAGGGGAGAGCAATGATCTAGCTCTGAACAAAAGAGGCTGTGGTGTCAAAGAGGCTCATGAATGCATGAGACACATTCATGTATAGAGAACTGCCTCCAGCCCTGTCAGGAAGGACTAAAGAGAAGGCTGATAGACCTGACATCGCTTTAGAGTAAAAAACAGCAGCAGTTCTCTCTGCAGCTCATCTCCTTCTCCCTCCCTCCTTTTGGTCTGGTGCCAAAATCCTATTAGCTCTATTAATGACGTAAGACACAGAATCAAAGTGTGTGACACAACAAGAAATTAAATCAGGCCAACTTGGTTCCTCACTGTCACTTGTGTCAAACTAAAATCATACCATTGAAAAAAATATCATAAGCATTAATAGTGTATCCAAGAGAAAATAAGCAAATGCCAATTTGGGATTCAACATTTTTACATTTTTTCTACCACTACACAAGGAGCTGATGCCTGTGCCTGTTGATCTGGAGCAGAACCCACAATGCAAAAAGTCAACACCCTAAGGAAGCCTGCAAACAAAGTAGTTTAAAGTATTCTACATGCAGTTGTGATTATTTTGCCAAGCCAGTTAGCTGAGCATGCCAGTTTTAAAATAGAGACGAGGGATCTTGAGGTTGGAAAATGAAATCAACATCATACAGTGTGTGCAATATGGAAATATACTACATACTAGATAAGAAATATACATAAAAATATTAGAAACATGGACTAGCATGCATAAGGCCTACACTTTATGGGTGTGTTCCTCTCTTTCTCCCAGGTGTTTATGCATACATCATTCAGCAGAATAATTCCACAATGTAGATTCACAATTTTTTTACAGGAAAAGCTAACACAGTGTTGGAGGAACAGCTGCAGATACTAGACTTCTTAAAGGCATATAAATTCAGTACCTGGGGCTAAAAAGATACTGTTATTCTGTAATCAAATGTGACAATATATATTTCTAAATACTATCTTATTGGATTTAGTCAAAAGAATGTTACTGCATTTCTTTCAATGAAATGAAGATGCAGCAAACTCTATCATTACTGCAGTCTAGTCCCAAAAAAGGCCTCAAATCACAAAACTCTTGTTTCCCTGGGGTTACTTAAAGGAACCTGGGCAAACTTCCAAATGCTGGTATCTGTGACCTTTTACAAGTACTCAACAATAACAGTTCCCTATGAAATAAATCAATGAACACGTGTATAGTACTTCAGCAGTGACATGAAAGTTTCAACATGGTATTGTAACAACACAGTGGAATCTAATCCACATAGCTTGGGTCTGGAAGATTTTACTGCTTATGTGGCATGTAACATTCTCAAATATGTTTAACATTTACAGTGGAAACTTTTGTAACAGAGCAGTCTATCCCTTCAAATCTGTCTCTTCGTGTTTCATCTAAAAGTAAGACTATTATGCTGGATTAATGTAAAGCTCTATTTAAAGCCATGTTTTGTAGCAACTTTTTAATACACGTAATATTAAGAAAAAGAGAAAAAGAAGATTCAACAAGAGGTTCTCCTTAATTAAAAACATCAACAATTCTGTTACAAATCTTGTATTATCCTCTAGTTACCATTTTAAATGCCCTTCATTAGCTACAGTAGCGACTTTTGTAAATGCTGTTATTTTTGCCATGGAGGACAGCTTCTGTAAATGGCTCTGGAGTGTTAATTATATCTGTTGGACTCTGTAAAACTTAAATACTGTTTGGTTCCCTGAGCTATAGCAGCTATGTTTTTAAGCCTTCATCTGCCAGGCTGACTCTTGTGGAGGAGACCCTCTGTAGACTGAACGGAAAGCAAGGAACAATGCAGCCATTCAGGCTCTCCTATTCATTGCAACCACATCTGTTTACATGGCCTGTGCCCACTTCTGAAAGGGTTTGTCCTCCTACCTCCATTTTATCTCACACAACACTGAATGGCTGGCAGCTTGGTAGCTTTTCTTCTGAAAAGCTGCAGTTTCAAATGTATTTTATGAGATGAAGCTGCAAGACTGTCTAATGATAACATTTGGACTTTTCTCTAGTCCGGTTTGAGTTTTAGTGTAATCCGAGAACAACTGTAAAGTTTATAAAACTATCTATTAGTTTCAAAATAAATTTTAACAATAGATTAAATCTCAGTTTGTAGAAGAAGTGTTTTCAATTTAATTCTCTTGTTGCTAATTATTGTGAGGGTTTATTCAATGATAAAATAGTGCTCTATTTCAAATGTTTTAAGTAAAATTTTGACAGAAGGGAAACAAAGTGCTTTTTGCTCTGAAGCTATATCACGTAATACCACATTTGGTGTCTGCACTCCAGATACCTAATTATAATTAATAGCTTCTTTAGACATATTTTAAGTACAGTACAGTCTTAGTTTATTTAGAATCACGTTCTGTTATCTGATTAGTACCTTGTTCAGTGAATAAGTTATTAAAACCAACATAATTATTTTCTAATGCATTTTTGTAATCATGATGAGATCTATCCTTTAACAAGGAATTCATTCCAGAAGTTTTCCCTCAGGTACAACTTCCACTGATATGGTAATTTCATATGATTTGCAAAGTGCTGAGCATTCCAAAATCATGTTGAAGTCAGCGGTGTCAGTAGATGTTCAGAATTAGGTATTCATTTCTTAAGAATCATAAACCTAGGGGAAAAATCCTGCCCTCGTGTTAGACTGTGTAAATCTAGATCCACTAAGTCTAAATCCACTGAACTCAGTAGGTGAGATGCTGCTGCACAGTGGTTACTGTGCATTTATTTAGTACTTGCTTTTACAAATACTAAATAAATGCTCAGTAACCAGAGTTGCTGTTCAGTAGCACCAGCAAATGTCTTTTAAATAAGCAGCAACAGGCAGATGGGGACAGCGAAGAAGGAGAATCAAACAGGACAGTTTACCAGCAGTTTACTAGTCAGTTCACCGACAAGTGTGCTGCCCCCCTCTTTGAAGGGTAGCCTGAAAGATAAGATTCTTTTTTTTTTACATGTAATTAGCACTGACTAACTTTATATTTTAGCAGCTAAAACTCAGTAGCTAGACAAGGACCTAAGCCCCCAGTTTAACTAGAGTCCAGAGCAAGGGGAGTTTGCTTAGAAACTCTCACACATTCCTTCACTGGAAGCTTGTTGAGAGGAAAGAGGTTGTTGGAAAAAGGGAACCCTTCTGATCAAGGAATAGCAAACAGGCCAGCTCCAGAGGATTTTGCTAAGGAAGTTTTGCTTGGAAAGAGAGGCATGAAGTGAGAGGCAGCAGATTAGAAGACCTAGAGCACATTGCAATATCAGAGCCATTGACACTTCCAGCTCTTCATCTGCTTCTACCTGTGAAGTGGCTGTCCAGGCAGGACCACACACTGTTGAAGCTTCCACCCAGGTCCCAGTTTGATGCTGTACAGACTGCAGCTTGCAAATTCCTTCCAGTGTCAGTCAGGTAAGGGAGTACCTGTAATGTTAAAGGTGCCTTCTGGTAGTGAGAGAAGGCAAAAGAGCTACAAGAGGTACCTCTAAAGGCATTGAGGCATTCTCTGCCATGAGGACTTCATCGGAAGGAAACATCTAGGACTGTGGCAGAAGGACTGCAAGAGGTGGTGCTACAAAAGGAAGAGGGCATGGGCTCCTAGGAAGGTGGAAGCTGGAAGCTTGTATCTTCTGGCAGCAAGAAGTCATCATCCCCAAGGGTTTGTCTGGAGGACAGATATGGAGAGCTAGCAACAGAGAAGGAGGAGACCATTCCATTGGTGGAAGAGGCCAGGCTGGGAATCCCTAAGGTGGGAAGGATGGAGACTACTGCCAAGAAAAGGAAGTGGTGGGCAGTGGTCATTGGAGGCTCCATTCTTCATGAGACAGAAGGATCCATCTGCTGGCCTGACCTGTTGTCTCAGGAGGTCAGATCTGAGATGTCACAGAAGGATTACTAAGACTCATCTGACCCTCTATCTACAACCTCATGCTGTTCATTCATGTGGGCAATAATAATGCCAGTGGTGACCCTGAGCAGATCAAGAGTAACTACAGGGATCTGGGTGCAAGGATAAAGGGGATGGGGCACAGATCATGTTCTCTTCAATTCTGCCAGACAAGGGGAAGGATTCTGGCATGGCTGTGCAGGTGGTATCACCAGCAGGGAGTCGGCTTCTTCACCCATGGGATACTGTTCCAAAAAGAAGGATTTCTAGGAAGAGATGGGATCCATCTGACAAAGAAAGGGACAAGCATCTTCACAGATAGATTTGTGAACCTAGCAAGGAAGGCTTTAAACTTGGTTTGGCAGGGGATAGAAAACAAAGCCCTCAGGTAAATGAAGAAGTGAAGGAGCTGGAGGAAGCAGAAGTAGTAGGGAACAACAGGGAGGGCCTCATTCTTCCTGAGAAAGTAGGGCAATTGGTTAGTCATCTCAGCTGCCTGTACAAGAATGCATGGAGCCTAGGAAACAAGCAGGAAGATTTGGAAGTCAAGGAACTATGATGTGATTGGAATAACAGAGCAGGCAGGATACCTTGCATAACTGGAGCACTGTCATGGATGGGTACAAACTTTTCAGGAAGAACAAGCAGGGGAGAAGAGGAGGAGGAGTTGTGCTATATGTAAAAGAGCCCTGTGATGGCTCAGAGCTTTAGTATAAAACTGGAGATAGATCTGTTGAAATTCTCCAGGTTAAGGTTAGAGGGGAAAGCAACAAGGGTGATGTTGTGGTGGGTATGTGCTATAAGCCACCTGACCAGGAGGATGAGATAAATGAGGCTTTCTTCAGACAACTAGCAGAAGTTTCCAGATCATGGGCCCTGGTTCTCATGGAGAACTTCAGTCATCCTGACATCTGCTGGGAAGGCAACACAGCAGTGCCCAGGCAATTCAGAAAGTTTTAGAGAGGGTTGGGGACAACTTCCAGGTGCAAGTGTTGGAGAGACCAACTAGGGACCGTGCTCTTCTTGCGCTACTGCTCACAAACAAGGAAAAATTGGTGGGGGATGTCAAAGTAGATGGCACCTTGGCAGCAGTGACCACCAGATGATTGAGTTCAGGATCCTGACAAAAGAAAGGAAGGATAGCAGCAGAGTATGGACCCTGGACTTCAAAAAAGCAGACTTGGACTCCCTTAGGGAACTGAAGGGCAGGATCCCCTAGGAGCCCAGTCTGAGGGAGAAAGAAGTCCAAGAAAGCTGGTTATATGTTGAAGAAACCTTACTGAGGGCACAGATACAAACCTTCCTGATGTGCAGGAAGAATAGCAAATGTGGCAAGTGACCAGCTTGGCTTAGCAGAGAACTAACTCTTCAGTGAGCTTAAACATAAAAAAGGAAGCTTACAGAAAGTAGAAGTGTGGACAAGCAACTTGGGAAGAGTATTTGCTCAGGCATGCAAGGATAAAGTCAGGAAGGCCAAAGCACAACTGGAGTTGCAGCTAGCAAGGATCATGAAGGATAACAAGAAGAGTTTCTACAAGTATGATAGCAACAAGAGAAAGGTCAGGGAAAGTGTGAGTCTCTTCCTAAATGGGGGAAGCACCATAGTGACAGATGATGAGGAAGAGCCTAAAGTATGCAATCCCTTTTTACTTCAGTCTGCACAGGCAAGGTCAGCTCCCAGACTACTGCACCAGGCAGCACAGTTTGGGGAGAAGGTGAGCAGCTGTCAGTGGTGAAAGAACAGGTTAGGGACTATTTAGAAAAGCTGGATGTGTAGAAGCTGATGGGGCCAGAGGCAATGTATCCAGGGTGCCGAGGGAGTCGACTGATGTGATTGCAAAGTTGTTGATCAGTATCTTTGAAAACTCCTGGTGATTGGCAGAGTAATAATCAATGGCTCAATGTGGAGCCGGCAGCAGATTTCAAGTGCAGTGACCCAGGGGTTGGTCCTTGGGCTGGTTTTGTTCGGTATCTTCATTAACAATCTGGAAGATGTTATGGATTGCATCTTCAACAAGTTCATAGATGACACCAAGCTGTGGGGTATAGCAAGTACACTGGAGTGTAGGGCTAGGATTCAGAGTGACCTAGAGAAATTGGAGAATTGGGACCAAAAATTAGGTGCAACCAGGACAAGTGCAAAGTCCTGAATTTAGGATGGAAGAATCCCAGGCACCACTACATCCTTGGGGACTGACTGGCTTAGCAGCAGTTCTGCAGAAAAGGACCTAGGGGTTATAGCAGACAACAAGCTAGGTATGAGTCAGTAGTGTACCCTTGT
Organism: Caiman crocodilus; assembly: GCA_030014935.1. Classification (NCBI taxonomy): domain Eukaryota; kingdom Metazoa; phylum Chordata; order Crocodylia; family Alligatoridae; genus Caiman; species Caiman crocodilus. Next base: position 35,424,594 of record JAGPOW010000290.1, on the reverse strand, counting down.
TGCCAAGAAGGCTAATGGCATACTGGGCTGCACTAGTAGGAGCATTGCCAGCAGATCAAGGGAAGTAATTATTCTACTGTATTCTGAACTGATGATGCCACATCTCAAGTACTGTGGCAACTTTTGGGCACCCTCTGTAGAAAAGATGTGGACAAAGTACAGGAGAGAGTAACAAAAAGGTTCAGGAGCTAGGGCACATGACTTATGAGGAGAGGTTGAGGGAACTGGGTTTACTTAGTTTGCAGAAGAGAAGAGTGAGAGGGGATTTGATAGCAGTCTTTAACTAGCTGAAGTGTGGTTCCAAAGAGGATGGAGCTAGACTGTTTTCTGTGGTGACAGGTGACAGGACAAGGAGCAATGGTCTCAACTTGCAGCAAGGGAGGTTTAAGCTTGGACATTAGGAAAAACTTTCTCCTTAGGAGGGTGGTAAAGCACTGGAACAGGTTACGTGGAGAGGTGGTGGAATCTGCATCCTTGGAGACTTTTAAGGCCCGGCTTGAAAAAGCCCTAGCTGGAATGATCTAGTTGGAGACGGCCCTGCTTTGAGCAGGAGGTTGGACTAGGTGACTTCCTGAGGTTCCTTCCAACCCTAATTTTCTATGATTCTATGACACTGCTGTGCAGCAACCTAATAATATTATGTAGTAGCCTATTAGTACAGTCCATGCTGTGACACACTACTGCACAATATTGTTAAGCTACTGCACAGTCAGTGTCTTTTGTAGACATGTCCAGGGACTGCATAATGAATCAACTGAGGAAAATCCACCTAATGAGTGTATTAACTAGAAGTGAACTCAATAGAGGGAAAGTAAATCGCAATATATAGTTATGTCATAAATTAATATATTTGTAACTGTATAGATACTCACATTGTGATATTATGGCTTCATGGTTTAACAGCATACTGTGCATAGAATGATGAAAAATTCCTTTTAGTGAGAGAAGAAAAAAAAACCTTTAATAAGTGAATTGTTTCTCTTTCTCTAAAAAGTATAGGTCGGTAGAAAACCAGATTGAGGTGAAATTGTACAGAAGAGGTGAGAAGAGAAGCAGAAATGATTAAGCCATGTATGCACCTCTGTGTTCTTGTCTGCGAGTCACTGGTAATCTGCTGCCTGCTTAGTGTTTGTCTGAGGAGACCTAGCAGTTCATGCAGTTCTGAACCTTCCTTCTTGCTTCCAGCTGACAAACTGCATTAAAGGACAACTACAAATTCACTATGTATTTTCCTGATGTTATACTGTAGTTGCCACAGTGGGATTATATCATTGTAAATGCAAGGAGAGGTGAACTGTACTCTAAGAAAATTTGAAAATCCTTGTAATACCATGAGTAGCAAAGGCAAAATGTGCTTTAAAATGAATAATTAAAAACATAATAATTTTGCTTGATGGCTAGTATAATTTTTGTGAACTATTTAAAATGTTAACTAATGTCTGGATTATACTATTTAGACCCTGCTTCTCATTTCAGGTCATATCGCCCTAAAGGTGATGTGTGTAAGGGACCAGGACAAAGGTAGTCTTGCCTACTGTTTAGGCTCCCAAAGGAAAGCTGGGCCCAGGGCAGGATCAATTAAAGGGCAAGAGCCCTACACCAAAGCCAGAGAGAGAGCCAAAAACTGAGTCTGTGACGCAGTCCAGAGTCAGGATCCAGGGGTCAGATGCTGAATACTAATCTAGGAAGCAGTTCACAGGGCAAAGTCCAAAAACAGAGCCAAACCAGGGTCAGGAGCCAGGGAACAAAACCACAGGGAAATCCAAAGCCCTTTCTGATTCAGTGTGGCCTGAAGTGTCCTACCCAAGGTTGTATGAGCCAGTGACATGAGGAAGGAACTGAAACCATAAATGAGTCAAAGCTTTATGCAGAAGCATTATGCGAAGACATGAATCAATAAATTGAAAATATAAATTCAAATATATTCAAAGATAAGCCTCCTGCTTCATCGGGGTGGAGGCCAGGAGGGAGGCAGGGGAAGGAGGGAAGGGGATATGGGGGATGGAGGTGGTAGTTTCTGGGGTACCCTTTACTTACAAAAAGTAATCTTCACCATAAAAAGGTTGGAGACCACTGACTTGAACAGTTAAAACCAAATATTACATTGTATATGGTAGTAGCAGCTGATATCTGAAATATTATGACTAAATAAGCAGCACACATTTGGGAAAGACCAACAATTCTTCATTGAATGTTGTGGTATACAGATTCTGAATGTATGGGTCTTCAGGATCATTAGTGGCATCTAAAAATAAGGGTGACTTCCTTAGGATCTTTTCCATTGACTTCAATGGACAAGTTTTTCAAATTAAAAGTGTTAGATTTACAAAGCAAATATTTCTCATAACTGTGGCACGGTGGCTCTCCTGGGGTGGCCATGAAGCCTCTGGAGTCCCTGCAGCCCTTACTTTGCAGGAAATCACCCCTTCAGTATCCTGCTGTGCCTTGATGTATATACATTGATGAGGGAGGCTCTCAGGGCTTTCCAGATTGTTCTCTCAAATGACCAAGGTGCTCATGGTCACTGCCTTAGGAGCTAATTGCATGTCTGTTCCTTCCATACACCATGCCCCATGCCTTGCAGATGGCATCCTCATTGATGTTCTCTTTCACTTAGCCCCGTCTCAATAGGCTTTTGGACCCTCATTGGTCCCACACTCCCAGCCCCTCAATCTGGACTCTGGACCCATCCCTGAGTCTCTAGGAACCTTCTTCTCCCCTTAGTTTTTCCCCAAACCTCCAGACTGTTTCTTGCTGTACTTTCCAAGCTGACCTTCTGGAACTGAAGCCATCCTGCTGAGGTGGTGTTCTCTCAGCAGGCTTTAAGATGCTGGTGCTAGCTGCACACAGGTCTGGGCTTATATCTTACGTCAGCCTAGCCTTTCCTCAGGGTCAGATGACTCCATAATCAACCCTGGACATACTTGCAGGCTGTCCCCGCGCTAGCCTGCCTGCTTCTTACAGTAGCAGGAACAACAAGTCTCCAGCCACAGTAACCTCAAGAGTCTGACTTAAAACATAAGAGAAAATGAAATATTTTAGTATCTACTGTATAAATCATATACCATACTGCAACTGTCTTCCATTGTTAGACACCACAAGGCAAGTAATGGAGCAAGGGAAAAAAGCATGGGATTGTAGAAAAAAATCAGATCATTAAACGCAACTCTAGCATTTTCTCTTTTGCTTTTCTCTTGCAGAGAGGACAAAATGTTGTTTTCATTGAACAAGAGAGGTGGAAGAATTAAGGTTTATTGTATAAAGTAAGTCAGGTTGTAGCAAACTGTAATTCCAAACTGCAG
>JAGPOW010000290.1:35380364-35421192 GCA_030014935.1 Caiman crocodilus | reverse complement strand
GTAGGTTTTTAGAATGGAAATGGTGATATCTAAGAATAAATTATAATATCTTTAGTAAATATAAATATTTACTAAATATTTTAAAATATTATAAAAACTAAATATTTTAGATAAATGTAATATCTTTAGTAGTTAGAGACAGGACTCAGTTTTTAACTTTCACCGTTTGTTTTTCTTTCTGACTTTTTTCTTTTATATTATCAAATGTCAAGCAGCATTAGTGATTTTAATTATTGTTTTACTGTGGACCATAACCTTTAAATTGTATTGCATGTAACCCCATCAAAGTAGATATACTGCTTTGGAAGTGTGTCAAATGCATATATTTGCAGCCACTATTGAAGTCCTTTATTTATCAGCAGAAAGATTCTGCATGGGCAGGAAAAATGCAGGCTTCTCAACATTTCCTTACTAATGTAAATCAGTCCTGACTGCAGTTGGTGAAGACTGACAAAGTTGTTCAGTCACCATGTGGCCTTTCCAGTGAGATTTCCAAAAAGGCTGTCACTTAATGAAAATTGTGGTCATGCTTATATGATACGAGCATGTGTTTCACTAAGATATTACTGAAGACAAAAATAAAGCTTGGCAAAAAAAAATTAATTTCCCTTTCCTGAAAGTTGCAGCTGGAGGTCAATTGAAACTACTAGCAAATCCATGTTATTTTTTTTCAAATTCCTGTTACGGGGGAAAAAAACCCCACACAACCTCAGAAAGATAGTTAAAATAACAGGAAACATTTTTATTTCAATATTTGTGACAAATAAACATTTGTTGCTTCATTTCAGAATGGCATTTCAGTTTGAAATATATCTTCATTTAATAATAAGCAGTTACAGAACACAAAATTATATGAAACATTTTGGGTCAAATGGTGCATTTCATTTGACCCAGACTGAATGATTTTATTTGACTAGGCTCAATTATTTATGCAGCTCTATTCACCCAGGCACTGAAGAGCCACCAGCTGGTGGCAATTTTTGACTTAAGCTACAAATATATGTACTGTAAGTAAAGCACCTTTGGGATATCTGCTACTTACATGGATTGTACATGAATCTTCAGTATAGGGTGAAAGACTATCTTGTTACTAATCCCTTGAACCAGCGGTTGTCAACTAGGGGTGGGTATGTGTACCCCCAGGGGTACTTAGAAAAGCTGTAGGGAGTATGCAGGGGCAGGCAGGCAAATGGAGACAAAGCATGCCCCAGGCTGTGGCAGCTGTATCTCCCTGTGCACCTTCCCATACTTGGCTTCTTACCTCAGAGAGGGGGAGGAGGAGAGGCATGCCGGGTGCCGCCAGCCCCACAGAGTACACTGTAGTGCCTCCGTGCCCCTACCTCAGCTCGCTTTCTGTGCCTACTCCCAGGAACAGGGATGGGAGGCAAGAGCAGCAGTGCCTTTCAGCAGGTCACACACACGCTGCCTGGCTGGCCAGAAGTGGGGCTGCAGGGGGTGCTCGCATGCAGCAGCCACCACCATCACCACCACCACCACCGCTGCTACACCCCATACCACTTTGTCATATCTGGTTGCGTGCGTAGCTCCACAGGCTGGTGATGGGTGACATGCAGTTAGCCAGGCACAAGGCCCATCAGCAGCCTGCAGAGCTGCATGTGTGACTGGCCATGAGAAAGTGGCGCGGGGTGGTGATGGCGGTGGTGGTGGCAGCCACTGCCGCATGCAAGCCCTCCCTGTCTGGCCATCTGGGTGGCATGTGTGTGGCCCACAGAGCGGCACCGCTGCCCTTGCCTCCCACCCAGTCCTGCCGCTAGAAGCAGGCACAGACACACTCCCCCCCCACCCCACCTTTCTCGTTCTGGCCCCATCCCACCCCTCCCCCCCACACTTAGCTGATGGGGGTAGGGTATGTGTGTGTGTTTCTAGATCTGCGTGTGTCTGTCTGCATCTCTGTGCGTACATGTGTGTGTCTGTGTCTGCGTGTATGTGTGTGTTTCTGCATGTGTGTCTGTGTGCCTGTGTCTGAGTCTTTGTGTGTGCGTGTGTCTGCATTTGTGCGTGTCTGCATATGTGGCTGTGTCTGCACCTGTGTCTGCATCTTTGTGTGTGTCTGTGTGTCTGTCCCCTGCTCACTTGGCAGCAGCAGGCACATGGGATCATGCAGCTCTTGGAGCAGTGGCAGTGGGGTGCAGAGTCCAGTCTCAGCAGCAGCTGCATCTGCCTCACGCACAGATCTGGGGGACACAGACCTCCTGGGCCCTTTTTCAGGGTGCACGAGGCATGTGCCCCTTCCCAACATGCCCCTCGGACAAACCACTCTTGTGGCTCCATCTCACACTCCAGCCCAGCTGTGCAACGCCTACTCCTGCCCCAGCCCCACTCCTTTCCTCACCATGAGGACCTTGATCTGCCCTTCCCCCCACCTCCACTCCTTAAAAATGAGAAAAAAATAAAGGGATACATGAGGTGAAACTTTGAGGCAGAAGGGGTACATTTGTTAAAAAAGATTGAAAACCCCTGCCTTGAGCCATCTGGTCCCTTTACTCCATGTATTGGATCATGTGTATATGGAACATTGATTCCCTTTTTTTTCAGTTCCTTTCCATGCATCAATTTGTTATTGAATCTTTCATTGTAGTAAGAGTTCATGCAGCTGAATATGGTAAGAATTGATCACCCTTTGATTCCAAAGTAAATGTGTACCATGGGAGGTGATTTCATTTAATTATTTATTTAATAATTTTTCTCCAATGATTTTGAAAGTGCTAATAAATTTTCACAAGACTGAGCTGAAAGACTGACAGACCAGTCTGTGAATAACTGTTTGTCTTCAGCAAAAAAAACAAAAAAACCCAAATAATTGCAATATGCTTGGTATGCAAACTGTGTAAGTTTTAGAATTTGGCAGAGGTATTGAAGTATACAGATTCTTTGGAAAGAACTGTTTCTAGATATTATATTACTTATCTCATAGTGCAAAAGGTGAATGCTGGTGTTCAAATAATAAAAGCAGAAAAAGATGCATTGAAATTTATCCCATAATAAAGTTAAGAACGATTGTACCAGAAATAGAAAGAAAAAGAGGGTGGATTGATGCTTTAAACTCTGCCTGTACCTGTGTCTGTAGTCATGTCTGTGTCGTCTTTTTTTGTCTATTTTTTTTGTCTTGCATTCTACCAATCTATTTTCAGTCATGTAAATGGCATGTAGATAAATGCTTTAGATAAGGCAAAGCAATAACAGAAAAAGCATTGTTTAACATATTATTGGAAAGTGGTGCTGGCTGGCCTAAAACATATTAAGCTTACGCATGTTGCAACATTTCCCTGCAGGATTTGCAAAACAAACTTTATTTTTTCAACATTTATACTGCAGTAGCTCTGAAGGGTCACTGTTAAGGCTCTGTTGTGCTGTTCATTGAAAGAAAACTCCACAGGGTAATACAGAGGACTAGATCCAAATAGGGGACTTAGCTTTCACAGTCCTGGGCACCATGTGGCATCCACATTGCAGAAATGGCTACTTAGGCTCCCTATAAATTTTAGGGGAAAAGTCTTCTGAGAATGGGATTGAGAAAGCAGGGACCTACCTGCAGCCAGTAAGAAATGCTGAGGAGAGGGGAGCTGTGGTTTAAGCCTTGCTTATAAGGGCATCACTGTGGACTATTGTTGAGGCATATATGACCCACTGGGATTCAGAACCTTGATCCCTTTCCTGGAGCTGATCACTCAAGCTAGCTTTTTCACACCATACAGCCAAAGGAGAAGGTAGTGCTGTCACTTGGGTCTCTGAAAAAAGAGCTCAGTGGTTGCAGCACTTGCATAAAGCTCTACTTTATGGTTCACCTAGGTTCTAGGTGTGGTTCCCTCTGTGTTGCAAATTTTTAAGCCACATCTCCCACATAACTACCAGGCTATATGATATTCTGATATGTACTTCTCTCTCCTTCTGAGGCTGTTCTACTTTGTGTGAACCAGAAAAAAAGAGCAAGATTGATGCTTGGCAGGAGAGAGAAGAGGAGATCTGAATTCTACTCACTACTCTAATGACCATTTTTAATATTTTATAGTATGTATCCAGTGGAGAAAAGTTTAGAACAAACCTCCCCTCTGCTGGATGAATATTCTAACAAGTTCAGTTATATTAAATGGTGTGATAAAACAAGCAGTAAGACACACAGTTATTCCACATAAAATATATAATAACTTTGTGGCCTGTTCTTATCACACCATTAACTGCATGTGTGGCCATGTTCTCCTCTGTGACTCGGAGCCTGATCAACTGAGAGACTCTCAGCCACAGGAGTGCACCACCTGCTGCCAGCCCCACAGCAGACACACTCGCAATGCCAGCAGTGTTCCCTGCACTGCCCACCCCCCCCAAAACAAGCCCCATGCCAATCCAGGGCTCCCCCTGGCACAAGCAATAAAGTATAGAAGGATCTGATGCACAATCCCACAGTCATGCCTTTTGCCATGCACATAGCATAGTAGGAGGCACAATTGTGTGAATCATGTATTAGATCCTATCATGCCTTAAAGTGCATGTCTAGAGGGGCCCTTACACTCGCACTCACTCTCTGACCCAATAACTATTAATAATGACTGTTAATTTTTCCATGCAAAGTAGAACAGATGCAATAGAAAGGATGGAGAACAACCCACCTCAGAGTACCCTACAACCAGGTGATAATAGACCTGATTCAAAGGGGGAATGCCTAATTGTGAATCTCAACTCAAACTTTATTATAAGCTACACATCTACCCTTTTAACACTCATGCCCAGGGGTGCACCTTTGGGCACTTAGGAACTTTCATGCCAAAAACTTGTGTACCTAACTGACCAGTAAGTAGGTGTTACAGATCTGAATTTTGAATGTAGGTGCCTCCCAAGCTTGCAAAACAGGTATCTCACCCTGTAGTACATTTTGCACCAGGGAACTGAATGCTACAAGCTACTGTCAAATAGGTCTTTACCATTTTTAACACAAATACTAGGATTACTCCTGCTATGACTGTACAAATCGCATCACCAATTTGTAATGTTGGGCATGTCTGCATCACTGGTCTGGTGGACAAGGAGCAACACCTTCAAACATGCTAAGGTCCTTTCTGCATGGATTGCCTCAAGAGACAGAAGCGGATTAGCCATGTTTGTTCAGTGCTGAAGTTGAACTAATTAGTACATAGCAACATTCAGGTACATTATGAATACAGTCATTCGCAGCACATGCTCCACATTGGCTTACTTTAAGTTGCTTAAATGTAGATTGGGAGTGCCACAAGTAGCCATTTGCCACTCCTGGAAGCTGTGCAAGTAACTCAGGGTTGGGGCAGGGTCAAGTGGAATCAGGAGGGGCTACTGGTTCCATGGTGGCGGGTGGGAGGGGGTCCGGAGGAGGAAGGTTGGGGATTGAGGACCATTGGCATGTCCACAGGTAGGAGGGAGAGTTAGGGACTAAAACAGCTGTATTAGGGTCAGGAGGTGGGAATAACACAACCCTAGGACTCGGTTGATGGTTGGGCTTTTCCAGACCTGGTGCTGTGCTGCAAATATGTGCAAATGGTTAGTTTTTTCTTAGATCAGATTAACCTAATTTTGATCTAACTTAGTTCACCTCCTCAGGTGAACTAACTTAAATCAGGTATGCCATTTGTTGGGCAGTTTAAGGCCTTCAAACACCTGCAAAACTAGGCATTTAGGTCAAACCTAACCCTGGTTTCGTTGATTAAATACAATGTTTGGACATACCCTTAGCTACCTGTTTCTGGTTCAGCAGGCATCATGGCACAAGTATCATTGTCAGGAACTGTACGTTTGTTGTATAAATATGACTTTAGGTTGCAAATTCTGGGGAGCAGGAGCTATCTTTCTTAAGTATTGGGAAGGTGCCTAAGTGCAGAGCATATGTACATGAGGAATGAAACAAAAGGAAAATGAAATAAAACTTTGCTGCCCTGTCCACAAATAGAAATAATAAAGAGTCATACAACTACTATAGTGATCTTACATTCAACAACAGTAGCCCTGAGACTCTTAGATATAAAAACAAACAGCAGGAAACATATAACCCAAAGAGTTCAGTATTTTCTGGGTTTTGTTTTTCTTTAAAAAGAAATCCATATGCAAGAGGAGCTATTCTTGCCATAATTTTGAAAGGGGGCAATGTGTGTCAAATGATTATGCTTGCCAGCACTCATGGGCCATTATAGAGAGATCACATGATGGGGCTGGGGATGAAGCCAACAGTACCACTATTCATTCCGTTTTAGTTCAGGCCACAGGGGGTAAATTTTCCTAACAGAGCACTGGAGATATGCATACAAATCCCATTACTCGATAATGAGATTTGTGTGCATAAAGTTTCATGCACTGAAAATTTAAATTTAGGTGCCTAGTTTTCCATGTGACCCAACAAATTACTTGACAGAAAACCCACCAAAGTGAAAAAGTTGTTCTAGGAACTTTCATGTGGCTTTCCCTTCCCTCATTTGTTCATTCACCAGATGGAACAATGTGATTTTTTATTTTTTCAATCATAATCAGGACAATTTGAGAAGGTCAAGGCAGAAGTGAATGAAATGTTAAATAATACATAATAAAAGTAGCTGTGATGCTGCATGCTAGTATTTTCAAATTACTTCATGTTAATGTTTTTTTATCTCTGAATCATGTGTCACTTTCTGAAGGAGCAAGAGTCTGATCTTAAGAAAAAGCCACGCAAGAAGAACTCTTAAAAAAACCTGCTACAGATTTGTTCAGCTCTTTGTTTGTTATATAACCCATACAATTAACTGGTGGTAGATGGCAGAGGAAAGTGGTTCTGTTGGTACCATGCCAAGGAATCAGAAAACTATGAACAGATGCCTATTTTTTGAAGAGTTTGGAACACATTCCCTGAAATAGGCCATTACAGATGAGAAAAAGGAAGTGGTAAATATGACTCCTTGTTATGGGAAAGACCATACAGGACTTAACGTGCAACCGCCAACTCTCATCAGGAGGCATTGCCCTCCTATATGGGTCTGAGAACCATTGTACCAGAACAGCTCCATATATAGCCACACAGCCCAAATATACCCACTTTTGATAGGGATTCACATAAAAGGCAGTAGTAGTACTCTAACTTGTATTTCTTCATTCTGTCTTTAGAGGCAGGGTGTCTAATCCTCAGTAGGTGTCTAACCCTCTCAAGTTCTGCAAGATCTAAGTTAATGTGTATGAAGTACCTTGCTATTTTGAGATGAAGTGTGTGGGTGGGGGGAAGCATGCAGTATACATGATTCTCTACTCTCCTCAGGCTTAAGGAAGGCATCTATCTCATTTTGCTTCTGTCCACACCTAATACCAAAGAGAAACATGTACCCAAAGTTACTTTTCTTTACCTATTGCACAGCAGCTTGTTCAGAAATGTAGTGTTTGCTTTTAAAGTCTTGTCACAATGCCTGAAGACTTAAAGGCACAGTTTAACATACATTTTATTTCTGTTATTGGGAACTGCAAACCATTAAAATGTTACACATTGTTTGCAACATTTTATGACGGCATTTGTCTTGAGTGGCTATAAACTAGAATTAGTTTCAGTTTGGTATATCAGAAAAGGCACTGGTTGGTTATCAGTTTATATTATGTGTTCCTACCTATTTCGGTCCATGAAACGTTAAAGGCATGCAGCTCTCTAACTATTTTAAATTGCTAAGGGGGAAGACAAATACTGTATTTACTAGAGTACAAGATGATGTCTTTGCCCCCACCTAGCACCGGGTAAAACACCTCTCCTCTTTTAATCATATACAAGGAAATCTCACTAAATACATTGTCTATCATTAAGCTGTTTTCAAGAGCAGCATGTGCTCATCAATGGAAACCTCCAAAAAACATTTTCTTCTGTTAAAAGCCAGTCCCATGACCAAAAGTAGGTTTCTCCCCTTCCATCGCTACTGTGGCACAAAGTAGTATGATTCTCAGTCTCTGTGTCTCCAGGACTTTGGACATTAACCCATATAATACCATTTCATATGTTAAGTCACAGTTCAAATTAAGCACCCTCAAAAAAAGATGCACTCCCCTCCTGTACCCCTTGCACAAAAGGCAGTCCCAAAATACATGTGATACAGATTCTTCAGCCCCACATGCCTCTCTTGGGTATGCTGCCAATCTTATCAAACTACATTTATGCTGAATGCCCCTCACACGAAGAATATCCCATATCATCACCCATATGATAACCATATGTTCCCCTTTCAATCTATTATCTGTCATTTCTTTCCACACTTTTGCCATCTGTCCTCCTGTCAAATCCCCAATTATTTTTATCGTGTCTTTCTTTTTTATCATATTAATCACCTTCTGACAGTCTTTCGAACACTCTAATCCCACTCCCTTCAGTTTATTTACCTTTATGAAACTCTCCATCCTCACATAGTGGGCTGCCATGCTCACAGTTTTTTTTTTTCAATTCCCCTCTATGTGCCCCAAATTCTTAATGTTCTTCCTGCCAAGTAACAGCAGAAACATGCAGCCTTACCCATCCCCTCCATTGCCTCCTTACAGAATATATTTATAAAGTAAGCATACGTAAAGCTTTCCAAATCCACCACTCCCCAACCAACCTCTTAATTTCCTGGCTTTCTGTAGCTCCATTCTGGGTCCCATTGTCTTTTAGTTCTCCCCACCAACCCCCCATCCCCTATATATGCCTCTGTACCCTCTTTATCTGCTGTCATGACAGTGGATACACCATCCTTATGTAAAGCATGACTGGCACAAGTACCATTTTCACTGCAGCCACTTTACCCTTTAAAGATAAATTATGTTACTCCACAAACCCAAAATCTGCCTCACTCTTACCTCTAACTTCTCTCACACTTTTGTTCCTTTCTCTTTAGCATCCATTAGGATTCCCAAGATCTTGACTTTACCCTCTACCACCAGCAGCCTGATATTCTGTAAATTCTGCCAATTCCCCGTTCCCATCAATGTAATTTTTATGGTATTTAATTTCATCCCTGGCACTTCACCATAGTATGTTTCAATACCCTTTGGATCGATATATTGTCCTATGTTCACGTCAAGCACATATAATGTACACTTAACTTCTCCTCCTGGTGTCTTCACACTACTTATCAGCTTATCATCATGAATTCTCAGTGCCAATGACTATATCATGCAACTAAAAAGATTGGGAGAAAGCAGACATCCCTGCCTTACCCTTGTTTGTATGGCGTATGCTTTGCTTAAGTAACCATTCATCAGTATTTAACTTCCTGCTTTACTCTATAACACTTTAACTAACCCATCTAATTGTCTTCACAGGAAACCTCACCCTCCACAATACTTCAGACAACAAATCTTGTTCCACGCTATCATAAACTTTTTCCAGGTCTAAATTCATTATTACCACATTTCTTTTAGTCTCTTGCACAACCAGTTCCTCTTTCATCTTTCATTAATCATAGGGTCTAGGTATCCTCCTATCAAGAACAGCACACATTTGTTCTATATATCTGCTACATAGTTATGCATTCTTTTGGCCAATACTTTTGCCATCAATTTGTAGTCTATGTTTAAAGGGTTGCTGGTTTCCAGTTGCCTAAAGCATCTTCCTTTCTTTGCTCAAATGTGAAAATTAGCACACCTTCTGCAAATCCTCCCCTAGCTCCACACCCTCCATTATTTCTCTGTATGCCTCTATTATATCTGTCCCCATCCATTGCCAATTTTTTTCATAGAGTTCCACCAGAAGTCCATCTCTTCTTGGTGCCTTTCCTCTCTTGCAAGCTTTTAAGCAGTCCTCCACCTCTCTCATATTTAACTTCTCCAATTTTTGTTTCTTTCCATCCTCTATTCTTTCCTTTATCCCTTCAAGGAACACCTTCATTTTCTTCCATCCACTGGTCTTCTTTTGTGCAGCTCTTTATAAAACTCTGCCACCATGTCCAAAACCTTCCCCCTCAGTTTTAACTGCTTTCAGTTCCTTACTTCTTTTCCTCAACCTTGCCAAAAAAAGTACTTACATCATCCTTTCCCCTTCTCTACCCAAGATGCTCTAGTCAGAAAAAATTTCTCATCTGTTTTCCTGTTGAACCACTCTTCAGTCTACTGCTTTATGTCTTCCAAATCCCCCACCAAAATTTGCTGCCTACCTCTGCCTACATACACTTCTAATTTCTTAAAGAGGGCTATCCTTGCTTCTCTTTCTACTGGTATGTATACATTAAAAATCTCTAACACTTTCTTTTCAAACTCCACCATGATCCATTGCAATCTCTCTCTCACAATAACTTGTTCTTACCGCACTTCCACTTCCTTATTCTTGAGCCAAGTCTTAACTTCAGCCTCTTTGTTTAGATCTGACCCTACCCACCATGACTGTTCCCACCTATTTCCAAAACATGTGTAATCCCTTTCCCATGAGATTCCACATTCCTGTAAACATATTGTGTCTGCTTTAACCCTGCTCAATCTTGGCATAATCTTAGCCCACCTCTTCAACAATAACAAACTTCTGACATTTATAGATGCAATACACAAAGTCAACCTTGTGCATTTAAATTTTACATCTCTACCACTTTCTAAGTCTTCTATACTGCTACTTGACACAGTGAACTCCAATTCTCTCCTTTTTTGTATCCACATAGTTTTTTTATGTTTTTGTTGCTTTGATGTCAATAACAGTTCCCCTTTCCCCTTTCTCTTATGTTTCTGCTTTCCCCCTTCTCCTTTCCCCTCTCCATTAGTCCTAGACCACATAAACTCCAGGGAGTTTTTGGTCAACCTGTCTCTCTCCCCTTCTCTCTTTTTGTCTTCCTCCTTCTTTCTACACTTCATAGGGTGTGATTTTTATTTCTTTTCCCAATTTGGTTCTCTTCTTCTTTCTCCTGCTCTGTCCTTTTTCCTCCTTCCTAGTCCTGTATCATTCTCTCCTCTTTCCCTTTTTCTTTCCTCTGTCTCAAATTGACTTGTTCTGCTTATATTTTCTTCTTTTTCTCCTCTGTTGCCAACTATGCCATTCTGACTACTGAAATTTCATTCTCTTTCTCCCCAACTGTTGTTTCTTGTGGCATCTTCTCCACTGCCCTGCATTGTGAATCAACATCTTCTTCCCCACTTTCCCTTTCCTGTCTCTGCTGCTCCTTTGTAGTGCTAGCTTTGAGAAGCACCACAAAAATAATACACCTCGGTGCTTCTTGGTATTCTGCTGCCCTGTGCTCTTTCCCTTCACATCTGTAGCATAATGTGTACTGGCAGTATGCAGCCAGATGTCTTTCCTGCCCACACTTGCTACAGAGCTTAGACTGTACAAAATAAATTGTAAATTCTCAGTGTGGCCCTACTTGGATAGCTGACAATAAGTGCACTATGCCTTGAGGACTCCTTTAATTCATCCTCATTACCACCTGAGCTCTTCATGATCCTGTCCATATACCATATTCATCATGTATCTTCTTAACGTACATAGCTTTTTGTACATAATTCTCCAACCATTTCTCTATCTCCTCCATCTCAAGCATATCCATATACATTAACATAATGATTGTTCTTTTTCTTTTCTTTTCTCCTTCAGTAAATCTTATCATCTTCAGTTCTTCTCTCTCCTAGCACTGCATTGGTCTTCTAAAATTCCTCATAAACTCCTTGGCTACAATATGAACATTCCCAAGACTTCTGGTTAGGAAAAGTGACCAGGGCTATTCAAATGTTCCACTTAACATCCAAAACTTCAAAGAATATTTTCTCTATAAATTCATATCTATTCATCATATGAATTCTCTGTTCTCTTTCCCCTGTTAATACTGCTCTTATTCTTAGGCATAGATTACCTGCCACTCTCTCTTTTGCTTCTTCCCATGTTCTTTCTCTTTGCAGGTCTGGCTTATTCCTCCTATTAGTCTTCCTCTTCCCTTCAATTACTGTTTCCTCCCTCATTTCTCTCTCTGGACACCCCCTCCTTCTCTTCTTCTGTTCTTCCTACCACCTGGATACTTACCCCATTGCTTCCCTCAGTAAAGCCTCTTCCAAAACTGCCACTGCCACAACACCTTTCTCTCCTAACTTCTTTCATCCTCTCTTCCCAACTTTCATCTATCCTCTATCCCCTGGTGCTCTTGGCATCAATCAAGGCAGTAAAACCAGGCCTCTGCCTGGCTACAACACTTAATCTTCACCAGGGAGTGGCCAAGAATCTATGCTGCTGATGGGAACCTACGACAAGGATAGGTTAGTACAGTCTTTCTGAGTAAGACATATGGCAGTGCCCATTAAGCACAGTTGCCCTCACCACCAACTCATTTTCAAGTCCTGGTGAGCACAATAAAGCATACCCAGAATTTATTTCTTGGCCTCTCTCTCAGTCTGGCACATGTGATTAGTGTGGCCATGTCCTCCATAATTTGAAGCCAGACCTAGTAGCCCTGCATATAAATTTTTGGAGCATCTTAAGATTTGGGATAAGAACACTTGGTTCCAGACATGAGTGGTGTCTAATCAGCACATGGATCCTTTGTCAGGGATATTTGGAGTATTGGCACAGACAGTGCAGTATTGAGCTGTGGCATCACCATGGCTTGAAATGCTGTTGACTGATGGGGCCCAGCCCAACAAACATTGTGGTAAATGATGTGCCTTTGGCTGCTTCTCAGCCTTTTAGCTAAGAGCAAGCAAGACTGAGGGCATCTGAACTTCAAGCTCGTGAGGGCAAGGCCTTGTACTTAGGATGCCTGCCTGGATTTGGGGAATATCCAAAACCACAGACCAATGGGTCTAGGAGAAAGAATATTTGTCTGAGGGTAGAACTACATTGACTGGACAACTGAGCTCTGCTCAGTTGAATTTTGGAACTTGACTATTGGGTTTACCCAATTAAATCTGGAGCTGATTTGGCCCGTGAAATAAAATAGAGTTTGCTCTCTATATAAGTAGGTGCTGAAGTGCTGTTCAAAAGTGTGTTTATGAAGTACCTGTGCTAAAACTTACATCAATTTCAAAAGAAGGTAATATGCATCAATCCTGGATAAACTAAATTCATGAGTACTATATGCAAATTGCTACAGTGATGTTTAATTTCAAGGTCATTGTGTTAAAATTTGCTCTTCACTTCTATGTGCTCAGGGAGAGCAGGGTATGCCAGTAAGGAGAGGAGAAAGGGGCTGCCAGGGGGAAACACTAAGGAGAAGCAAAGACCAAAGGGCTATCTGACCCCGCCCAGATTTATTTTCCCTGCTGTAGCAATGGAAAAGGGGCAAATTCAAGGTAAGTCTCCAATAATTAGATTCTATACTCGGAAAATTATAATCAGGTTTAATTTTTCCATATATAGAATCTAATATATTAGGAGGTCATCTTCTATTTGAGTAAATATGGTAATCATTCAAAGGAGGATGGCTTACAAAATCAGCTCAAAGAACATATTCACTGTCATTGCAAACAGACATTGCATTTATCCCAAGATGAACTATTTTATCCCAGGACAAAGTGAAATCATACAGATGCCTAAGTCCATTGTCCTGGGATAAATTCTAAAAAAGATTCCCAGATAAAAGATAGTAACAGTTAATCCTGGATATTGCAAAGAATGATTTACAGTTATAGTGGGATATTTTTGTTCCAATACAAACACAGGATTTCTGATTTAAGTGTGATTGCTCACCTACTTAAAAACAAAAAGAGAAAACAAATACAGAAAAGAAATTTGCCAGCTTCTTGTGGGGTTTTTTCCTGCTTACTTCCCCTCTTTAACATAGCTTTGATACCTTATGCTAATATTCTTCTCCCAGTGTGCCTTTCTGGATGCTAGCCCTTTAAATTTAGCAGAAACCTAACTCAAATTAAACACTTTGCAGCTGGCTGCATCTGCCTCTTTTCTTACTGATAAGTATTAGCTCGTGTTCTGATTCTCCAATCTTACTCCTGGCAAGATGCACAAGACAGTGAAGGGCTCGGAGTAGTTCCACTTGATAAAAGGGCTTGATTGGGAGTGATATGGTAGGTAATGTGCAGAGTACTGAAAACTTGTCAAAATTAGCCAAGAGAGGTCTATTTACCATTTTATGGAGCTACTGTCCACATAATGAGGACCCTGACAGCTGCAAAAGTAGTCCAGCAGATGCTTGATAATTTGAAGGAAGTATTCCAGCTCAACTGTGTGGGCTATGCACTGATTTTTTCAATCCTAGCTAAGAAAGCAGCTCAGGTGTAACTATTTACTTGAATCTAAGATGAGGTCCTCTCCTCCCCCCCCACCCGACATCAGCTTAGTGAAGGAGCCCTTCATCTTAGATTTCCATACAAAGCAAGTGGCTGCTGCAGCTTTGACTCTGGTCATGATCCTGTACCCCAAACCAGACTCACAGCAACCTCGTGCCCCACCTCCACTTCCCTTCTGCAGCCTCTGCCCCTATCCCCTTCTTACTGTCAGGCACAGCTTGACTTCAGCTTGGACTTGATTCCTGCCTTGGCCACAGAACACATGGAAACTCCATGCCCTGCCTTGCCAATCAGCAGCACCACCACCGCTGTACAGCCTGGCAAGGTCTAAGTTTCCACACGTTGTGCTCCAGGGAAGGAATCAAGTCCAAACAGCTTCTGACAGGAAGGAAGAAAGGGGAACAGAAACAGAGATTGTAATGAGCGGAGGTTATGAGGCAAGGCAGAGACTGGGAAGTTGTGGGGGTAAAGGCAGAAACGGAGGAGCTGTGGGAAGAGGGAGAGATTGAAGAGTGGTGGAGCAGAGGCAGAGATAGTGGGGAGCTGAGGATGTGTGGGTAGCAGGTGGTAGAGGGACAAGAAAGCTGCAGGGGAAGGAAGCAGAACGGGCTGCCTGATTCTCCCAGCCACCTGACCTGTTTCCTGCTATAGCAGTTGGGGTAAACAAATTCAAGACAACCCTTTAGTTCAAGACAAATTCAAGAATCAAGATACTTAGATTCTATACCTGGAAAACTATAAAAAAATTATAAATTTGCCCTATATAGAACCTAATTATTGGGGCGGGGGTAGGGCATTTCTCTTAGATTCAAGTAAATACGGTAACTATTCATATTTGGTAATACATACATATTTTTATAACTGTTTTGACAAGGAAGTGTTAAGTGATCTATAAGGTCCCAAACCAGTGTTTTCATTTGTAGAAATTTAATTAGTAATCCCATTCCTTTCATTTTAGCTCATGTGTCAAAAGTCGAATTGTATAGTAAGGGAAATACTTCATAAACAGGGTGCTGGACCTGTGAGATTTTTTACCATTAATACACAAAAAAATGGCCATTCAGGTGCCCAATTTTCCATGTGACCCGAAGGATCATTAAAAAGAAAATATAGGAAAATTGCAAAGATCTGGGTACTTTTGCTTGACTTCCTATTCCTTTGTCTCTGTATTTCCAAAAAAAAAAAAAACTGTACTATTTGGAGTGTGACTTTTACATACAATTAATCAGATTATCTTGTGATGTCCAGGGAAATAAGGGAAAAGAGGAAGGGACATGAGATAACACTAAAAAATATCCTATGTCATCAAACTGTTTATATGGAACTATCTCAGTCAGACAAATGCTTTATAAAAGGATGAAAGAGTTACACATCAAGTTCCTTAAAAAAAAAAATCCTCTGTTTTAATTATTCAGGAATTGCTATCATACAGAGTGTCTATAGGGGATAGTTTAATTTTATGCTTTTCTTTAGTGATGGCGGACTGTGTTATAAAATATAAATGTGTTATTTTCTTTCTTGAAAGTGCTTGTAGAAGAATCCTCACATCTCAAATTCTTTTCCCTGTGCCCTCTTTTCCCTGAATTTCTATTTGTGGTGACAAGAGAATAGGGAATTTTTTTTAACATAGACTTTTTTCTTTATATTCATTTCCACAGAAACTGTGCCAATCATGTTCTTAGAAGGCATCTTGTCTGTGTGGGTTCTCATAGAAAGATTCACATGCGAGAAGCTGAAACCCATACTAACTCCATGGGGACAACTTTCAATACTGCTTGTCATTTCCTGAGATATGTCTTAGGATAATTTTACAACCAATTTTTTTCAGGATAAGGTTCACAGGGTACTTCTCTTGCTCCCTCGATCATTTTACAGTGTGTTTAATTTTTAGGCACCTCCAATAACCCAAACTGACTGACAAAGAATAGTATGAGCATGGCAAAGGGGCTTAAAGCATTGGAAAAAAAAAAACCATGCCAAGATCTCAACATGTTGTGTTCTTTCATAAATAACTGTCTCTGTAATCAAATTCTTATAACGGCTTCAATATAAACTTTAACCTGTATTTCCTGTAGTGCAGCGGACTTCACAGATCACAGCTAAATATCTAGTGTTTTATTTTTTTAACAGTGTAAAGAAATGAACAGTGTTAAATTTGTTCAGGCTTTAAGCAGCACATATGTCAAGATTATAATCAAGTGAAGACTGTAGTGAATACATACCACATTGTATGCTGCATGCCCCCAGATAAGACACGCCCCTTGTTTTGGGAAAACAGAATGAAAAGAAAAAAATATTTTTTTTTCCACAGTTATGGCTAAATGCTGAACTTGGATGGGACAGTCTGCTCACCAGTGTCATTTGCCCTACTCTTGCTGCTCAGCCAAAAGCTATTAAAAATTTGGCAGCTGCCGTATGAGAGAGAAATATCTGACTTCTGGCTGAGTGGCATAGGGAGGGCAAATGGCATTAGAGAATGGACAGTTGGAAAGGGTGTAGAGCCCTTTGTAACCATTCCAGCATTCCCCAGCTCCATTCCAGAACAGAAATCAACTTCCTTGTTAAAGACATACACCCAAATTATGGATGGCTTATTTGGGGTGGGGAGGTATATGTAGTATGCAAATAATTGTGGTAATATGGGTTTATACTAAGATTTCTCAATTTTGAAAAAAAAAGCAAAAATTCAAGATTGTAAAAATGCCTTAAAAATTAGTTGTGTGTGTGTGTGTGTGTGTGTGTGTGTGTGTGTGAGAGAGAGAGAGAGAGAGAGAGAAGCATAATACTATGTATTCTTTTGCACCTTCCCGTTGTATATTCACATTTAAAGTTCTTGAAATATATACAAATATTGAAGGAAGTTGAGGCACTCACAATCATTTTAAAAAGAGGTAATTTCAGGAAGAGTTTCAAAGAGTCTTCAGAAACTATTGGTTTCCCCCCATATTCAAAAATTTGTAAAACATACTTTTCTAAGAGGGGTAGTCTGGGGCCTTCTGCCTTTGTAGCTGATCTAAATTCTGAAATCACATAAATTAACCTGATGAAATAGTGCTAAAGCACAATGTTCTTGCTGCATTTTCCCTAAAAAAGTAAATAAAAGACATTTTGAAATTCATTCCTCCATGAAAGTCTACTAAAAATGGCTTTGAGTTACTGTCTTGAGATGAGAAGTCATGGTTTTGACTGCTTCTATGTGACTGGAGTCAAAGTCCCATACTTAGTTTATGTTTTTCTGGAGAGTTAGCTTTGGTTATTCTGGGTATTTGGAATCTGATTATGGATGTTAAATTAGTTGTGATGTAAGCATCCCACTGAAGAATCACTGTGTTCTTACCGGTGTTGTACTAGGGTTACCATATTTCCATTTTAAAAACGAGGACACTTGTCGGGTGGAAGGGTCATAGGATTGTGGGGGGAGGGCAGTGATATGCCTGTGCCCTGCCCCTGGCCTTCACTCCCAAGCCACAGCCTCCCCAGCCCTGCTGGTGCCCCTCATTCCCAATCCACAGCTCCCTATCCCTCCCAGCATTGGTCTCCATGCAGCTCCCTGCTGCCCCTGAAGAACCCCACCTCCTTTTCCTACTGGAGGGGCAGGCACCTCCCCACCTTGCTGCAGCCCCAGTGCTGGCAGGCACCCACCCCCAAACACACCCATCTGTTCGCACACCCCTCATGCACACGCACGCACACGCACAGTTCTGAAGCCCTGGCCCTCCACAGACTAATCAGCCTGCTGCTGCCAGGGTGCACACACAGATACATGTGATCCCCCCTGCTTCCAATTGCCCTCACCCACTCCCCCACACCAAGCAGTTACTTGCTGGGGCAAGCTGAGAAGTGTCAGGAAAAACTTTGATGCTGAGCAGAGTAGACTCCTGGACATTTGTGGATATTTTTAAAAACTGCTCAGATGCAGATGGAAGGACCCAAAAAGAGGGCCTGTCTGGGAAACCTCAGATGTATGGTAACATTTACTCTACTTACTGGTATATCATACTAGAATTTCTGGGGGGAAATTCTGTGGTTATTTCTCAGTGGATTTTTGGAAAGTTTCTTTCTCCTTCTGGATATCCAGGGAGATTTTATAGTAAGAAACTAAAAACTATCAGCACTTAATTATTTTGCATTGATTCACAGTGCAGTGTAGGTAAATTACAAATGCTAGTGAAACCAGAACCCAGACACTAATCTATATGAGTAGATAAGCTAGCTGCCATCATGGAACTTGGACGGGAGGGTTTTGTTTGTGAATTGAAGTGGAGGCTAAAGATAAGTGTCGTGAATCTCTTTAAAACATAGGTCACATTAAAAGGCAACAGAATTTAGGCTCCCAGGCTATTTAAAACTTCTTGAAAATATTAACAGTAGCTATATACATTTTTTTTCATGGTGTAAGGTAATTCATAGTATCATTCATTCAGTTTCAGTTCATGTGAAAAAATTTGGATCAGCTGAATCACAAGTCAGCTTGTTACTATACTCTGCTATTACTTTCTATAGAATACTTATGTTGTAACACACTGATAATAGCTAAATTCTGGAAAATACCATAAATAAAGTAAGAATGAAGATCATGAGCTTCTGATCACCGCAGAGTTTTCAAATATTTCATAGTTTCATAGTTGATAGGGTCAGAAGGGACCTGAGCAAATCATCAAGTCCAACCCTCTGCCATGGGCAGAAAAAAGTACTGGGGTCAAACAACCCCAGCTAGGTGTTCATCTAACCTCCTCTTAAAGACCCCTAGGGTAGGAGCCAGCACCACTTCTCTTGGAAGTTGGTTCCAGGTCCTAGCCACCCTGACAGTGAAGTAGTACCTCCTGATGTCTAGTCTGAATCTACCACCTGCCAGCTTATGACCGTTATTTCTAGTCACTCCTGGTAGTGCTCGGGGGAACAGAGCCTCCCCCAATGCCTGCTGGTCCCCCTTGACAAGCTTGTAAATGGCCACTAGATCCCCCCTCAGTCTTCAGGAGGCTGAACAGGTTCAGGTCCCATAGCCTCTCCTCATAGGACCTGCCCTGCTGCCCCCAATCATGCAAGTGGCCTTCTTCTGGACCCTCTCCATGTTGTTTACATCTCTCAACATCTGGGTGAAGTGTGGCACCCAGAACTGGATGCAGTATTTCAACTGTGACATGGCCAGTGCCACATAGAGACAAGAAGGGAGTTTCCCAGCCTGTAGGTATGCTGCTGGTTCCTCCTCCCCAGGTGCAGCACCTTGCACTTGTCAGTGTTGAAACCCATCCTGTTCTCACTTGTCCACCTGTAACCTGTCTATGTCCAA
Source organism: Caiman crocodilus (assembly GCA_030014935.1). NCBI lineage: Eukaryota > Metazoa > Chordata > Crocodylia > Alligatoridae > Caiman > Caiman crocodilus. Next base: position 35,401,736 of record JAGPOW010000290.1, on the reverse strand, counting down.
TTGCACCTTATTCCTCCCTTCTAGCATGCCCACATCCCCCCATATCTTAGTGTCATCAGCAAATTTGAATAGGGTGCTTTTTAGCCCCTCATCCAAGTCACTGATGAAGAAGTTGAACAATGCAGGGCCGAGGACCAAGATCTGGGGGACCCCTCTGCTCACATCCCTCCAGGTCAAAAATGACCCATCCACCACCACTCCTCTGAGTGCAACCCTCCAGCCAGTTAGCGACCCATTTGACCATGTAGGTGTCAACGCCACAGTCCCCTAGTTTTTTAATGAGAATGGGGTGAAAGACAGTGTCAAAGCAAAGGCCTTCCTGAAGTCCAGAAAGACTACATCCACTACTACCGCTGCATCTAAGGATTTGGTGATCTGGTCATAGAAGGTCACCAGGTTGGTCTGACAGGACCTGCCCCTAATGAACCCATGTTGGTTGCCCCTAAGCACAACCTCCCCTGCTGGCGCTTTGTGGACATGCACCAGGATAATTCTCTCAAAAAGCTTACCCAGGATTGAGGTAAGACTAACTGGCCTATAGTTCCCTGGGTCCTCCTTCCTCCCTTTTTTGAAAATGGGAACCACATTGGCCCTTTTCTAGTCCTCTGGCACCACACCAGAGCACCACGAGTACTTGTAAAGCCGTGCCAAGGGTCCCGCAATGACCGCAATGAAAAATATTTTCCCAAATATTTTACACTTTGCTTCTTCTTCATTCTGCACTATCAGGGGAGTAATTAACAAGACAAAGAGACTCAAGTGATGTATAAAGCAATATTTGTTTTGTGTCACTGGCATCGCTTTCTCAAGGAACCATAATTATAACAGTAGAAATTAAAACTATGAAGGTAATTGAGAACAAGAAATGAAAAAAGGAAGACATAGAGGTGTTGTATGCATCAAACTCTTTCTTGAAAGATTCCAGTCTTCAAACATAGTTATACATGTATGTTGATATGTAAATGCTAAGTTGTCACTACATAGGAGACTATCTAATCATGACCCTAACTGTATTTTAAGGTTGTGGAAAGTAATATTACTTCAGTTCATATAATATATACCAAGCAAAACTCACCTGAAACTCAGGCAAAGATTACATGTTGAGGGGGGAAACAGCATTTAGGACATAATTAATCTTTCTCTGAGGAATTTAACAATAAATACGATATACAAATCCTCCCTATGAAAAGACAGATATATTTTGACAGCACAATGTTCAGAGAGAAATAAAATATGCAGCCACGTATGAGTTCCTTGACAGGATTTGGCTGACTGCACATTTCATCATGTACAGAAAGGACAAGGAGAAACCCCTTGGGTGACTGTATAATGTAACGTTGCAAGTCGATAGATAGATTCATTACTTTACACAATATTCAGCAAAAAATGAAATAGCCTTTGTCAGTGTTAAAGACAGGGTGGTTTTGTAACAGATTGGGTAGCTAACTACTTCAAGACAAAGCATTTATTGTGAGGCTCTTGAGCCTGCTAATTCTGTTGTCGTAAGAACTGCATCTTTGACATCCTCCTCTATGAATACTCTAATGCTCTCAGTCATGGCTATAGAAAAAGCAAGAATTAAATTCCAAAACCTGACCTATCCAAAGTTTTCAGGACATTTGGATATGATTACTTGGGCAAATCTCTAATTATAATGGAAAACCACAAAACTCTTATGAAAAGCAGCTTCATTCCCCAAAAGATGATACTATAGTATGAAAAATCTCTAAAGCCTACCAGTTGCTCTGTGGACTTGAAACAGAGTTTTGTTTTATATGAGAATGTATTTCAGCACTTTTCCCGAAGATGAATTAATTGTTTGGGACTTAGGTCCAGTTGACAAATAAAATGTTAAATGAAAAAAAAAATAATATTGTCTGTGAGTAAATAATAGAGAGTTGTTTAATGGATCAGTTTTCAGTGAGAGCTAAAAAGATCCATTAGAACTATAAGTTTAAGTCATTATAAGATTAATTCCTCATTTAGAAGATAAAGTCACATGTTGCTTAATGTGAGGGTGTCTAGGGAACAAGTCCTCACAGTCCAAGTTCTACTCTGCTCTTCAAGGGTATTAAAATCACTATAGTAGATTTTGTACTAGATTGCCCTACTTCTAGGCCAGCTCCTACTGTCTCTGAATTTGAATGTTACTATCCAACATTATACATTACACTTGTACAATGCTTTCAGATCTTATAGTATGAAAAGTGCTGCATAAAAAAATACTAGGTATTTTTAAAATAGACTTGATATGAAGGAAAAATGTGGATTCCTTTATTCATCATGCTGTATTCCAAAAGCTGTGTAGGAAGTATTAGCCGTTCAAGATTTTTCAATATTACTATGGCAACCAAATTCTCCAGCAACCTCTTAGAGCAGTACACAGAAATGCATTCACTAGCAGGCAGCCTGCATACCACATTGGAGAATTAGGACTCTGACCTCCTATTGAAATACACACATAAGTCCCATTAATATTAATTTGACTCATGAGCACATACCAAGTTATTCTATAATATTGTTCTTGTAGCCCAAGCTATATGGGCGCTTATACACATAAACTGAGGCTGCTCTAATGCACTGTAATTACAACACATTCCCCATACCTCCTCCGCCTCCCAGAGCATGTCTATAAATGTCCTGTGTAAGCTTCAGTGCAATCCCAGAATGCCCATGTGCATACTCACTTCACTTTGGTTAAGTGCTAGTATAGTTTGAGAAAGGACTCTAAAGATGGCATTATCCAATTTTACTTTCATGTCAGTGTGTCTTTGACATCTAATTTTACCCATTTTCATCAAGAGCATTCCCATGTGTACAAGTTCATGGGAGTAGGAAGGGATAGAAAGGTGTGATTCCTTTTCTCTCTGACTTCTGAGAAGCAGTGGAACATCTCTGGTCTTTGAGCAGAATGCAAAATGTAAAATACCCTAAAGGGATATAGGAAAATGAAGAGCCAAGTCCCTGCTTTTTATGTTTTATGTGTTTTATATAGGAGAGGACCCAGTACCATGTAAAGGGTACATCATTGAGTATGAATCCCTCTGGGGAAGTATCGTATTCAGTGCTCTTAATGTGAGGAAGTATTTAGGTATCATGTGCTGCAAGCCACCCCATAAATTTAGCCAAGGACCTGAATCAAGCTTAAGTCTTTATCAGCAGTTATTAAGCATGTCAGAAATATTCAGCACACCAAATGTTGTTTTTTGTTAAGTCCGTGTGGCCACCTTGCATCTCCCCAGATTCTGAAAACAAACAAATAAAAACCCTTCCCAAAACTTAAACATCTATTTTATCTTAAAGCTTCTTTCAGGTCCATGTAAAAATTGGAGTTGCGGAGAAACGACCCCCTAAAGGAACCACATGCCCCTGAAAAAGAAATTTGACTATGAGTAGAACCTATCTGACATCCGTTTACAAAAATAGAAACAATAATTTATCCAATATACAAAATAAAGAAAAGATTTCTCTGATGCCTGAAGAAACTCCTATAGCAAAGTCAAATGCACATATCCCCACTGCAATGTGATTCTTATAAATAAGACATCTATGATGTAGCCAGAGGAAGGAAGGTGTTCCCAACCATCTTCTCTAAGCAACTTCTTTGCCAGGAACACTTTATATGTAACAGATTAAGGCAATCAGCCTTTTCTGAATCATAGAATATTATGATTGGAAGGGATGTCAGGAGGGCACCTAGTCCAACCCCCTGCATAGAGCAGGGTCATCCCCAACTAGATCATCTCAACCAAGGCTTTGTCTAGCCTGGTCTTAAAAACCTCCGAGGATGAAGATTCCACCACCTCTCTGGGTAACCCGTTCCAGTGTTTTACTACCCTTCTGGTGAGAAAATTCTTCCAAATATCTAACCTAAACTTCTCTTGCTGCAACTTGAGACCGTTGCTCCTTGTTTTGTCATCTGCCACCACTGAAAACAGTCTAGCTCCATCTTCTTTCAAACCCCACTTCAGGTAGTTGAAGGCTGCTATTAAACTCCGCCTCAATCTTATCTTCTTCACACTAAGAAACCCCAGTTTTCTTAGTCACTCCTCATAAACTATGTTCCCCAGCCCCCGAATCATTTTTGTTGCCCCCCACTGGACTATCTCTAATTAGGCTACATCCTTTCTGTAACTGGAGGCCCAAAACTAACACAGAACTCCAGGTGTGGCCTCACAACTGCTGAATAGAAGGTAATAATCACTTTCCTAGATTTACTAGCAACACTTCTACTAATGAAGTCCAATGCTGTTAGCCTTCTTCAAAACAAGGGTATGCTGTTGACTCATATTCAGCTTTTTGCCCTCTGTAATCCCAGGTCTTATCATAGTATCATAGTATCTAAGGTCAGAAGGGGCCTAGAGCAGGCCATATAGTCTGACCCCCCGCCAATGGCAGGAATGAGTGCTGGGGTCACAGGACCCCAGCCAAGTACTTATTCCTTTTCTTACTCTGTTGTCTGACTTTTCTGCTCAAATTGTGCTTGTCCAAAGATTTTCTTTCCCCCACTCAATGTAAACCATAGGAGCTACCTTCTCCTTGGATTGAAAATGTACTGGTTATTCAACCCATAACAATTTTGGGTACTATGACTCCTGTCACACAGGAGTTGTTTCTATAACTATTTAAACTTGCCCTAAGCTAGAAAGGGAAGGGGAAGCTTAGATGATAGTGGTCAAATCATCAACAGTGAAACATACCAGTGGACATTTTAAGGGACTCATTGCTCTGAAAGACTAGGAAGAATGCCACCAGTGTGCACAGGCAGCATTTAAGCTGCAATGATCATAGTTTGCCAACTCAGTGTACAGATATATTTGAGGTAAAAGCAAATATTTTACTTAGATTTTAAATGATGAAACAATATGTTTAAAGGGATGCTACCCAAATAGCTTGTCGTGATGAGCAGTGTAAAATGGAGTCAGGATTCCCTGAAAGGTTATAACACTTCGCAAGGCTCCTTTTAGATAAATATTTTTTTCCCAGGCCAAACGACACATCCACCCAAAGTGTTCCATATGTGCACGTGCATGGGTTTTCTCCCATTTTTAAATACTCGATTTTTTTCCCCAAGAAGAGCTCATCAATACACTTTAAACATTTTTTTTAATTGAAAGATTACCTCATTTCATAAAAATTCTTTAATTATTTTCACTGACAACACTGCTACATTTTTTTATGAAAAGGTTTATAAAAAGTTTGTAGAAACTGTTTAGGCAGACAAGGTTCCTTGGGTGAATTTGATATCTTTTATTAGACCAGGCCAAATAGTTGGAGAATAGTTATTAAGCAAGCTTTTGAGTTCAAAAACCCTTTGTCAGGCTAAGGAAATTTCAGCAGTTGGTGTGTGCTCTTCCTGGATTTTCATTCTATCCAGGCAGGAGAGTCTATAGGCATAGACTCTCAAGGGTCTCATTGTTGGTGATCTGTTGGTCCCAAGTGGCTCCAAGGAATTTTCTGAGACAGCGAAGGTGGAAGCTGTTCAATCTCCATACCTGCTTGGAGTACCTGATCCAGCTTTCACAACCATAAAGGAGGGCACTGAGGACACAAGCCTGGGAGATGAGCACCTTTATGTTCAGGGTTAGTAGCTTGTTGTTCCAGACATATGAGGTAAGTTTGTGAAAGGTGACAGGGGTTTGCCACTTATCATATCAAGTTCTCCAAACCCAAGTGAGCTGGTAAGAGTTGAGCCAAGATAGCAGAAGTGATTTGCACTATTCAGAGCTTCATTATTGATGTAAATTTTAGGTGGGATGTTGGTACTCTGAGACATGACAATTGTTTTCTTGATACTGATTGCCATGCCAAACTTGCAGCGTGCAGCAGAGAACTCATTCATCATGACCTGCAATTCATCAGGCGAGTTACAGACAAATGCAACATCATCTGTGAAGAGCATATCCTGAATAGTGAGCTCAGTGATGTGCCTTTTGTTCTGGAATCGTCTGATGTTGAACAAGCTGCTGTCCATTCTCGATTCATTTAGTAGGCCAGATTGATCATTTCCAAAAGCATACTTCAGAATGATAGAGAAGGAGATACCAAAGCCAGCAGGCACTAAATCACAGCCTTGCATCATGCCAGTATCAAAGCTAAACTCAGATGATGTTTCATTTTTATACTGGATGGTTGGTTCGCTCATTGAACTCCTTGAATAGGGAGAGCGCCTTTCGTGTATAGCCAATTTTTGACAGGATCTTGTAGATGCCATTCCTGCTAACCATGTCAAAGGCCTTTTGTAGGTCATGGAATGCTGCATAGCTAGGTATCTGTTGTTCATGGCTTTTTCTTGTAACAAAAGTAATGTGAAGGATGTGTCAGTTTTGAAGTGTCCAGCTCTGAATGCATACTAGCTCTCAAGAGTAAACTCCCTCAGCAAGGACTTAGAGTCTTTTCAGCAGGGCCCTTGAAAGCATCCTTACAACCATGCTGAACAAAGATATCTCTCAATAGTTGTTGCAGTCTGCTCTGTCACCTTTATTTTCGTATAGAGTAATTATCTTTGCATCTTCCATATCCTGGGGTATATGGCTTCCTGGCAGGCACAGAGATGCGTGGCAGTTGCTTGCAAGCTTTCTCCCCCTCCCTTTAGAAGCTCCGGAGATATCTGATCATTGCCTGCTGATTTCCCAGGCACAACCTCTTTGATAGTTTTCTTTACATCTTTGAGAGTTAGAATTTGGTCTGGCTCTTGCATCATTGGAAGCTGGGAAATTGCAGCTAAGCCAGTATCATAAATAATGGCATCCTTTGACTAGAGTTCTTTGTAATGCTCAGTCCATCCGTCAAGTTGCTCCTGCCTGTAAGTGAGGATGGTACCATTTTTTGCCTTCAGGTTTGCAGTTTTTTACAAGTTAAACCAAGTGCCTCTTTCATTCTATCATAGGTACTATGAAGGTCCCCTCTGTTAAAGCAGAGGATCCATGTGATAATTACCCCGCCATCCCCTCTCATAACTATAATGGGATTCTCTTATCACAAGTCCTGGAATTCTTTAAAAATGTATATGCAGATGAGGTACAGAGCAACCTGGTCCGGTTCTACCTTGTGGAGGATGGGGACACACTAACCAAAGTGACAGGCTGAGAGAGAAGGCGACAGGAGGATTCTGGGTGAACTATTTGGGACCCTATTGGTGATATTTGCCAGACATTTAAGGCTGGTGTGGAAACAGGAATAATTAGAAATAGGAAAGAAAGGTGACGCTCAGCTGTGAGAATGAAAAGTAGGTTGAAATGTATTCAATGTAGTGACTCATTATGATTTGAAAAAGCGTTAACACTGAGGGGAACTACAAGTAATGAATACCAACCTATCTGTTTTTGCGATAAGTTCCCATCATTCTCTTTGCCCAATAAGAGCTGTATGTTTTATAGTCATGCTCAGTGTTGGTGTTCAATCAACTTCAGAGTTGGTTTCTATTACTGAACACATGCTGCTTTTGCAGCAGTTTAACGACAGTGGATTTAATGAACTTTCCTTGTAGGTGAGTATAAGACAAAGGACTTTTTTGCCCATGCTGATTGCGGGGGGGGAACCTGGTCTTTTATTTGAGTAAATATAGTATATACTGCTTTGATTTTGCTCGTTGTTCTTTATTTCTCTGCTTATAACAAACACATGCATTACAAAAGGAAACTTAACTACATTGACCACATCCTACACTGAACTATGTTTAACTACATTCGATTCTAATTGGATCAGAAACCAGAAAAATATGATGCAACTTAAAGTCTTCAAACTAAATAGCTTGAATGTCAGATCCCAGCCACTCAGAATGAGTTGTTGCTCATGAACAAGCAACAATCCACAAATAATTTTGAAATTTTAATAATTTTGAAAAAAAAACAAGTTCAAAGTCACTATGGTGTGATTGCAATGCCTTATGAGCAAAAAGAAAAATTAATAAATAAATACTATCTCACCTACAGAAGCTATGATTAAAGAATGAACTGTGATTTCTGTGTCATTCTATTAGAGCTGATTTCATAAATACTTTCCTCATTAGACTTTAGCCTGGTCTCACAGGGAATTTTTACACATACCTTTTCATCCTACAATGTGCTGGAGATCTGCCACTTTGGAGTGGACTTGACTAATCGAGTCAGCTTCACACGCAAGCTGACCCACACCACTCTGTGCCATATGCAATTATATAAGCAGCAACATATGCATCAGCACGCAGGAATGGCTGTGGTGCACTTTTGAACTAAAGCACCTTCTTTGTGTTTTACTTCAAAAGCATGCCACTGCCATTTTCTCAGTGGTGACATGCATTTCACTGCTTATACAACTGCAAGTGATGCAGCGCCCAAAGCACTTGGCGGTGCAGTGCTTGCATGTGTAAAAATGCTTATAGTATGTTGTAAAATGCAGCATAAAATAATCTGTCACTTTTCCTTAACAGGCTATCATCTGCAGTCTTCTGGGCTAGCTTTAAATCAGATCTGGCACTCTTGGCAAACTGAAATATTAGCATCCCTTTGATATTCTGCAGTCTTTATGTCAATCTAGATAAAATAACTCCCACTGAAAACCTTGCTAATAATTGTCTGCTGAGTATTGAGGCATCCACATAAAACAGGAAGAGAGTTGAGGCTTATGACATTTCAAATAATCATAATTACTAAATGGAAAATTTTAAAATTACATATTGTGTTGCTTATGATGAAAAAGTAAGTAGTCAGTCTGGATTCGGGAACATTGAATAAAAGCCTTATGTCAGCACAAAAAAAGAAACTAGGAAATATAGGCCTAATTCTGCAACTTTTACTCATCAAAATAGTCCTTACTCACATGACCGTTCTCAATGAGTAAGCTGTCTCTTTTTGCATGGGTAAGAGCTACTGAATGAGTAAAGGCAGCAGGACCATGTCTTTTGTGTTGAAAAATATATATGAGTAATGTCTGGTGATACTTTTCCTTCAATTATAAACAGATTGACTTTGTCGGTTTGTTAGTATTGTAAAAATCAGTGAGGTAAAAACTAAACGTTCTGCATATTTTGTTGTATTCTTCTCAGACTTAAATACACCTCTTTAGAGTATGAAAACCCAGAAAATGGAACTGTCTACACTTTTATGTGAAAGGAAATAAAATACTTTCAATCCCACTTTAGAGAAGTCAATCTCCTAGCATAACCAGATATAATATAAAGCAGTTTGCATTTATAAAAGCAATAAACATTCCATCTCTAATGGGCTACACTATCTTGGAGCGTCTTTTTATTTTTCTTCTATATCCCTGAAAAGTGCTACATACTGGATTCCATAGTTAAAGTGCACTCAGCATAGCAGTTTTCAATTTACACTCATCAGATTTAAAACGTAAAATATTTTTCTCTAATATGTAGGTTCCTGCCTAGAAACACTCTTGACTGTAAACAAAAAGACACTACTTTTTGCCTTCTGAGCTGTCTTACAGACTTGAAAGCTATAGAGATTTGAATTTCAGGCAAGACACTGGGATTTAAAGCACAGCAGCTATGTGGATTACAATAAGGTCAAAGAACCAAGAAACCTTAACTTTTAACTATTAATCTTCAGAGCAATGATCTCATGCAGTTACACTGCTTGGACTTTTTTTGTATTCTCTGCAAAGCCTTAGTTTTCAAGTTTGGTCCCAGAAGGTAGAGTTACCTTCTGTAGAGTGTTAGCTGAATAGCATGAAATAGCTGACATACTACTTATTGTTTGAATTAACTAGGCTGTAGTAAGACCTTAGCATGAAGTGCCTTGGAAGTCTGAATAAGGTTAGTTCTTGGATCTCATAATAGTCCCACATGAGCCATCTGTAAATGATCATAATGCGGCAAGAAGCCGAGAGTAGGAGAAAATGTTTGGAACTTTATTTAGGGCTTTGCCTAAACAAAAGCTCATCCAGAATCACAGTACACTTTTTATTTTAGTCCTTAAGCCTCCGCTTCCTGTCATAAGCAAAACCACATACCAGCTCTGAATGTATAGGCAATTAAAAGGGTCCCTCTTGACAGCTTGGCTCTCAATCTGAAGTTCAGTCAACTTATTAAAACCATATTTATAAACAAAAAGCATTTTCTGATGTTCCCTGGACATTTAGAATTGAATGCTTTCAGAACCACAAATGCTCGTAGGTCTGCTGCTTCTCCTTTAGAGGTACAAATAAGGAGCAGATGGAGAATACATAAAACTATTCTTTACTTTTAAAAGTGAAGTAGTAAATGTTATATCCTGATAAGGGAATAAAAACTAAGTGTTAGTAGTAAAGTGAAGCGAACAAGTAAACAGTTTGGCCTGGAAAAGGCTACGAATATCCTGGTGCTTTTAAGAAGCTCATCTGAAGGCATTTGCATTTTCTGATCTCATCTTGTCTTGCTCCATGCCTGGTTTTTCTTTCCAACACAATCAAGTTTTCACCATCAACTTTGTGGTCTGGTGTCTCCTTTCCTCTCTCCTTTAGTGATCTATCTCATTCCCCTGACTTAGAACTAGGAATTAGTTTTATCTGATACTTCAGTCTTTTTCCTGAAGATCCACAACTTGGTCACCGTAGGTTTATTTATGAGGTTACAATTTCACCAATGGATGAAAATACAATTTTCTTCATGCTGGTTCCCATTAAGTTTGGCTGTTTTAATGGAAATAGGTGTACCTTTGTGGCACTGTCTACATACCTATATAGTGTGTTTTTATATATAACCTTATATTTGTATATAAAATATTATATACAACAAACCAGATATATAAATATATGAGTGCTTACACTAAAACATGGAAGGATATATACTGAAAATAGATTACAAATAAGTATTCTGTAGAAATGTTACTCAAAATAACTAAAAGGTCAGATTGTATAAAGTTGGATTTATTCAAATTTAGAGCTTATTCTCTCTGAATTCTCATTTAAGCTACTGTGATTCGAGGTCAGAACAGCCAACAATTATATAAACAACATAGTTTTGTCTCCTTCCAAATATGTACTGAACAGATAGTTCAGTCACATCTCTTACATAATAGATCTGTTCCTTCCCATGCCATGTGCATCTTAGTAATATTTAGAGTGGTGTTTCTCAACCTGTTTGCCATAGTGGGCCACACTTACAGCTTTCAATGTGATATATGGGCTGCACTCCACAGCTGAGCCCCCCCACCCCCTGACTCTGGGACCAGGACCAAAGCCAGGGCTCACAGCCCCCTGCCCCCGCATCAGTGCCTGAACCCTGTCTGCCACCCACAGGAGGTAGCAGCTGCTGTGGATGGAGTGGAGCATGGAGCCCAACTTTCCCCCTTCCCTATAGGCAGCATAATTGGGGCAGAGCCTGTGAGCAGGGAGAGGATGTGGGCTGCTTACTGCAGGCTCAGGACCCCCTGCCCTGCTGCTTCTGCAGCCCAGCAGATGGGACCTGGTGCTGGCAGGTGGGGAGGCTCAATGATGGGACCCCCAGCCCAGGTGAATCATCATGGCGAGGTACCCCTTGCCTACCTGACAGCAGCAGTGGCATGGAGTTTTCCACCCACTGTTGCCAGATGAGCAGGGGGTACTTTGCGATGGTGGCATGGCTGGTGTGAGGCTCCCAGCAGCAGCACTCAGCTTCCCCACTCTGCTGTGCCACAGAGGCCTATAAGGGGAGGACAGCAGGTCAAAAAGCCTTGAGCCCACAGTGGGCAGCCTGCATATGCCCCTACCCTGTTCCCAATTCTGGGAGGCACATGCCTCCCTCCCCTTGAGCGTGTACAGTGGCAGGGAGCCAGCCCACCTGCTGCCACCTGGATAAGCGGCCTGTGGCTCCATCTCACTCCGCAGTCAGACCCCATAGCTGCACATTTTCACCCAAGCCACCATGCACCTCCTTGGCTAGGCAGTACCCCCAGCACTGCCCTGCCATGCCAAGCTTTGCACTGCCCTACTCTACTCCCTCTTTCACCGTAGGGCCTCAATCTAAAACCACTGGTTTAGAGAATGGCCCCCTTTTTGTACAGAAGGGTGAACATACAAGGGATAGAGAAGGGTTCATCTGTCTCTGTGAGCAAATTATTATGAGTACACAGCATAAGTAACGCTAGCTAAAGAAACCATTACTTTAAGGGCCATTACTGAAAGGTGCTGCTATCTCCAGCCATGCTCTGAATATTTGGTTGGCAATGGAGGACACCCAACCCCTTGCAGTAGACATTTAATATCTCACATGACAAGCCCTATACAGGGTCCAGATTAAGTTCAAATATTTTCTATACTTGCTTTATTCCTTAGCCTTAAAAGTCAAAATGAAGAGATCCATATAAGTATTAGTATATATATAGAATATATATAGTATTTCTCCTATCTCCATGATTTATACTTTATACTTAATGGTTTATATCGAAAAATATAACATTGATAGATAAAACAGTCCATTGTAATTATGGAATTCAGATCAAGCAAAAGATAATTATTACATAATTATTTTTTTGTACTTCCTGCCATTGACATGTACTAATCATGATGGTGCGATATTTTTTATTACATGGCACATGTAAGGGATTACAGTGCCTTTCATTTCATTACAGGACACTTTGCTTTTCCTATGAACATAGCAGTTTACTCTCAGATGCAGAAATGCACAGCTTTTTGCAAAAGTCTTTCAAATTCTTGATAGGTGTGCAGAGACATTGCAGCCAAGTTCTGTCACTACTGCAGACAGAAATATCAAACTCATTTTACTCATTTTTTTCCACTCAACATTCCAACTTTCCAACAATAGCAACTGAAACAATGAAGAAGAAAGCAGAAAGCCAGAAAAAGAAGTGAAGACAAGAAAGAACGGAATGGCACACATAAGTAAAAGGGATAAGGTGAGAGAAATGAGAAGAAAATTTAAAATTAAGCATAAATTTGTACAAAAGCAAAAAGATTTTTAAGGTTTAAGGGAAAATGAATGAAGCCATGAATCTACAAAAAGAGAAGACCAAGGAGAAACAGAAAGGTATGACTGGGATGAACAAGGCATACAAGAAAGAGAAGTTCTGCTATACATATAGTTTGGATAAAGACAATAAAATGTACTTGGTGTGCAACTGCAAATATTTGAAAAGCAACAATTTTATAGAATTGTTGAGAATTATTTAGGATTTTTCAAGGAAAAATAACAATGGGCTCATGTTATGTCAAGACTCCAAGATGAACATGAGTTGGCAGTGTGACAAAGCCATCAGAAAAGCTAATGGCACTTTATCATGCATCAGCAGATGCATGATGAACAGATCCAAGGTGGTGATACTTCCCCTTCTATTAGGCACTGGTCAGACCGCAGTTGGAGCACTGCATGCAATTCTGGGCGCCACACTTCAAGAGGGATGCAGATAACCTGGAGAGGGTCCAGAGAAGGGTCACTTGTATAGTTAAGGGCCTGCAGACCAAGCCCTACAAGGAGAGACTGGAGAAACTGGACCTTTTCAGCCTCCACAAGAGAAGGTTGAGAGGCGACCTTGTGGCATCTAGCTGGGGTCATCTAGACCCAGAACCCTTTCCTGCCTATGCAGGGGGTTGGACTCAATGATCTATTGAGGTCCCTTCTGACCCTAACATCTATGAATCTATGACATTAAAAAAGAATGTTGATAAGACTGAAAAGAACATATTGGTCCTTTTAGATTAATTGTAGATTGGATAAAACATTAAATTTCATAATAGCTCAAACTAGCTTTACTTTTGTATATTGTGGGGGGGGTGGTTGGGGCGTGTGCATGGTTGTGGGGTTTGTGGAGGTGTGGGGGTTTGTGTGGGTGGTTGGGGTGGGGGATTTGGAGGGGGGGTGAGTGTAAGAGAGGAGGTAGTGGGCTGTGGGAGAGGGTGTAGGGGGAGGTTAACTATGGTGGGGTGTGCATGGGGACTCCCCCCATGGGCCCCCTGCAGCAACAACAGCAGGCAGCAGGCCTTCAGGGAGTTCACAGCCCATGGCACACAAAGCCCCCTGGTGGTGCACAGCTCCAACCAAGTCTCGGGAGCTATACATGATGGCAAGGAGCCAGGCCAGCTGGCTCTATCATGTGGGACTCCCTGCTGCTTTCAGCCAAGTTCCAGGAGCTGCACTTAGCAGCAGAGAGCGAGCCAGGTCTCCGGGTCTATTACGCAGGGCTCCCCCTAGTGGTACATGGCTTTGGCTGAGTTCTGCGAGCTGCATATGAGTTGCAGGGAACCCTGCACTTCCACTGACTTGGGTTTCATGCTCCCACTGCCCCACCCCAGCCCCAGTGTGAGTCCTGCACTCTCACTCAGCTGCAGCTTTCTCCATGCCTATTTCTGTTTCCCTACCCACTGCCTGGAGTGCTGCGGCAGGGACAGAAGGAAAAGTCACTGGAGGCCAGGGGAGTTGTGCAGTTCCCCAGGAGTTGTGTAGTTCCCTGCAGCAGCAGCCATAGCCCCATCCTGAAGCTGCATGCACTAGCCAAGACCAGAGCTGGGGCCAGAACCTTCCCACAAGCAAAGGTGGGAGCGCAGTGTCTTGTCCCAGTGAGAGTGGCTGGGGCTCAGCCCCATATGGAATGCAGCAGGGGCAGCCATAGGTTGGCCTGGATACAAATTATTGGTAGGCACCCACCCACAGGCTGAACGAAAATGGCTGGTGGGTTGGATCTGACCCTCAGGCCATATTTTGCCTGCCCCTGAGTTAGACATATCTCACTGACTTCTATTCCTTTTAGCCAACTGTAGTCTTGAAGCTTTATGAACCCTGCCCCCTTCAAAGCACCGAGAAAATATATCTATTCTTTGCCAGAAGAGCACCTTTTAGAAGCTTTGTCCCTTCCATTTATTTCTTCCTGCTTCCATTTATCTTCTCTCACAAGTACCTCTCTTGGGGCTTGGTACTTCTGGAAGTTTTAAGCATAGACAATCACTATTGTAAATTCAGAATAGTAATTGTTTCCTGCTCTGCCCTACTCTTGGATTATAAATAACTTCAAATAACTACCTTCTACAAATGAGGTCTTTGGTTCACCTGGCAAAACCAAATTCCACTACATCAAGCCCCCACTTCCTTTTTATGCAAGAAAAATAATACTCCAATTCTACACTGCACCTACAACAGTAGAACTGAGAGGCTAAGTACCACAGTCTTATCAGGTATTTATTTTTCTTTGGGATAATTATCCATTTGAGTCCTAGACCACAACTGGTTTCTGAAACAGAGGAAAGGTCACACCTCTTTCAAGAGGTAAGCATTGCCCCCTCAGGGTCCAAAAAATCATTTTCCCTTGAAGGTCATTTTCCCTTCCATTTCCATTTTCATCTGAAGGAAGTAGATACTTCTCACCATTGATATGTTGGGCTGAAACAATGGCTAATTTTTCCTCAAGAAATTTCTGTTTGTACTAAGAATTCCTTATTGAAGAAATACATATGTACAAACAAAAACACTGTCAATGTGGTCCTTAAGGCTAGGGACAAAAATTATACATAAACCAGTATAAGTGATTGGAAATGAGTCTAAACCTGTAACAGAAGAGAAGGGGACATAGAACATTTTCAAAAAGACCAAACCCTGTTTAAGATGAACCTGGATGAATGTAGTATCAGAATGAATCAGTTTAGGTTAGACCTCTCTTCTGAACTTCTGTCCCAGATCCCCTTCTGACTCAACTTAAGTCATAGTCCACCAATACCTCAGGATGCTTTGTGGCCCCTGCTAACTGACCTTTGCAGGGCTGGTGGGTAGCCTCTTCCCTACCTCATCAGCTCTGGCTGAGCTGGACCAACCCCACCCACAGGCTGTCACAGAGCCAAAGCAGCAAAAGCCTCTGCTTCCCAGCCTCACTGGTATCAGCACAGGGGCAGGTGAGGGGAGGGAACTGAGCTCCCACCCCAGACCTGGACCCTCCCAGCTGGAGTCTATATAGTGAGAGCCAGGCTCTTGTGGAGGGGGTTTTCCCCTGTCACTGTATGGCTCAGCCAGGCTGTGGGGCTGCTTGCCCCAGCCCTGCTGCCCCACCATCCCTGTTTCTCAGCCATGGGGGTGGAGGGGGCAAACAGATCCCCACCTCAGCCCTCCCAGCTGCATCTGCACAGTGGGGTCAGACTCATGTGGTGGGGGCACCTGCTCTCCCCCCTCATCCCCAGCCACTGCCCAATACCACTGATAGGCTCTTGCCTGAGCCTGTCATCAGCGGTATGTCAACTCCCTGGCTCTGGTGAGGAGGGCTGGTGCTGGGCCTGCATCATGGGGGCATCTGCTTCCCCATCATGCCCAGTGAAAACCCTCCAAGATTTAGAGATTGTAGCAGCCATATTCCTTAGGGCTTGGGGGTTTGACTCACCCCCAAATCCTAGGGATTGTAGCAGACTTGTTCCCTAGGGCTCAGAGGTGCATGGAACACCCCAGACCCTAGGGATCATGGCTCCTGCAATCCCTAGGGCTCAGAGGATTTTCTCTGGGCATGGTACTTTGGGAAGGAGCAGATGCCCCCACTGTGCAGGCCCAACCCCATCCCTCCCCACATGGGTCAGGCAGAATAGGTGCAGGGGCCTGGTCAGATGCTGGCTGTTCAGGGAGTGGAGCTGGGGAAAGTGCTGGACCGGCCAATAAGTGATGGCCCACCTGCTGGGAGGTGTGTTTGAGTACCTCCAACTTGCTGGCATCAGCCAGTATAGGCAAACTGCTTCCCCCATGCATGGAAGGGGAGAGTTATGTTTTGTTTCCTCCTGACCCAATCTAGGGCATTTAAAGGAAGGTGTAAAACTTAGAGTGCTTCCACCATGGGCTTTTTGAACCTCTGTACTTAGCATAAGAGACTAGAAAGGTTTTCACAGGCTGATGTTAAGTGAACTTCCTTATGGGATGTGTTCTTTACAAAGCCTGCTAGCAAGGCTACTACAATGAGCTCTGGTGCAAAGCATCAGAGCAATCTACAAGCCCCATGAATACAATAACTTGCTATTTAGTGTTACAAGGCAGGACAAGCTTTTAAGGTCTGTACTTGGCTAATTAATGGTCAGGTTTCTGAGGTAATACCTACATACTTGTCCTTAATTTCTATATCTTTCACACATGGCACGTTTAGTCACCAGTTCCCTTTCCTTTAACAAGCAGAAGAAAATGCTTCTGTTTTGTCAGACCACTGTATAATCCAGTATGTTGCAGCATTTTAGGTGGTGACTGAAGAATGCTATCCACTAACCTGTGGATGGCCTTAGGACTTCCATGAAGTACAAAATATTTGTGAAAATGTTCCCTAGAGCAAAGAAAATGTTATTTTCTACCATTAATCTATTTGGCTCAGGGTACAATTTGAAGTGATTGAAGATGCTTAATCTCAAGGCAGGGGAGAGTGGCAATTGTCAGATTTGGGTATGGCTTTTGTTTTCTAGACATTTATGCCTTCATCTCTTTTAGCAACAGGGAAAATAGAACCGTACCTTTTCACTTTGAAACATTTCCATAACCCCTAGTTTCTGCATGTTTTCAGTAGCTGCTTTTCCAGGCTTCATTTCTATCTTGTAGCATTGTAGTTGCAGCCTGCTCAATAGGAACATTATTGCAAATTCTGTGTTACAGTCAAACCAGTCTTAGGCACTCATGAAGCAAGCCAAGTTCAAGTAAAAGTGTGGACATGAAGTTTGATGCTGCTTTGAATTGGGAAGTGTTGAGCATTCCCGGGCTGCATGTGGGTGGCAGAGGATTAGTTCCTGGAGACGGCCTGTTCTCAACATGCAATGGTGTCAGGCAAGCACTAAACCCCAAGAGTTAATGCAAGGAAAACTGCAATGATAACAAAAGTCACTTTTCTTTCCTTAATGACATGGACTCTCAGACAGCAAAGCGTAATCTTTTACAAATCTCAGACCCATACATCTATGGCACAGGAGTGTGCTTGTCAGAATGAGTTTGCTGTCAAAGTAAAATCTGGGCAAAGGGGAACAAAAAAGCTGAACTAAGACATGTCATTTGAGAAGTGCCCTGGATTCCACCTTTGTTTCCACTTAGGTTGTTTATGATTTGTGCTATAGATCTGCAAAGGGAAAATAGCTGAGTTTTCAACGTGTACCCATATGATCACCGTCTCTATAATGTTTCATGTCCTTGACTAAAAGCAAATCTTGTCAGAAAATAAACTCTCTAAAACATTTTTCTCTGCTGTAAATGTACAGGGCTTAAACTGTGTCAGCATTTCAGTAACAAGTTTTCAACTCATCACTGGCAGGTAATCTTAGCTTACAATTAACTGCTGGAGAGAGAAAGAGAGAGAGAGAGAGAGGATCCTTACATACGTTAATGTACAAGCAGGCATGTCAGTCCCACTGGCAATTTATTAAAAGATATAAATTTATTTCCTCAGAAAATATAGTAGATTCAGAGTCACAAATGCAGACCAATACATACTGTATGCACTTACATCATCCAGGAAAAATATTTTTAAACCTTTAAGTAAGTCCTAAAGGAAATGAAGACAATTCATAAAGGATGACTCTTTCCATTTCCCACAGTGGCTGTTTCCTTTCACTTCTATATACTTTCTCCTCTATATACTGCAATAACAGTGGATGACAACAATGAACCTTCTCTGATTCATATGGCAGCATATTCTAACCTTAGAAAACTTGCTAGCCCTTGAAATACTTAACATCTAAAAATCAACCACTTTCCTAAAGACTTGTCAACATTCAGTCAACATCTGGAACAGAATATGCAACTTGACTATGTAAATTATTTATATTTTACCAGATATACCATGAGGTAGCAGTTAATTTGTTTTTTCTAAGACCCAAGCATGCATCTTATAATCCATACTAGACGACAACTCCTCCTAAAATCATTGGAAATGTTATTAAAGGAGCAAGGTTTACTTGGATTGATTTAAGGAAAAAGATTTACTTGGATTGAAAATCCCTTACAACATTAATTCCATAGACCTCAACTCGAGACAAATTTTTGATCAACAGAAGGCCACATTACTTTTTTTCCCAGAGTTGGGCTAACTGTTGCACTCAGATTTCTTCTGCTCCAAGGATCCCCAGAAGTCTCTGTGTATAATGTCCCTTGCCTGACTGACCCTGTGGAATTCCAAAATGTGTAGGATTTTAAAAAGTCTACCTAGTCTAACAGAGACTGAGACACCTATTGGGACCTAATTTGGATTTTGGCAATGATAGAACGGACAGACTGATCCAAAACTAATCCAAAACTAATAAAAAGTTTTGAATGCCTGTCAGCTAATGATGTTGATTAAGGTTCTAGGCAATTTCTATTTTATCATTGGAAGAAAGATCATTTTTGTTAGTCCCAGGAGCTAACTGTGTACCAACATACACTTTCAGTCCATCAAAATAAGATAGATATAGATGGCAGTAGGCAGCAACCCTGTTGCATATAACATTAAAATTGCCAGCATCTCTGTTTATTTCTATCCAGTATGTTATTTTTGGATTCACAAATATTTGGTGACCTGCATGTCCCAATAATATGCATGTTAAAATGCACATCAAATATATCTGATGTCAAAGTATAAAAGGCACAATTGTGAAATAATGTCTACCCACTTTGTGAGAGTAGACTCATATTTTTTATAACATATACACCCCAAACACTTTCAGACCAGATGTCCAATATAAGATCCACATTTGAAAGATTGTGGGTGATCAGAGACAGACAGACAGACAGACAGACTGAGATTTTAACTGTCCTTAAGACTGAATTGATAACTTCCAATATGACCTTTGCCAAGGCCAAATTCCTTGGACTCTTCAAAGAATCATTACACAGAAAGAATGGGAAACAAAGAATGAAAGGGCACACACTGAATTTAGCTCTTTTTATTTGTACAGTAACACAGACCAACTGAGACCTTTAGCACCGTATACCAAAATCAGCAAGAAATCATTCTTGAAGTAAGATAATTGTCCCAAGGAAGATAAGCATACATGAAAGAAATACGAAATCTTGACATTGTTTGGAATTGGGAAAATAAACTACAATAGATTAAAGCATTTAACTGATAGGCTAAGGAAAACAACAAAGAATTTGTAATATTGTAAGGATATATGGCCGGCCTAATCCTGCCCCCATGTTAAGTTGGTTGGAGTTGTGCCCTTGAGAGCATGATCAAGCAGTTATTAGACTAGACCTTCTTTACAATTCACTTGGAACTTTTTCCAAAATAATTAAGGATAACTCCAAAGGACCTGAAATCACTTTCTTGCTGATTATTGCAGTTGATAGTAGCTTGACATTTTCAGAGTTATTTAATTCTGACTTCCTGTGCCACACTGGTTCATTAGGCAAAACAGTAGAAAGATATATTTCTACTATGGAAAATGGCGTAGAAACCCAAAAGATAAACCATTGACTCAGTTATGATCAATTTTGAGACTTCCAAATACATTTTTATCTACTGTTGCAGAGCAACTGAAGTCACAGGATCAGGTAGGGTACCATTTATTAATTTATTCAATGTAAGTATTTTGTCTACATTATATATTTGTGCCCTGTTATTTGTAAGCCAGCATAGAGACATAGGCAGCCCTAGAAACCTCTCCCCAGTTCTGAACCAGTACTCGAACTAGCTGGAAGCAGCTGTCTTTATTGTGTCTGCCCCTAGTCTCTCCAAACTGCTATGGCACCTCCCTTCCTTCTGCATTAATTCCTCTTCAGTCAGGAGCCAGAAGAGCTTCAATAGATTTACAACAATATAAATTGCTTTGTGAAATACAGAGGGATATCTCAGCAAATATTCCGACAAGTGATGTGTGTGCATGATAGCAAGAACTCACTATGAAGAGTAGAGCATTCAGACTAATTGGAGATCTCTCATAACTGACTTCCTATACACATGAAATGCAGTAAATCACATCTACATAGACTTCAATAAAGCACCTGGGCTCAACCCAGAAAGCAGCTGTGGTTGTGAGAAGGTGGGCTATTCTTCCCTGCCTGCTCCCTCAAGACAATGCTGGCAAGACAGGTAAGTGAGGAGCCAAAGGAAATGGCTGGAGCAGGGCGTAAGCCAAAGGGGTCAGGGATCTGGAGGGTGAGCCTTGAAGGATGGGGGTTGAGCTCTGAAGGACCAGTGGGTAAGGGCTGCGCCCTGAAGGACCAGGGACTGGGGGCATGGGAGGTAAGCCACAGAAGTCCAAAGAGGTGAAAGATGAGCTGTTAGAGGCCAGAGGGGTGGGGGAGCTGGACTTGGGGCAGGGATTGAGCTAGATAGCAGGGGACTGGGTGTGAGGAGGAGCCCTGGAGCAGGGGTGAGCCCAAACGGGAGCAGAAGGGAAGGACAGAGGGCTCCCCTGGCTGCTGGCTCTTCCTACTGTCATAGTATCATAATAGTACCTAGGGTCAGAAGGGGCCTAGAGCAGGCCATCTAGTCTGACCCCCCGCCAAATGGCAGGAAACGAGTGCCAGGGTCACAGGACCCCAGCCAA